>JADLZK010005676.1:0-253534 GCA_015847255.1 Hyparrhenia diplandra | reverse complement strand
CACCGCTTCAAGCTTGTCGTCCGATCCCGTGAACTTCGTGCATGAAAAAAATGCTACACGCAAACAGCCTCCAACTGTCCTACATGCAGGCATGTCGACTACTGTAGGTCGGTTACAAAAAGCTAGCGACAATCGAAAGGATATTTGAACGCGATACCGCGATGGATTGCGAGACAAAACATAACTTTTGGGAGTGTGGCCGCCCCGGTCCCGGCTCTCGATCGGCTCGGGATTCGGGTGGCTTCCTCCTCCGGGTGAGACGGGGACGACGACCGGGCGAGTCACACGGATCCTGCCTGCGCGGCCGTTTTCTTGGTCGGCGGAGCCATGGAAACGGGCGTCGCGCGACCCACACAGGTCAAAAACGCCACCGGCTGCTGGTGGCTGGGGCGGCGTGCACTACGCAGTCACGAACGCAAGCCCGGAGTTTCACCGAGACCCGACGGCCTGAACCGTTCAACCGTGCGTGGTGTTTACTCCGTCGAGAGCGACGCGACGCCCACCTCCTCTCTTGCCCTCCGCAGTTTCTCCTCTGCTCTCCGCCGGCCCCGCCTGCCGCTCTGGCGGCAGGTCAAACGGCGCAGCGCGGCGCCAGGCACGTACTACAGCGACGTATGGAGCGGGCGACTGCACGATAGCTGCCAGTGCCAGTGCCGGTGCCCAGCCTGCCCTGACACAGGCTGAGTGAGGGTACGGTCGCCGGCGCCCGGCGGGTCTCAGCTGGCTTTCGGAACGTGTCGTCGCGGCGCGGACAGGGGACGACAGGGACCGCGCCATGCACATCGCTCGCTGGCCGGACAGATAGCGCTCTGCCTGCGCGCGTGTCGTGGTCCTGGCCGTGGCCTCCCGATCAGAGCCTGCGCATTTCTGCGGCAGGGGTATCGTCGCGAAAGCTGGCGGAGCGCAGCGGTGTACGCAGTCAAAACCACTGTTCCGATACGTACACACACAGCGTGGAGCAGCGTACGTATGGCGCAGCGTGCCGTCATGCTTACAGTTGCGTGATGCATGTATCGGTAGAGTGAGTGCATGGGTATAAATGTCGTGTTCTTGCATGCATGTCCTATTATGTCTACGGTCGGCCGTCCTATATCATCATATAGGCGAGGCGACAGAGATCTCTCTTTGATCACTGTATCAAGACTGATCGAGTACGTACGTGTCGCATGTATGTACATCCTTGGTTTCCATGCCAAAAAAGGTGTGTCACATACGTTTACATGATTGGATGAACGTCGCACACCTTGCGCGAACGTGATCGTCGCCGTCGCCATCAGACGGCGGGGAAGGTGAACAAGAGCACAGTACTAGCTAGTGCTGATTCCGTGTAGTATCTCTACCACCTGGACGATTCTAACACCTGTAACTAGCTTAGCACGCAGTACGTACGACGCCAGTAGATTTGCCTAGCGGAGCAACGTACGCCCACAGATCGAAACTGCGACGCCGCGGGCGGCGAACAGATCGATGAGATGGGTGCGTGTGTGATGAGGATTGAGGAGTACGTCCCGGCGCCCGTACGTTGTCCATCCGTGTCGACCCGCGGGGGTGAAGTCCACCGGGTATATGATTGGGGCCGGGGCGAGGCGACAGCGACGACCGCGGGCGCGCGCGGAGGTGGCAGCCCACGCGTCCCCGCCGAGGCGCGCCGGGCGGCGGCCGCGAGCCCGCCACGCGACGAAAGCCAAAGCCACCGATCCAAACACCGCGCGCGGATCCAGAACACCGCGACGCTCGCGCCCGGATGGTACGTCCAGTGCGCGCACAGATCGCGATCACGACGACCCTTGACGATGCGCGCACATGGACATCGCCGGCGCCCCCTGGTACGTCGTCCATGCGCGCACCCAAAATTTGGTGTAAAATTTTGGATCGCGACGGCGACGACCCGTTTCGTTTGTTAGCCTACCGATGCGCGCACATCTAAACTGGACATCGCCGGCGCCGAAACGGCTTCGCGTCGTCCAAACACACCCATAGCTAGTTTTTTGGTTCGATCGACTGAGATACAGACAGCAGTACGTACCATATCTCATAGAGGAACACTGATTTGTTCAATCTGTCTCGACCATGCGCGTGTCGATCGCTCGCGAGGTGCACCGTACCGTGGCCCGGCCCGTCCTGCTGCTCGATCCTTTTCTACACGTGAGTGACGTGACGGACCCCATCGAGAGCTGTGGACAAGTATATATATGTATAAACTGCGTACGCAAGTATATAATGTCATCCACATGTTAAATTTTGAATTGCACTCTTGCGCTCACACATCAGCTTATGCGTAATACAAGGTAACTAAGGTCAGTTCTCTTTTTACTTCACTCATTACTTCACCTTTTTTTTTACTTCTCCCGCATGTAACAACAAGCTAGCTAGCTACCTCCTCACCGTACTTCAATTACCACTTTTATCGCACTTTGTCATCTTGCTACAGCTTTTGCCGTACCAACAAATTGACCTACATATTCTAATTTATTTAGGAAACACGTGTCATAATTAGAATTCAGGACATCATGGGATCAATCATCAACTAATAATAACCGGTAACATGTACTCCTCCAAAAAAAGGTAGTCACGATTGACAACTCAATTTAACATATATAAGTGTTCACAAAAAGTTACCATATAATCAACATATTGTTTTTAAAAAAACTATATTACCCCGCTTGTTTCATCTTTTGGATTGTGGATCGTGGCAGAAGCTGTAATAGCACAAGCAGTTTTTTTTTTTACCCCTAGACCCTAGGATAGTAGCATCTGCCACTGAAAGTAGATGTAGGACCTTTTTTTTTCTAAATCACACAAGAGCCTTAGGCATTTTCATATTAAGAAAGGAAAGGATGTTCTTTACAACAGTGGCGCGTCAACGACCACGCCGCACCCACTCGCCCCACTTAACCGATTACTCGTTAAAACAAACACCCCAGGTTCTTGCCCCGACCGAAATCCATTGCTTGGCCCGGAGTTTTACAATCGCAGCGAGGGCATGGACGTCAGTATTTGCTCCTCGGAAGCTTCTTGCATTCCTCTCCTTTCAAGTCTCCCACACAATCAGTGCAAAGAGCTTGTCTGAACCCTTCCTGAGATCGCCCGTCCAATAAGATCTCCATTAATGCCACCAGTCGAGCAGAGGGCAACAACACATTCTGGTTCAACGGTTCAACATGCACCATAGTCCTCCATGGACACCCATAGGTGTTAGCCTGTCACCAATTTTGAACATAAGAGCAACTCCAGAAGATGTGCTATTCTTGTTAGCTAGGCTATATGGCCTTTTTAGAGAAAAAAATTGAACTCCAATAGACATGCTATATAGTTTTGTTAAATAGCAAACATGGTGTATCCATGAAATTTTGCTGGCCATATATAGACAACCATAGTCATTTTCTATATGGTTTTGTAAAATAACAAGTATGTTGTTGATATGATCTCTTCTTTTTTTGGAAGTTTTCTATTTTACAAAATGGCTAAACAATGACATTTGGTCTGTTATGTTTAGCCAAACTCCTAGAGTTGTTGTAACAATAGAGAGTTAATTCAATGGCAATAATGGTTTCTAAGACTTTAAATATTATGACAGAAAAAATAAGTTTAACTTGTAGAGTATAGCAATGCATTTATAAATGAGCTAGCTAGGTCCAAATTGACGTGGAATACTATATTATTAATTTCTAGTAGTATGCACTATACATAGAGTGAAAAAAAAAAACCCCCCTAGGCTTAATAGCTCCATTGACAGTGTGATATGGTTTCTTTTAGTAGAAAGTCAAAGGCTCAATGCCCGCATATATATGTCCACATTTTTTTTTAGTTCAAGTCTTCGAGATCGACGAGGTCCTGGCGGCTCGATCTGCATTCTTCGTTTAGATTTGATCAAGTTAAAGATCAATACTTATTCTCTGCTAAAGTTTGTTTTTTCGTACACGATTACGTGCATGCATGCAGACGTACGTTGACCTCCTCCTATGTAGATACCGTCCATGAGCCGATGAATTAATGTATCGATCAAAAGGTCAGTTGCACTGTGGCACTGTCGATGCACACTTGGTGTCATCAGCAGATTGGCCTTATCAGTCGTGTCAAAGTGTCAATGCATGGGTCATCCGTTACACCTCTGGTGACCATGCATATATACAGTAGACCAAGCAAGCAATAACAAGTTGCAATATGCTACATACACTCCAACAGCTTCTAGCTAGCAGTGTCCAACGACAGATTCGTCAACAAATTGATCAAGCAATTGTATGCCGCTCATCATCAGAGAGGGAGCAGGCAGGCACATCAATCATTAAGCTGCGTTGCACACCAAACCCAGTGTTAGCTACTGATCTGTTTTTTTCTCAACAATTTATGATATATTTGTCTAGCTATATCATCGATCATGCGTCCATCAGCTATGACCATGACAGTTACTGGTGGTGTCCTTGTTATATTATTCTATATTCCCGCTATAAAGTCCCCAATCACATAAGTGGAAATCAGAAGGAGACGAAGCATGGGTGAGTAAGGCAGTAGCATTCTAAGAAAAGCAAGCCTGATTTTCTTCGCTCGAGACAAAGCCGTGATGCGAGCGAGAGCGACAGCAGCCGTCTCAACCAATCATGACAGGACACGCAGCCATGGTTCCCCACACTGACACGCAGCACACGTCTGTGTGTCTACTAGCTAATTGAAAGGACGAAAATTACAGTATAGTAGTAGAAATTCATGCATGGGAAGCTTCTAACTGCAGTAAATAATCACTGATTGATCGATCATCAACGAACAACTGGTGGATAAAAACGAGGTGCCGCAACAATCCTGTACAAAAATGCGCCTGTCCGTCCGTCCGTCCTGAGATAAATTTTCGTTTGCCCCTTGCCGTACGTGATGAAGTGTACGCTGGACCTAGTTTCCACGGATCATCTCGGGTCCGTGCTCCCGTGAATTTTTTTGATCGTTGTTACATATAGTCGCTCACGTCAAGGAGCTCAGACAGCTGCATGTTGAACAGCGCGGCGGCGGCGGCGGCGTCGTTGCTCGTGCTCGCGCTCGCGTCGCCGTACGTCGTGGTGGTGGTGGAATTGGAGTGATTCAACCGCGCCACCGGGCTGGACGACGGCGTGGACACGCCAGAGCCGACGTTGTTGGTGTTGTTGTTGCTGCTTGTCACCGTGCTGCTCCACTGCTGCAGGTTCGACGCGTCGGGCTGCACCATCATCTGCATCAGCGCCGACGGGACGTCCAGGCTGTCGACCTCGTAGCCCGTAGACGGCTGCATGCTGTGGCAAGCCGCCGCCGCGGCCATGTCCTGTTGCGCGGCCGCGATCTGCTGCTGCTGCGCCGTCGGGTTCGAGTTCATGTGGACCAGGTCCGGCATTTGGCACGCGGCGACGGCTCCGGCCTGCATGAACTGTTCGGCCTGCGGCGGCGGCGGCGCCACCTGTTGTTGCGCCATGGCGGCGGCCGCCTGCTGCGCCATCTGCGCCTGGAGAATCCACGGCAGGAGCTGGTTCGTGTGGTGGTCGCCGACGATCGCGGGCGCGGGCGGCGGGCCGGAGGAGAGCAGGGTGGACGCGAGGCGGAGGAGGTCGGCCGGGTAGTTGGCGAGCGGCTCCAAGGCGCGGAGCGTGTCGAGGTCGGCCTGCGTGGGGTAGTAGGCGGCGGCGGCGGCGGCGGGCTTGAGGAGCGCGGAGAGGTCGAGGAGGTCGAGGCGCGGCGCGTGGGTGACGGGGTCGATGCCCATGCGCAGCAGGCGCTTGCGGATGTGCGTGTTCCAGTAGTTCTTGATCTCGTTGTCCGTCCGCCCGGGCAGACGCGCCGCGATCGCTGACCACCTAACCACCATCAGTGAAAGCCAATCACGCATCAGAAACTGTACCAGTAGTAGAGCAAAAACAGCGAAGCTACACAAGCCAGGCTAGGCCAGCTACTAGCTCGAGGAGAAAAGAAACACTATTTTGTCTACTCTGCTTACTTGTTGCCGAGGATGCTGTGGAGCTGGATGATGGTCTCCTCCTCCTCGAAGGAGAAGCGGCCGCGCTTGATGTCGGGCCTCAGGTAGTTAGTCCACCGCAGCCGGCAGCTCTTCCCGCACCGTGCCAGCCCTGCGTGCCATGAGAAGGGGATCGATTGATCGGGGGTGAGCATATGCATATCACAGGACATGAGAAGATGAGATGAGTTCCGTCGGGGTGTATGTTGAGGGAGGGCACTCACCGGCATTCTTGGGGAGGGTGCGCCAGTTGCCTTGGCCGTGCTTCTTGATGTAGGCGATGAGCTTCTCGTCCTCCTCGGGGCGTCCACGGCCCCTTCTTCAGCCCACTCTTCTCGCAGCACGGCGCGCGTCCCATCGATGGCCTGGATTAGACGAAACTGCAGGCAGGCAGCGGGACGACGACGACGACGGAGCCCGGGCGCGCCCGTGGGGAAAGGATCGATCGAGAAGGACCGGGGGAGCGAAAAAGGCCTGGTTTGTCTCGCTGCTACACGAGCTATAGCTAGCTTATCGGCTGATGGAGCAGGACAACCAGTTGCCGGGAGCGTCGTTGCGTTGCGTTGCGCTCCAGCTACAGGCAAGGGGTCGTGTGAATCTGAGCTCAACTGGATGGATGGAGCTAGCTAGAAAAGGAAGAGGACAGGAGATCGAGTAGGGGTGGGGGCGGGGTGGAAGGCTTATAAAGGGGCGCGAGGGCGACGGGGGCCGTGTGGTGTGTGGGGAAGTCAACAGGATTCGGTGCCGTCCTTTGTGTGCCGCGCCCGCGACGTGGCCGCCAGACGCAACTCTCGGGCCACGGGGCTCGGAGGAACAGTGCCTCAGCTTCCATCCCATCCATCCTTTGATAGCTCGGCATCAGGCGAAAAAGTTGCTGGAGCCCCCGTCCCCGGCATTCAATAGTAACCCAAGGCGGGTCCATGGAGCTGCTCACCCAAGGCGGGTCCATGAGCTATCCTTTTATGCTTATTCAAATTTTTTTACACAAATATAATTTATTTTATTATAATTTATTTTATCAATAAAGATACTTGAATATTGATTAATTTATTTTATGATTTGCATAAACATTTTGAATAAGGGGATAAAAACATGAAATTCAAAAGTCAAAAACGACGAACTCCATCGAGGGGTATCCTCGAGCGACCTGGGCAAGCGTCAGCAGCAGCAGGGATAAAAAAGGAGCACTGAATCGACTCCGTGGGCACAATCACGAAACCATGATGGTATAATCCGTCCGTGTTTACTGCTCGTGGGGAGAGGCAGAACCAGATTTTTTTTTACCACCGGATACTATGTTCTAACTTTGTTGGTAGTACTTGCCGCTCTATTTAAAATGTCTGATCATTTTTCATGTCTTTTTGCTGCTTGGATATCTTCCGTGACTTTTTTTTTTTGAAATCCACGCATTCATCACTTTTAGAGCTAGTATACAGCCTGACACTTTGACGCATGTGGAAAACGTCAATCTGATGGATTGGGTGGGCAGACCAGTGCGAGATTTAGGTCAGGCAATGGAAACTGCCTTTTTGGACTATGAAACTTCGGAAAAATTCAAACCCCACATTTGTATTCACAACACTCGGCGGCCTCTATAAGATAGATCTTGGTCGGTTCTTTTAAGTTTAGCTTTAAAATCCAGGCCGAGAACCATTCCAGGTTTACTTGCTTCGTACTAGTTCTGGAATTTTTTTCGGAAAGTGATTCCCTGCTAACCGAACAGGCCCTAAGATATAATCCTAAAATCATATTCCATGACACCTTGTTAATTTGTTTAGCAACCCTAGTCCAATTTGTCTAGCTCCACCACCGAGAAGGAGGGTTGCATGGGCAGGTTGACCACCAGTAATCCTAGAGAAAGGTTTGAAGACAAAACCAACCGTCCAACGGTGAAACCGTACGTAGAGGTAGACTGGTAGTGATGCGAGCTAGGCAATGAAGATAACGCTGGCCACGGACTATGGCATGTGGCCAAACAAAGGGTATCATGACATGATGAGTTAATGAGGCAACGAAGATAACACTTTGTTGAGGTGATTAAGGTCCTGTTTGAATCTTCTCATCTAACTATTAATTGTGTTAGCTAGAAACCTAACAGTAAATTGTTAGCTAGTGGTAATTAAGTAAGACATTATCCAAAGCATAAACTGGGGATTTAAGCATGTCCTTAGCTAATTATTAATTCTAGGAGATCATCCAAAAAGCATTGTTGCGAGCGCTTGATCAAGTATATGATGCAAAGGAGGAAGAAGACGATGTGGGTAATGTTTGATATTTGATCGAATAGCAGAAATTAGTGGCATGATACGATAAAAGAACTTGTGCGATTTAGCATCACATTTTCTCGCTTGATCGATGTCATATATATATATGAACTAACAACAATGATAAAATAATGACAAAAGGAATAGTGGGTGTGGTTGTTTCAATATGTTGATTTTTGGCATAATCTTGAGGGACCTTAATCGAAAGGGAGTACACAACAATCATATGAAGCCTAAATAGTGGTTGAGAAATGGTTATGCATAGATTGACTTCTATGCGTGCATATATTTTTTGTGAACTTGGTTGGATGACTATATTAATTAACTTAAAGAAACTTTGAAATGACTACAAGTACTTTATGTTTCCTAGAAAATGAGGGTACACGCCATCCATTGGGGATGGGTCAAGTGCTTGTTCTACTTCATGACAACAAAGTACCTTTGAACGGCACCAAGATATATAAAATCCGTTCGAAAATCCAATTAATTTATTTTAGTAAAGTTAAACTTTGCATACTTCTATCAACACTTAGCCAAATCATCATAATTATATTATATTCATCATATAAATTTTACAATTAGACTCATATTTTTTGTTGGAAAAAAGGACGCCATTTCTCTCACACAACCCATGCTACTGACTTAGTCATCAGAAAATAGTTTTTTAGTAATGGGATCATTAGTTGATAAATTACCGAGTAAAGAGTTAAAATTACATTGCTTTTCAGATGGTGAGCGTTGATTGCTTATGCATGATCAGACGGCCAGAAAAGTAACAAACAGGACCCAGGTATGGTTAAGATCAATTTCGCGCGCCTGCTTGCTCCAAGCAATAAAAGACAATTTTTTTTTGAATTAATAAAAGACAAAAATCCATGCGTACGTAAAAAAAAAAAAAAAAGGAGCGGGGACAAACTCGAGAGGAAAAAAGCCTGCTTGCATCTATCAATTCCATGAGAACTACTCCATCCGATTAAAGAAGTTTGTAGGCCATTCGTTTAGATGGCTAAAATTTCGTTTATTCAATTTTTTTCACTATAATTTATTTTGTTACGACTTATTTTATCAATGAAGATTAAATATTGATTAAAATTTTATGATTTGCATAAATATTTTGAATAAGACGAATTAAATGAAGTTCAAAAAAAACGATAACTCCATGTGATAGAGGGGAGTTTAAAGAAGGAACTAGTCTACCTCATGCATTCTGCCCCCGATCGGAAATGTGTGTAGTGTACTCCCTCTTTGGAGTTCGAGCTTTTAACTTTTTGAACTTCATGGTAGGATCCGTCTTATTCAAAAATATTTAACAAATCATAAAATAAATTAATTAATATTCAAGATCTGATGACATTCGGTTAAATAATTTTTAACCAAATAAACAAGACCCTAGTCTAAAAATCATGCATTCTGCCCCGATCGGAAATGTTAATTTTATGTAAATTATAAAACAAACAAAAACGATTACAATAAAGGAGTCCGGCCTCCTTTGTCTCTATTATCTGGCCGGCGTTGACGGCCGCTGGGGCACGGGTGCGCCTGCACGGCTGACGACGGTTCGCAGTGCTGGCACCACGATCGCGAAACCTGCTTCTGCATGCATGCATGCTCCCGCGCAGGCGCAGGCAGGCGCGCTCAGCCCCTGCCGGCTGCGCCCAACGGCCATGCATGCCAGCGGCGGCCGGTCGGGAGCCTTGTCCTGCCCGGGTCCGGCCTTAAATTCCTGCAGCTAGCGAGCCAGGCCTGCGTGACAGGCATTGCCGGCCGACCAAACATCCCAGCGCCGTACTCGGAGTCTCGGACGGCCGCTGCGACCACGTACACATCCGGCCGCCGTGAATAGGATTCCGCCTTCTGCTCTGCCAGAAAAGGGCCCGCGAGACCGTTCCGTTCACAGCTATTGCCAATGCCAATGCGCGCCCCGTGCTCGAATGATCCGCTCGCCACCTGATGCCGCGCCCCCGCGCCGTGCCCGTGCGTGTGCAGCCAGAGGCCCTTAGCTAGCGCGCGCGATCGCCGGCGATTGGGTACGTGTTTCGCGGTACAAAGTTGCCGTGATTATTCTGTCTTGTCGTGTGTTGGCACTTGGCCGCCGTGTAACTATGGACAAGAAGCAGTGTGTACCGTGTCTGTGTGTGTACAGGTGTGCTGGAGCAGTGGAGTGCGACTCATGTGCGGTTATTGGGCAGGTATTTGGGCGTGTCTCTCCGGGTGCAGCAGGGCGGCGAGGTTTCTTCCAAAGATAATATTTGTTAGCTAAAGCGGGAAATCAAATGTCTAAAAAGGATTGCCAGAGTGAAAACGACCCGACAAGGACAAGACAACCAAGGAACACTATTCCGTCTCCTCCGTCAAAGAGTGTTAATACTAACGAGCGTTAGTTAGTAGCTCTTACAGACGCATAAGAAGCGTGTCTGCGTCTGTAATAAGGCCTTATTACATATCCTAATCATAGACACGTCTTATTACATACCCTAATGCATAGACACGCCGAGACACATTTGTAACACACATCTAAACGCACGTATGTAATCAGCCTTTTTTTAACAGTGTTGCAATATAATCTACTCCTCCATATGCAAAGCAGGGCGTTTAAATCGTAGCGACAAGGTTGCTACTACTTTGGTGGCTATTAAAACTAGCAAACATGCATCGGCGTTGGACCGAGAGGCGCTCAAATACATTAATTAACTTTAATTGTATGATCACCTTTGTGAGATATAATTAAATTGTCAAAACTGATTTTATTGACTCCCATGTCTAATGGTTATATAATATAGTCAATTAACTTGTTTTGAGCAAAATCCAATATTATTCTATTATGTAGATTTCTTATAGAAACCAAAAGTTTATCTAAAATTCATCAGTAGTCTAATCACTAATTTTCACATTAAATTTTATTTTAGGCTCAAATTGCAAGCATGTAGTGATTAAGAAATCTCCAAGATGAGCTATTTTCAACTTGGCAAGTATTGTAATTTGCCAACTCTAAAAAAAAAAAAACTAAGCTAAAAAAAAAGCCATCTCTAAGAGTTTGACATGAGGCTAACAAAATTCAATTTTTCAGCTATTTATTGTAACCGAGACTGTGTTGGAGGATATAGTCGATTGTGTAATTCTAACACAAAACTTTTCCCACAAATTTTCCACGTGAGCCCAGATCTTTTATTGTGCCTCTACATTTTTACATTTGAAAATAGAAAAATTTCAATTTGATTTCTTCAAATTCTTCTTCAGAAGCAGGTACAATACATACATTTTACATCCATGAAAGCGAGAAAAGCTAAGTGAGAGATCGACAAACACAGGAAGAGATGTGGGAGAGCAAGGCACATATAGATGAGGGAATAAGAGGCGTACCACGTGGGTCTATATTTGTCACCCATGAAAGCGATAAAAGTGGGAGTGAATAAGGACATGTCAAAAGTGAGAGTGAGGGACATACAGATAGGATCAAGAGACAAAAGGAGAGAGGTGAAAAGTGATGACGTGGAAGAGAGTGACAAACTATGAGAGATAAGGGTGAGAGACGGAGGGACTATTCATATAGGTTTCAGATTTACAAACTAAAAGGGGTAAAAATTTCAATAAGACCAATGAAAAAAAAGATGATATTAGGTTCCACATTTCATGCCTCTAACTCCTTGTGTAATTGTGCATACGAAAAACCCGTAAGGAGTCGATTAATGCTAGATTTATTTTATAACTTAATGCTTTTGTTAAACAAATTTGAACTAAGACCAACAAAAAATGTATACTCACCCAAGATCTCGACTAGGTACAAGAAGAAAAAAATCTAATACTGCGTGGTAACACAGTGGCACGTTCATTCACGCTAATACTCATGTTTGGAACACGGCCGGGGTTATTCACCACAGTTAGAAAATTATTTAACAAATATGGAAGATGAGCCACATGCCACTAACCGCCTTATCGTGACACTGATTCAAACTGAAAACTCTTGCTAACCAACCCGTTCCATGAGATGTGCCGTGGCGTGTCAAAGATTTCCAGCCTCTCCAAATTGTAACCGAGACTATTTTTGAGACGACAGTCGATTGTGATTCGAACACCTGTCGTAGGCCCATGATTTCCATGTGAGCCCCAGACTTTTGTTGTGATTCTCACATTTACATCAAAAGCCATATTTGAAAATGATCAGAAAAAACTGGACGACAAATACAGGGATTGAAGAAGATGTACAATACATACAATTTACATCTGTGAAAGTTACCAAAAGCTTAGTGAGACATCGACAAACACAAGAAGCGGTAAATTTCAATATTCGATTAAGGTTTGACCATTCACATAGATCCGATCCCGGACGAAATTAAGCATCAGAGACCAGATGACCAGGACACATGCACACTTTACTTGTAAACTACCCATTACAAAATGAATGAATAAGGACATGTTAATGGCTAGTATTACCTACATACAAATAGGAGCAGTGAGAAAAGGACAGCTCAAAAGTTGACGTGGAAGAGGTGAAAACTATGGACTAAGAATTTTGCAAATGGACAAGAGAGAGAGAGTGAGAAACTAAAAGGGGGTATAAACTTCAGGGACCAATGAAAAAAATAATATTAGGTACACATTTCATGCCTCTAGCTCCTTGTGTAATTGTGCATACGAAAAACCCGTAAGGAGTCGATTAATGCTAGATTTGTATTATAAAACTGCTATTGTTAAACAAATTTGACTTAAGATAAACCAAGATGTGTATACCAACCTAAAACTTTACATCCTAAATTACAAAAAAAACCACACTAATACTACTTCCATTGACAAGATGTTTAGAAACCTTTTCAAACCATAAATTCCACCATCTTTGGATCATCATCCCAAATTCCGAGTTGCCACGATGACGAAAACCGATCAATCCGTTCAAATTGGGGTTCTCACCCCCACCGCCAACATCCTCGTGTTTATTCACTTTTTGTTCAAAAAGTATCATTTCTTTTACATGTGGCTTGAAAATTCATCAACAAACTCAGACTTTAAGAATGACTTAAATTTGACTAATTTTGCCTTCAATGACAGAGTGGAATAAACACGTCTTTCACGCTAATACTCATGTTTGGAACACGGCCGGGGTTATTCCGAAAACTAAATTTCAAAACTATTTACCACGGAATTTCTACCGAGTTACTATGTCACTAACCGCCTTAGCGCGCAGCACGTGCCACTAAAACTGAAAACTCTTGCTAATAAACGCCGTTCCATGGAGACGCGCCGTGTCGTGTCGTGTCTCGCCAGCCTCTCCGGTGTCTACGTCAGTTGATTTTTGAGACGAAGATCGCAATAATTGCTTGACACAAGACCCCTCCACTTGTACAAGCCAGTACATGCGGTACATTTCAATATTCGATTAAGGTTTGACCATTCAACACACACACGTCCGATCCCGGACGAAATTAAGCTATCAGAGAGATCCAGATGACCAGGACACATGCACACTTTACTTGTAAACTACCCATTACAAGATGAATGGCTGGCCTTCTTATATGGCTAGTATTACCTACTATCCAAACAGCAGTGAGACTACAGCTCATATTTAGTTTCAGAAGTGAAAAAGGGCCGAGAATTTTGCAAATGCGAGCAAGTTGATGTACGTAGTAAATTTACAAAACCCCTTTGAGGATTCTTAACTGAAAAAAAAAAACATGTGCCATGCATCTCTGGGACACACACATCCAAACATCTCAGAAGTGCATTGATTGTATTTGTGTTCTGGTCATTCTTTTGGTCCTTCCTCTTAATGGGTAAAAACCCAACCGCGAAAAAAAAAAAAAAGAAGGAAATAAAAGTGAGCCCTAGCAGCTATTACTAGTAGTAGATGTACTTACCCTAGCTAGTTCGTCATCAGTATCATATTCCTGAAAAATTACAAATGAGCTAAGACGAATAGGCTGCAAAGAGTGTAGCTTAAGAAACGGTGATGTACCCAAGAGGGAGACAGAGAGCTAGGCGAGAAGATCCATCTCATTCGCTCCGTATATCAAACGTGCAACTAAAAGAGTCAAATGACGTCGAATGCTTGTAATGGCAGTTTTGAGTAGATTATTGACTTGGTCGTCAAACCAGACGCCTGAACGCCACTCCCTAATACGGAGTTTAGCTTAGCAACCAACTAAGCACCGGTTATTAGTTTAAGCAAGTGGTCGCTAAGTCCAAATTAGGCAACTACTAGGTGGCAAGTCGCTGCACTACAGCACTTAACGGTACGGATCACACTCTATTTCCCTGCTGATGCCTAGACGAATGAAGCTCATTTGCTTGCAAGTGACTTATAAGTCATGTCTATTTGGTTGCAAGTGACTTGTAAGTAAGGGTGGAAAAGAAGAGAAAATGGGTGACTTATAAGTCAGGGTGAAAAAGAAGAGAAAATGGCTGCGAGCGATTTATAAGTCCCATGACTTAATAAGTCCCTAGTGGGTAGCAAAATAAGTCACTAATTTCATTTTTTGACTTAATAAGTCTCATGACTTATTGAAACCAAACAACCCCTAAATAGGTTTCGTCTTTGCAAGAGTATATATCTTTTTTACCGAGGACACACAAAACCTAATCTAATGTGCCTAGCTTATTTCACAAGCTAAGGTGAACCCGGCCCGCTGCTGAGGTCAACTGTACGTACGAAGATCCAATGAATTCGGAGGAAATTCAGCGGATGGGTTAGAAGTTTAGTTTAGCCGACGCAAACATGACAGTGCCTCGTGCCGCCCTGCACTGCACACACGGGCGGAGCGCCAGCACACAATGCGTGCGTGCCGACGCATCCAACCTACAGCGATCAGCTCGCGCATTGTATTCTTATTGTTACAGCTAGCGCATTATTCTGACTTTAATTAACCCCGTACACGGGACGCAATTAACTGAGCTAGCTATAGTGCTAATTTAAATTCATTTCCACGATCAAGTGAGACCAGACAGCCCAAACACTGGTGATCTCCTGTGTAACTTCTCCTGATCGCAATGTCATCAAATTTGATACAGACAAGAAGACATACACAAATATACATATATGTATATATGTATATGCGTACTGATACATACATACGTATATACTAGTATAGTGTGTTAGTTAGTTAAATACCCTAGCTATGTACTAGGTATCGTAGGTTGGTTATATATACAGTACGTCTCAAGATAAACCGGTCCAGATTTGGAAGTAACTTTTAAATAGTGACCCCATGTCTCTCGCCTTGGAGACACCCGCCACCTTCCATGGACTAGATACGTATACCCAAATTATAGTAATACCAAGCTAATCACACACCCCAAATTAAACTATATATGGTTTCGTCAAGACAGCAACAACCGACTGTTAAATCCCTAAGTGCTACTCTATTAGGGCCTCTACGTGGCGCCTCCCAAGCGATCCCTGGCGTATGCCTTCCCAAACCAGGTGTATCCCAGTACTTGTATATATATATCTATATATATGCTTGCATCGGCAGGTTGACGACGACCCCGATCGAGCTTCTGGTAGCTCCCTGCTGCAAGCTGCCAATGCACTGCAAGATATGCGTACGCGAGCAGCGAGAGCGAGACACGAGAGTTGTTACGAATCACGCGACATACACACGCACTGGCCAGCCTTACGTGTCCTCGGCCTCCCAATAATCTACTGCTCCCACAGTAGAGCATATGCCTCCTGATCACCTGCTGCCTGCTGCGCATGGATGCATTATATTACTTGGGCGATCGATTGTTCGGGAGAGATGTGATCTGCAGTGAGGTCACTCATGGTCGCGCCTGCTTCATCCAAACGTTGACGTTAATGCTATTATACGTACGCCCGGATCGATCGATCGATCGGACGATAAACTACGGCTCTTCCTTCTTTTGGCCTTGCATTAGTTTAATCTGGGATTTGTTTAGTTTTTAATTGTTGATTGAGAGCGAAAAAGTACCGGGGAATGGTTTGAAAATTCGGGCGTAGATCAGACATCGATCGTCGCGAGTGACTTGGCGAGTCAAACTGCTGCTAAACTGTAGGTGCTGTGTCCTGTCCCCTCGAGCAAAAATATAATCTTGCTTGCTGTGGATACTATAGAGTAATGGAAAGTGTGTAAGATGT
This sequence comes from Hyparrhenia diplandra, assembly GCA_015847255.1. Classification (NCBI taxonomy): domain Eukaryota; kingdom Viridiplantae; phylum Streptophyta; class Magnoliopsida; order Poales; family Poaceae; genus Hyparrhenia; species Hyparrhenia diplandra. The sequence goes on along the minus strand of JADLZK010005676.1, from coordinate 237,213 downwards.
TGGAAAAGCAGCAACGACGTACGTACGTACCCCTATCTGACTTTTGCTGTGTAATTAGTTTGACACTTGGATGGATGGTGTTTCCTCCCTTTGTGGGTAACACCTGTGATAGATCTATGATCATGCATGTGCCATGGATAAGGACTACCACACGCCAAATAGCTAGGCCGGGAATGAGTCAAGTGTAGCCACATAGTACCATGGATATCTGTAGGTAAAAACTAGTTTAAATGAGTTTACCTTCTTAATTTACTATGCATGGCTCTCATTGGCTTGTTAATCCAATCCAATAACCCGGAACTTGCTAGAACAATCATCTGCATGCTGATTAGGCATGTTGCATGACGACGGCCATATTTTTGGTGATCTCTAATCCGCATTCTTTTATACATGTTTAGGTGCTTCGTGCTTGCAAATAAATTGCAACCGTACGTTGGTTCATATATATGGTCACAACTTCTTCTTCTTTTTTTCAGATCCCCACCGCACCGTGTTCATACGATCGATCATATGGCTAGAACGCTGGATGGGAGGTATACGTGTACGCCGATGAGGTGTCCCGTTAGCAGCAACAACCTTTGAAACCGCACACTCACCTGTTCTTCCCTCTGCCATCGTTCATTCGTCCCATCGTCGCTGGCATCACCAAAACCCTAAAAAACAATGCCCAGATATGGAGCCACCTGTGGCTGTGTGTTCTTCGCCCTGTGACCTGGATTTGAGAGAGATCGATGGCAGCAAACCATGCATTGCTAGTGATGCATGGCCCATGCACACGCCAGCCCAGGGCGCGCGTATACTTGCTCCCGCCCATTTGTTTATGTTCATGGCTCAAAATGGCAAGAAGGATTCCGTTCGTTGTTCCATGGGTGCGTACGTATCTTATGTGGCATTATTGACACGATCAGGAATAGTTGGTGGCGCGGACAGCACACTTGTTGCTTGGTCCTTCTCTCCCATGCTCGTCGTGCAGCTCGGTCCGGCGGCGCGCCCTCATCAGAAGCTTCACGATGGTGATGAGCCCAATCTGGAGAAAAAAAAAAAAAAAACAAGAGATGGAGAAATGCCATGCAGATGCAGAGAGAGATGGTCGGAGGCGCCAAGAAGACAAGCAATAATAATGCCGTGATAACTGAATTGTATATTCAGCCGTTTGACATATGTTTTTCAGATGTTCATACGTTACGCAGTCCAGTTGGTTAGCCGTCGTGCTGCGCTAGCTGATGAAAGCTCGAGGAACGTACACGGTGGTTTGCTAAGATTACACTCCAAATGACTCCATGTTAATTTGCTGGTTTATTTCAGTCCTCAATTAATTTGATTTGAAGACGATCATATAAACTCAGTTTGACAGTCCTCAATTTTGATTTGAATTATAAACTTACTTATTGCACTGAATTACATTACTTACTGCACTGTACCTGTTTGCCGTTCTTTCAGCGTCCCTTCTATTTAATGAAATACGCGTGAAGTCGTGGTCAAAAAAAAAAAAAAAACTGCAGTTTAGGATCTCCCTGAATATGTTATGTCAGATTTTTTTGCACTATCTTGGGGAGGAATGCTTCCCCCAGTTGTCTGGAACACTGAATCCAGCTGGTTCATTGTTGGTCCACTCGTACATGAAGAACATGTGTGATCTCCGTTCGTCAGTCGGCAGGCACGATTTGCCGGAATGGTTGACTACTCGGATCAAACATGGTCGATGTCTGAGATAACAAGCGACAGGTACCCCAGCAGCGACAGGCAGAGTTTCAGATCAGGATAAACTCCCCCGGCGGACCCAGGGAATTTTAATTTTCACCGTTCGTGCTTACCGTTACATACAAGAATTCCTGAACGATTCTTCGAAACGTTAACGCGCATGGAAGCGCGACTTTTTCTCCAGGAGGGAGAGGAAGAGCGTCCGAAAGCTCAGTGGCCCTTCTTATTCCTGGGGGCAAAAGTCAGCATGGATTGCAACAACAAGCCAACCACAAGCCATCTACTGAAACCTTCATTCGTGTAGTATGTATAGAAGCCAGCTGACTGACGTGCCGTCGTTGGAGAAAAAGCAGTGCTGATTTGGCAGATTTGGGCAGTGTCTTCTGCAGCGAGTTTCTGTCGACCAATGACCTTGCGGTTTTTTTTTTGGTTGGGCTAATCATGCTTTAGAAGCTGCAGATCAATGATCCTGGGTAAGGACATGCATCAGGAGGTCGTTATCCTGCGATGATCAGTGCAGCCAGCCGGGGGATGCAGTCCTTTCAGCGTCTTTTTCTTCGGTTTGAATTGGTGGCCAAACATCATGCCTTTGCATGGTGCGCTGCTGCAGATTGGTCCAACCTTTCTTTTACCCTGTTATTTTCCATTTTTTTTTAGAGGATTCTTTCAGGTGGTGCATGCGTGGGCCTCGTACGCACCATAGATAGTAGAGCATCAGGGCTGCACAGCAGATTCACACATTGTGAAGCCAAAAGGTTCTGGAATTTTGTGAAAAAAAATGGAAAACCACAAGGAAACAGATTCAGTTGGTCCAACCTTCACTTGCATGCATTGCTTCTGAATGAAGTTGCTTAATCAATAGTTCAGCATGTTACTACAAGGAAACAGTGTGTAAAAATTCCATTCATGTAACTCTTGTGGCAATGGAAGCCATCTCAACATGCTTGTGGTTTATTTATTTGATGAATGTTAAGACCAGTACAATTTCATGGGGGTTACATAAGGTAAAATGGTTCAATTCCAAGAAAAAAAATGTGTTGGCGTGTGAAGCTATGCAGCTACTTGTAATTTGCTGAGATCATTTCGACAAGCTTGTCATGCAGCACACCATTTGTCACCAGAACACCGCCCGAAGGGTAGATGATTCTACGTGATGTTAGGTCAGCTGCAAGATCCAGTGGTTTTCCACTCCAATCACTGGTCTGTCAGTTTCAGAAAGTTACACGATCACCGTGGTTATAATGATAAGAGATATCAACTGATGGAATTTGTCTGTCTGAGCAAGCAAGGTGCATACCTGACCACCGGCTTCCTGCACGCAGATTACCCCAACAGCATGATCCCAAGACTGTGTAAACAGTATGAAAAGAAAGGGTGATCAGTGCACTGGTTAACTAAGTCAACAAGTGTTTAACTTGTCATGCAGAACAACAGAAATTGTGAGCAACATGGCACCTTGATCTGAGTTGTCGGCCGTGCTTGAAGGACAAAAACTGAGGCTCTCCCAGAAGCTACTGTCAGATACTTGCACAAGCTACAGAGTACCAACAATAAGAGCACATCATCATGAACTCATGTGTGGCCGACCAATCAATAATCACTAATTGATCTAATATACTCATTATCAACCTCAGCCAGATATTTTTTTTAGGAAATCCAAAAGTAGTATGATAGCAAGACAGAACAACAATTGAGAAAGACATTTAATGTTTCAGATTATGCTGAAAAAGTCTTACAGAAAACAAACAAGTATAATATCCAGAGCTAACTTGAGGATGAGGAGAATATATCAATCATTGCTTTAAATGCCTTTGCTCATAGTGAACACCATATGTTGGAGACAATCAATCATTGCGCGAAATGCCTTGGCTTGCTAGCTACTGCATAATATATCAACTGACTAGTGGCACTGGCATGAACTAATGCGCAAGTATCAAACCATTAGTAGAAAGTGCAACAAACCTGCCACAAAAAACGGATAGGAGAAGAATTTCATTCTCATTTTTAGGATCAGATGCATCCGTTGTTGAATTGAAGGTAGCAGATAATGGTATCATATCCCATGTTTGGCTATCTGGAATGCAGTAGTGTGCCATGTGTGCAATCGAACATGTGTTCACAAAGCATCTTTTCCAAATATCCTGCGCAGACAAACGCCTAGACCATGTACCACAGCCTATATGAGACACCATAAGAATACCATGGCCATTACATGCAGCAGCACTATCATCTTTTTTGGTGGCTATGTCATCGTTGGTCCAATTTGGACATCCCATCACTCCTACTGTTACCTTTCCGTTCACCACAAGCGCCAGGCCCACCTTAAGAATGGATAAAAATGTATGTTAGAACTTTGAAGCAAAGGATCATGTAAATAGGCAACTGAGGTCAATAATATGTAATTTGCTGGTCCTGGATTAACCAGTCCTTGCTGAATGGCAACCATATAGGGGCAAACATGCTTGGTATTCAGATGTATGAAATTTGCTACCAAAGAACAAAGTGTTGCAGATTACACTATAAAAACTCAAAAGGACAAAAGGTGCGCCATAAAAAATATGTATGAACATTCTTAGGCTCAGTTAATCGCTAACGATGTGGTATCATTATGAATGTTTTGTAGCATGAATGTCTGTCTGGAAATCCTCAAATCAAACACATTGGCATTTCACAATCTTATGATAAATTAATAGCGGAGAACAAAGAATGTTGATGATATCATCAATATAAAAAATCCCCAAGACAGTGGACATGCCTGGCCTAAATGTGGCCCTAAGAAGTACAAGACAGAAGACACTCCATGCTTGTAGAATGACTTTTTTAGTGTCAAAATATGCAGCGAATAGATATTTGTGCAATTAAAGAACGACTTGTAACAATGAATGAATAAAGCATATCAGTCCTTGATCAACAGCAACACAGCATGTAAAGACGAGTAGCAGAACATGGAATCATACCACATACAGAGCATCATTCCCTCTCAAGAAACCTTTGGTGCCATCAATTGGATCAAGTATCTTCAAACCAAAGCATAAACTTTACGGTATGAACTTGGCAGATACCCAATATATATATGAAATTATGAATCAACTTCACAGATCTCGATTTATGATAAACAAAACACAGCAGCTTACTTCTTACCCAATAAGTAGCAGGGTCTGAATCAAATGAGACAGCATCCTTGCCACCTCTATCAATTGCTCTCAAGACATCATCTTGATTTAAAGGTGAACCATTGTTGCTCACTTTGTCTGCAACTGCGCTAAAAATTGACTCAACAAGTATACCACTGCTACTATCATCAGGATTGGACGGCCTTAGAGAAGCTGAATCCTCTTCGGCACCAGAGGTATCGATGGGAACAATCTCTGGAGCTCTTTCAATAGCAAGATGACAAAAGATGGCATTAGATGAAGTCACAAATCTGAACTTTGAAATTTTGCTATGGATTACCCAAACTAATAAGGGCCTGCACTCCGAAATCTGCAACTGTAACAGGAGTTTGGTCATTCTTTTCAAGAATATTGCTGCCACCTGAAAACAGAGATCTCTTCACCTGTTGAGACATACAACCAAACCGGCAAAATGGAGCTCAGACATTTTCTTGTTAGATGCTAAAAAATTAAATTTGTTCCACCATATCCAGATGATAACTTAAAAAAGTTTACATGTTCACACAGCACAGATCTGCTGGAGTGCTGGTCAACATAAAAAAGTAAATCCAGCTGAGCTTTGAACCCTACTTTGCTCATCACTCGTCAGTAATATCTTGAACCCATGCTAGATCAAATCATATCCTTTTTTCTGCCATTTTGAACATAAACGAAACATTGACACCTGAATAATTTTCTTATTAATAATGCATCCTCACCATGTGAATTTTACCTCTGTAGTTATGTTTTTCCATAAGTAAATCCTATCTGTATACTTGCCTACTATGGTTTGGGTTTCCTGTCCCAGACATACATTTATTTCTGCTAGGATTACTTATAAGCTAGTCTGAGAGAAAAATGGAGTGTCTCTAGCTATATAAAGGTCAATTGCTTTTTAACATATTTAGTAGCACCATGAACTACAAAGTGGAGACTCATTTTAATCTCTTTTGTTTAACGCTGACTAAATAACAGTTCATGCGATTAAGGTACAATTCAGGCTACTTACATTACATGACAATTGGCAAACACGAACTAAGATTGTATTTTAGACAAGAGTAAGTATATCAGATGGTTTTGCTCTTGCTAAAGGTTGCGGTTGTAGAAAATCAATGATACCAGGATCACAACCCTTGGTAGGATTTTTTTAGTTTAAGTAGACCCGACCATATGTGATTGGTCTTAATTATACATTGAAAAAAACTTTGCACAATCATGTTTCCCTGAAGAGTGAAACTTTTGCAAGTTGCAACTGGCCAGTTTAGTGTGGTGGCTGAAAGCACTGCATAGGATTGATAACCTGGTGCTCCACAAATTACTAGACTTTTTCCCCTACCAAATATAAAATGAAGACAATGTTGCCCTCAATAAAGATAGACTTGTGCAGTTGATCGTCTATTAATTTCTGCCCCAGACGCAATCTTGTATTGCCAATAAACTGTGAACCTTTGAGGTTTGCGCTTTGGAACATTTTATTCCCCTAACGAGGATAAATTCTACGCATATGACTACCAACCCAAGTGATCCCACCAAACCGAAATTAATCCTACCTATAAGTGTCTTAAATCCTCAAATTTCAGCAGACAATCAAACGAGTAGGAGAGGGGATGGGGTCAACTGACATCAACGCAGAGGCGGCAGGCGCGCTCGACGACGGCCACGGCCGCGGCGAGCTCGCGGTGGTGAGTGGCGCGCTCCGGCTGGAAGGGGAGTCCGTAATCCCCCGCCGCAACTGACAGCGCCGCATCCCCAGCCGACCTTATCCACGAACAAGCACTAGTAAGAAAAGAGGCGGCGGCGGCGGCGGCGGCGGGAGTAAAAGAACTCGCGCACATGTTGGGTAGGGTTAGGGTCCGGAGGGTTCTGACTCGTGAGTTGGTTCACCTGACGGAGAGGCAGGTACGACGGGGAGACGGCGGGAAGAACAGCCGGCCTCGGCCGCCGACGAGGAGCCGGTGCGACGGGAGCGAGAGGTGGAGGAACGGCATGGGTGGTGTGTGGAGTGGCGGGACCGAAACGAGCGACGCCGCCGCGGAAATGCGTAGAAATACGTATTTGTATATATTTCAGAGGTATAATCGCGTTTGAATTTCAGCCGTTGTCTGCCCGGGGCGGCATGTTTTGATACGAGGCCTAAGAGCCTTTTTGTTCTAAAATTAGTTGGCGACTTAAGTAAGGTGATTTAAAATCAGTGACTTAGCCATGACGTTTGGTTGTAAATGATTTACAAGATTGGTTTGTAAATGATTTATAAGATATTATATGAAAACGAAAGGGTGGTTTATAAATTTTAAGTAGAGGTGTATTAACTTATTGCTTATAAGTCTTGTGACTTAAATTTTTTTTTGTAAGTCATTGTTGTTTGGTAAATAAGTCACTTATTTCACTTTTTGACTTATTTTAGAACCGAGGACCTCCCCATTTCCATTACTGAGAACGGAAATACATTGTATGGTGATACAGACTTAGAACAGAAACAGAAAACAGGCACCAGCGTAACAAGTTTACCGCGATAACCAACTAACGCGAAGTAGCAAATACTGGGGGCATTCTACCCTATTTGGAGCAGCGTGACCATACAAGGGTCAACGCAAGAACAGAGTATCAGGAATACAGGTAATACAAGTCTGAGACATTTGTTGAACCAAAAGAGCTTGGACATGGACTCAGAAACAGTCCACATGCTTCCTGTAGAGCTTGACATTGAAGGTCTTCAGTCTTTAGAGCTTCCTCCATCTTGATCCAAGAGCTTGACATCTGTCTTTGGCTTCTTGCATAACATCTTCACCGCAAACTGGAGAACAGAATCAATGCCGCTGACGATCTCTTTTTCTTCCTCTTCAGAGTAGAATCCTGCCCAATATTTGATTAAGGCCCCAGCATGACATATAATAGACATAGGACTCTTGATAACTTTTCCATCAAAACAAGTTGAATTTACGGATTTCCAAATTGCCCGGATTATGGCGACAATACCAAGAGTATGAAAATTTTTATTATTAGGGAGCCATTTATTACACCATAACCAGCAATGCTCAAGATTCGTGGGAATGTCAGATGCACCCAGACATGTAGCAAAAGTTGCCCAAACAACTCTGGACATATTACATTGAAAAAATAAATGTTGAATGGATTCATGTTCCTGACAGAAATAACATTCAGGGTTGCCCTTCCACTTTCTTTTCAAGAGATTATCCTTTGTTAGTATTGCATTATTAATCATAAGCCATAGGAAGATCTTAATTTTTGCTGGGATCTTGCTCTTCCATATTTGTTTATGATAACAACCGTTATCTGTGGCAGTTAGCATGTCATATGCAGATTTGACCGAAAAGACTTTTTTAGGATTAAATCTCCAGATCACCTTATCTGTTTGATCAGACAAATTGATGATATTGATATCATTTAAAACATTCTCCCATTGTGTTTTCCATCTATCAACCAAGAATCTTGTGAAAGTTAAACAAGAAATGTTATTTAAAGCCCGATGAACTGTGATATTCTTTTTTTGTTTGACTCATAATGAATAGATCGGGGTATATGTCGACAAAGAGAGCTATCATAAAGCCATATATCTCTCGAACAAAATTTTCTTTCCATCTCCCACTAATAATTTCCCCGCCATGTAGATAGATATCCCTAATCTTAAGGAGATCTTTCCATATGGGGGAATCAGATTGTCTAGATTTAACAAAGAGTGATGGTATCATTCTTCAAATATTTGTATCTAATAATTTCTGTCGCCAAATTCCATCTTACGCTTCCAATTTCGAGCCATTTACAAAGGAGGCTTAGATTCATTTTTCTAATGTCCTTTATTCCCAAACCACCTTTCTTTATTGATTTACAAATGATCACCCATCTTATAAGATGATACTTTCTCTTAGTACCACCCCCCTGCCAGAAGAAGCTTCTACATAACCGATCCAAATTTTTTCACCATTGTTTTTGGGAATAAGTACATAGACATGTGATACATAAATGGTTGAATTACTAAGACTTGTCTGAATCAAAATTTTCCTGTCAGCAATTGTCATTGTGCCTCCTTTCCAAACGTCTAATTTTTTGCTACTTTTTTCATACAGAGGTAGCCAGTCAGCCATATGCAATTTGCTTGGGCTGACTGGTACACCCAAGAATTTTATTGGAAAATATCCAATTTGGCGTTCAAGATATCAAAGATAAAACTCTGCCAAGTTGTCATTATCATTGACAACTACAACTTCACTCTTATTAAAGTTAATCTTTAAACCGGCCATTATTTCATACATATATAGCAACATTTTCATATTTGTAGCACCAGCTAAATCATGCTTAAGACATATAATAGTGTCATCAGCGTATTGTAAGACTACAATACCTTTGTCAAAAATATGATCCACTAGGCCAGTAAAAAGTTTATTTTCCTGGGCTTTGACAATCATTCTAGTCAATCCATCAGCAACAAAGTTGAATAGAATTGGGGAGAGAGGGTCTCCTTGTCGAACCCCTTTATAGCTTTTAATATAAGGACCAGTCAAGTCATTTAATTTGACACTAACTGTTCCTCCAGATACCACCTGTTCAATCCATGAACACCATTTTTGGGAGAAGCCTCTAGCAGATAATATTTCAAATAGAAAGCTCCATTTCACCTTATCGTAAGCCTTTTCAAAGTCAAGTTTAAGAATTATTCCCTGCTCTGATCTTCTCTTAGTTTCATGCAGAATCTCATGTAAAATCATAACACCACTCATTATATTCCTGCCTTTCATGAAGGCAGTTTGATTATGATGGATGAGTTTATCAGCCATGCTTTCTATTCTCAAAGTAAGAACCTTGGTGATGAGTTTATATAGACAATTTAAAAGACAAATTGGCCTATATTGTTGGATAATAGTAGCATCTGTTTTTTTTGGTAGTAATGTTATGATTCCATAGTTCAATCTGCTTATGTTTACTTTCCCTTTATGAAAATCCTCAAACAGTTGGATAATATCATTTTTGACAATATTCCAACAAGTTTGATAAAATTCAATTGGGATTTTATCAGGGCCTGCAGCCTTATTCTTTTCCATTTGGAAAAGTGCTGTTTTAATTTCAGATTCAGAGAATGGCTCACATAATCTGATGTTGTCTGAATCATCCACTTTGGGCAAATTATCCCATAGAGTAGTGTCAAGATGTATGTCATGACTCTCCTCAGGGCCAAAGAGCTCAGAATAATATTCTGTTGCATGTTGGAGGAGATCTTTGTCTCCTTCAATAATGTCCCCATCTTTTTCAAATGATAGAATGTTTGTTTTCCTTTTTTTCCCATTAGCAATTTTATGAAAGTAACTAGTGTTGTTATCACCTTTCAATAACCATTGTTCATGGCTTCTCTTGAACCAATACATCTCTTCCTGCTCTAACAGGGAATAATTTTCCTTTATAAGCTGAGCTTTATATAAAGATTGAGCAGCATCTAGCTCATCTTTTTCTTCCAGTAGTTCCAATTCTTTAATACCTTCAGAGATATTTATCCTCTTCTTTTTTAATTCCCCTTGGATATTAAAGCCCCAAAATTTTTTTGAAGTAATGTTAAATTAAATAGGTAATTTATTTGGAACAAAAAGAACCTAATTACCATTTTAGTTAAATTAACTCTAATATATTTAAATAGAGAACTAATAAGTGAGTACTCAACCAAAGCTATTTTAGGTTAATTTGTAGCTCCAAATTTTGGTCGTTGAACGGCAGGCAACTATGCCCGTATTGGACCGCCTTATCTCGTATGGGTGAAAATGGAGCCAAACATTTTTTTTGGTAATTGTCCTCTTTTGGTCCTTCCCCCTCTCTCTCTCTCTTTTTTTTTTCCTTCACTTTCTCTCTTAGCTCGTTTGGATGCAATCTCAAACCACATGCGTTGAAATGGATTGGAGTGGTCCACTTCAACACATGTGGATTGAGCTAAATACATATAGACATCTAAACAAAACCATAGGTATTCTTAGTGTTTTTTAGAGTAAGAACTAGACAGATGAAATTGAAATATACGAAAGTGCACAAGAGTAGATAAGTAGAGGTGGAGGGGGGTTTTGATACTCTAAATCGTGTAGAGTGTGCCACATTGGTCTGAAAAGTGAGGTCAATATGAAGGGTTGATTGCCAGCTCAAAAGAATGAATGATGTGTGGCGAACGCAACAGTATAAGCGCAGAAGGTCTCACTGAGGAATCTTAATTGGGTACGAGGTGGAGGAGGACGCTGTGGATGCTGACACTGAGAAGAAATTCCAGATGACCTTAGGGGGTGGGGGCATGATAGAGCGTAAGCAGCAATGTTTACCGCAAGTCCTTAGTGGCTAGTTTGACGTGACGGCTCTGGAGACCTCAATTTGGAGGGTCTGGTGGAGGGGGACGCCTGATCCCGTTGCTGGCTTTGTAGTAAAGTTGGCTGCTCATGGCCCTTCACGAAGTCTGTAACAATGTAGTTATTTTCTATTTCCTCAGGGAGTGTGTGGTGTGTGTGTGTGTTTGGTGGTGGTAACCTTGGTGTTACAGTGTTCTAATTGTTGCTTTGAAAACTATTTGCTTAATAAAAAACGTGCCTTGGCGTGGTCTTAAAAAAAATCCCCCCATTCCATATTGTAATTCGCTTGTCCATTTTTACCTCCCTTAATTCCTCCATCCCAGATTGTAATTTGTTTGTCCATTTCTACCCAAAGCTCGTTTTATTCATTTTAGGCCAGATACTACAATCCAGCAAACTAAGGCCCCTTTGATTTCTTTGAGACTAGAGACTAAATTTTAGTCTTATTTATATAGTCCCCCGAATTACCAAACAAGAGGGCTATGGACTAAATGACTAGGGACTAATTTTTAGTCTATTTTAATCTCTACCCTCACTATAGAACCAAACATACCCCTACCCATGACGGTGCATCTTATATCCTCGGGTCGCCTCAAGATAGATGTGTACAAGTGAATGCATTAATTCATCACTGGTTCATATATTACAAACCACCGAGTCCCAGCTGCATCTCTCCTAATTAACGAGATCTCCATTAACAAAGGATCGATCTTTGTCCATACGTACCCTCTCTCTCACTCATCACAAAATGAAACCACGCACGACGGGTTCATCCACCTCCATACTCATAGAGACCATAGTTAATCCAAGAACACGTTTCGAACGATGGACAGCCAGGGCGGAGCGATTAATGGCGGCCGGGCTTAAGAGAACACTCCGAACGTGTCGAAGATGGTGGTGTGGAGCGGGTCGCTCAGGTGCGTGACCCAGTTGTTGAGCGGCCCTTGCCGGTGGCGGCGGCCTGCACGGCGAAGCCGAGGAAGGCGACCATGGCGAGGCGCGCGTGCTTGATCTCCGCCAGCTGCAGCCGCTCCTTCTTCTCTCCGGGTCCGCCGCCAGGCCCAGCGGGTCGAAGTAGGAGCCGCCGGGGTACAGCCTCTTCTCCGCGTCCAGCTCGGCGTTGCGCTGGAACTCGATATAGCCGATCACGAGCACCTCGATCCAGATGAGCGTCGAGATGGAGAAGGGCAGCGGCTGGCCCAGGTACGAGGACCCGTCCACCAGCTCCACCTGCACGCCGGCCGTCACAATAATTCACAGGTTGGTTAGATCATCTCGATCGTTCGAAAGCAGCAGCTAGCGAAGATACACATGCATCTGCATGGAAGCACTCTACAAGCTAGTGATGTACCTTGCCGGCGTCCTGCCAGGTGACGCCAGTGAGCCACTCGACGGAGAGGGCGCCGAGGGTGGCGAGCATGGCCCAGCGGCCATGGATGAGCTCGCACTCGCGGAACCGTTGGAGGCCGAACACCTCGCTGTAGGGCTGGAGCGGGGTGGACTTGACGTCGGAGGACTCGAAGCGGGTGCCGATGATGGCGCCGGGCTCATTCTTGGCCAGGTTCTGGTCCAGCCCGTCCAGGTCGAACTGCAGGTACTCCACGGGCTTCCCGAGCCCCCACGGGTCGAACCCGTAGTCGCCGACATACGAGCCGTCGAGCCATTCGGGCGGCACGGCGCCGGGGTACCACAGCGGCCGGTCAGTGGAGGGCTTGGTCACCTTCTTCGGGGGAGCAGGCTTTTTCGGCTTCCCGAACCCGAACCGGGCCACGATGCGCCCGTTCTGCGGCGCCGGGTCCGCCAGGCGGGTGCCCAGGAATGTGCTCGCCGCGGCGGCCACTGACGAAGCCATGGCTGGCTCTGGCTCTCCTCCTTTGCTGTGCTGAGCTGAGGACAGGTTGGTGGTGGTGTGTGGTGCGGGGATCGTCACGGCCTACAAATAGAAAAGTCCTTATAGGAAATTCCGGTGTTATCTTTCGGTGGCAGATCGGACGGCCGTCGGACGGAAGTGATCTATTTGACGGCCACGATGGGCTCTGCCTTATCCGGGTCTTATCTGTATGGTCCAATGGATGGGCTGCTGGTGGAGGACCCTGGGACACGTGGAGGGCTACGATTGGGAGGAGTGCCTCTGATTTGTGGTGATCGGAGTGCCTGTGGCTGGAAAATATCCCTCAAAATAATCATGGAGATCATGTGGTCTTGAGACCCAAAATGTGTGCCAAGTTCCTCTTTCTGTCGCTGACGGTAATCACCATGTCCTCTCAGTATAACTGAAAGTCTCAGGTTAAACCGTTAGAGGCAACCAAAGGAACCCTTACGGATGGTGAACTCTCATGTTATACCGTTAGTGCCTTAGAGGCAACCGAAGGAACCTTTACACTTGCCAAAGAAAAAAAAAAGAACCTTTACTGATGTTGCTACATTTTTTTAGATAATGAAAGATAAACATCCGGCTTCATCCCCACAGGTGATGTTGCTACATTGTTGTGCTCTTAAAAGAAAGGGAAAGTGAGCAAAACATGTTCCACTAAGTTTTGGGCATGTATTGTTTCAATATGAGCAGAATTGATGTTAAATTGCATCTTATTTCAAATTGTATGTTACTCTATTCATATTCATGCCACCAAAGTGAAAAAGGTTAAACAGTTCATGTTTTTCTGACACGTGAATCCAACATAAAGTAGTCTAATTCCTTGGACTTTTCCATCTCAGATATTTTCCAGTACTGAGCCCGGTACATACAAATTCAGATAAATAACCCATCAACTGGTTTCGTGGTTGCCACAATATATAAGTGAACACAGCCTCTCAAATTATCTCCATTATGAAATACAAAAGAGAAAGCTATATTTCTCTGCTTATGAGTAACATCCACCCCCACATACCTCTTTCATATACTTTCAGACTGAAAGAGAAAATGAATACATTTGATTTGAAGACACATGAGAAAATACAAATTTTTGTCCAATAGTGAGAATAATCTGGATCCTTTTGTACGGCAAGATGCTACACCACACGACGAGCAACCAAAGATGCCTGTGATGAAAGGGGAACATTTGCTAGTTTCTCAACACGGTCCAGATGTTACTGTTAATTCTGTTATCCTGGGAAACTCTCCTCTGCAAAGGGCTGATCTAATGCCTCATGGAATAAAGGTTTCCATCAAATTTTGTGACAGCTTCATTCGGCTTCGGGGTTTCTGATCTTTCTTCTCTCTTCTTCTTTTCCCTGCCAATATAGTTATGTTGGTCAAGTTTTACTTCACTGGAATGACAGTCAAAAACAAATATATTTATTGACAGTCCTTACTAATAGAAAAGGAGTGATTTAAGTGGCCAAAAGGGTCCTCCTTCCTTTCCAAACTATAAGTCGTTGTGGCTTTTCGAATTGTATATATTTATTTAGGTGCATAGATAAAGCCAAGCATCTAGAAAAACTAGAACGACTTATAGTTTGGAAAGGAGGGAACAAAATTTATTGATGAACTCATGCATTTGAAGCATTTAATTCAAAAATAGAAACCTCTCAAATTGCAGGGAATCATTTACTGAACACATTCAAACTTAAATGGCAGTAAAGGTGATAAAAAGATAATGTGCTCCAGGGATATGGCATTACCTATCCACGTATTCCTTGAGAAGTTCCTTGGCTTGAACTAACTTTGAGAGTATGTTGCGGTAAACATCAAGGTCCCTATCCACACTTCTTTTACTGACGTATTCAGGAAATAAAGTCAGTGTCTGTTGCCAGTGTTAGCGTTGTAACATCTAAAGCATTTAACTCAATCAGGAAATAAAGTCTTGGTGTCTGTTGCCAGTGTTTCTTCCTTTTTTTCAACATCTAAAGAGCATTTAACTCTCATGTCAACACCAAGCACTACCTACTGCTCAAATGTTTTGCCAAAATATTTGTTATGCTTCGCAAAAATGAATTTATCCAAATGTGCTGAAATGTTGCGCACAGTTTTTTTAGTTATTACACCAAGTTCTCAATTGATTAGTGCAGGAAGAGTTAGACCACCTAAATATTAATACATTTAGCTAGTAAAGCTGTTCTTTC
The DNA here is from genome assembly GCA_015847255.1 of Hyparrhenia diplandra. Lineage (NCBI taxonomy): Eukaryota > Viridiplantae > Streptophyta > Magnoliopsida > Poales > Poaceae > Hyparrhenia > Hyparrhenia diplandra. The sequence continues at coordinate 221,966 of JADLZK010005676.1, read as the reverse complement.
CACTGATTATGCAAAGAAAGATAAAATACGAGAAGCATATGTTCAAAATGACAACTTATAATTGAATTTCAATGTACCATATTCCCAAGCGCCAACCAGCAATATTACGAGCAAAAAAAAAGTAACTACAGCAAGTTACAAGGCTACCATACTGTACTGGGCAGAATGGCATCCCAGCCTATGTCTAGGTCAAATGAAAGTTCAAGAAGGAAAAGGAACCCTAACTTCCAAGAGTCTCTGCCTACACAAATATGTGAATAGGTCCTTAGAGAAAGCTACCAAGAAGATTTATTTGAACCCTATAATTGTTATTTTCTACTTTGTTAGAAACATCATAGATTCATAAAACTCAGTTCAATTTCAAACTGGAAATCACATGGTATAAATGGTTAATATATTTGCAATCTCAATCATGGAAGAACAATATTGAACAGTCCAGGGTACAAGTGAAAGCTATGCAACAACAACAAGATGTCACAAATTAATTCAAATTATAAGTTGTTCTATGCTTTCTGGCAAGAAACACTCAGATCCTAAAATAGTTGTGAACACTGAATTTACATTTGGTTTCAGTCACTGATCTGATTTAGGCAAAATTGTGAGTTCTTTAAGCAAAACACAAAAGGAAAAAACAGGTCCTTTCTATAAAAGCTTTTAGGAAATAAAACTATAGGTGAATAGGAAACATAATTGAGAACATACAACAACTAACAAGGAATGCAAAAACAAAAACTTGACCACAGGACAAGAAATGCAAAAACAAATTAAGAATGGCAGGAACAACCTTGTCTAGTACTGTTGGCTCCGTTGCATTTGCAAGCTCAAGCAAACGGAACAAGCCAACTGCAAAGAATCGGCTGTAGCTGAAGTTTCCCTTACCCTTGGCCCTTTCTGATATATCTTTCAGAATGGCCTCGATTTCTCCATCTCTGGAAGAAAAATCAACTAAGGAACTAATATTCTGGGAACGTGCCCACTCTTCCATCTTTAGTGCATCAGCTCTGTACAGTGGACACAAAGAACACTTAAACAGGGTAGCTTTAAAATAGAAGTGTTACTTTCTGATGAAAGAAACTTTATAATGCCAAGTTGACAACTAGTGACCCAAAATACATAACTTTTAATTAATGCCAAGAAAGCATATCATCTAGTGACTTCTTTAATAAGAAACATCTAGGTTCGGGCAAAAATTGAGGTGTAAAAATATGTTTCATACAGAAACATTGGCCACTTAGAATTACAATGCCACCTTCAACAGTAAGAGCCTGCTTCAAAATTGCAGTGTTTGTAAACCTTAGGATTCAAAAACATATCTCAGAACATTGCAAGAAATGACACAGTTTGCAACTGGTACATTATTTACAGTGTTGAGAATTTGGAATAACTGGAGATCAAATTGTAGATGATGAAGTGACTCAAAGCCAGATACATGAGCTACGAAAAAGCACCTGTATTGATTAGGATCTTCATTTAATGCTGTTATATATGCCCTGAAGATGGAATCCTTGTCCTCATTGCTGGGGTACCCTTCCATGAGCTGATCATAGACAGTGACGAAGCCAAGACCAAACACAGGATCATACTGATAGGTTCTTTTGTATCTCATCAGGTGTTGCTGCACCAAAAGTTCTTGTAAGACTGTACTGTAAATGCTTGGAATTGGGCGTTTGTATGACTTAAGGAAGTTCAGCTTTGTTTCTGCCACAGTAGGTGGGACATCTGTACAAGATTATGAACGTATTAGGAAGGTGCACAATAACTTTCTGTATCTGGACTATGTTAGTTATGTAAACAGGATGTTATACAATGAATCCCGCATCCGGCTGTTTCTAATCAAAACATACTGGACTATAATTGGATGTACCATGACCCAGTAGCAAATACTTGACAAATGGTTTACAATTTGTTTGGGGGTAGACATTAAGAAGTATTAGAACAAAGGGATAAGCCAAAAGCAACATGAGAACTTCTGTAATGATATGATTATGCATAAAATATTGAAGTTTTGCAGAAAGAAGCATTTGCCAGTGTTTTTTCCATCTGCGCCAAAACTTCTAAAGGCAGTTCGCCTCGTAAACATCAAAACAAATTATGTTCCATCAAAAATTGAATTATATGTGAAGATGGTGATCCCAGAAACCTATTCAAGAAAAGGCCTAATGATTCCAAATCAGATGTCACCAAAAATTGTATGGATACTAGCACATCTGCAATTGTTATTTCATAGATTTTCACACAGGATAACAAACTCCTATAAATTAACAGCTCATAATTGTATTTTATACAATTAGGCTTCTTTGAGAGACAAGACATGCATCAGTCCTCTTTATGTGGAATTCAACACATCAAAGTTCAGTGAACTGCATAGCTGCATTTTCTGAGCAGTAGCAGGTAAAGTGGGCTAAGATTTTAACCAAGTCTTGTCGACAAAACGCATTTCAGCCTTTCAAGAGCTCACCTCCAAAGCTCATTGTGCCCGGTCTAGCACAGCCAAGGAGTGAAGAGCTGAATCGAGCAGCGGATGCATGAATCGAATTGGCAGGACACCATGCAGCGAACAAACCCATCACCAACCGAATTGATAGGAATAGATATTTCGATTTGATTACTCACGGTAAAGAAAGGTCCGCTGGAACAAAACTATCAGAATTCAGAACAATCATCCAAACAAGCTAAATTTCTTGCCAACACAAGCCACGCCAGTTCACTACATCGACTACGACGGAAGTTTCCGAGGTGGCGTGATTCGGCTGCACAAGGCAGCACAGCTGGCGAGGCCGGAATCGCACATTGGGGCGAATTTAGGATGAGAGGAAGAAGCTTTTGCGGTGAACCGCACAAGTTTGGTATAGTGATTCCGATTCACTAGTTTGCGATAGTGCTGAAGGTACACGCTCGATAGGATAGAGAGAGAGCGAGAGAGCTCACCACCCGCAGTGGCGACACAGCGCACCACCGAGCGCGAGCCCCGGCGAGACCTCGCGCTGAGCACGACAGCGCCGGAGACGGCCGCCGCCGTCGACGCCGGCCTCCACTCGGCGGCTCCGCGCAGCGCCGCGAAGGGAAGCGACGATATGGCCGCCATGAGGTACTACTTTGGACCAACAGCTGGTAGTTTCGCCGGACGCGGCGGCGGGGTATCGGCGCCGCCGACGAGGGCAAAGTGGTAAATGCAGAGGAGCGAGTGCGAGGAAAGGCTATTGTTCGTCTGGGACTGGGTAGCGGAGGGATGGGATCTTTCTTATCCAGTAGGCCTACGCAGGTTTCTCGACCAATGCCAGGTTGCCACGTAGCATGCAATTCTTTTGATTGGAGATTTAATTTTGTTCTAACATTTTTCTTGGGTTTTCTTTGTAATTTTTATGGGCACAAGAGGTTGGATTTGCTTGCGGTTTTGCAATTAGACTTTACCAGCTAAATGTTCATGGAACTGTTTGGTGTATGTTACTTTCTTAGAGGTGTGTACGCAACAATGACATGTGATTGGTATTCTTTTCCTGAATAGTTTGCTTGTTTGTGCAGGTTGGTTATGTCTGTTTTAACATGTTTCTTTAAAATGGTCATGATTCAAGATAATTATGAATGGGGTTTTAGGATGAATCAACAAGGACTTTTTTTGTTGCAAATTAGAGCAAAAGGACTTGAAAATGTATATTTTTGTCGTAATAACAATTGGAGCAACAAAGAACGGTTGAATATATGCTTTCTAGCTATAAATCCGTGTTGCATATATGCTAATCGTTTCTACATACCTCTAATGTGCTCGCTATATTTTAAATTATAAGATATTTAAGCTTTTATGGATACAGAGGGAGCAAAATATTTACTGGAAATGGTTTCTTTTTTTCCATACATAGCACAGATGTGAGTAGAAATTGCAAATATGTTTCCTTCACTTCCTTCACTCCCCCCCTTCCTCTCACTCTCTCAACGCGATTCGAAATGTGTACACAAAATGATTTCTTATTTACACATACCATACATAAATATGAACATTTGACACAGTGTGCAATGTTTCTACTTTAGTTTTGTCATACTATGAGTTGAAATATCTTCGAGTGAACCAAAACAACCTCTACTTCATGAATAAGTACAATATATCTTTAAGTGACATGATGGCAAGAGTACTATTTATTTTGATCACGTGGTGTAGCAAATCAAGTAGTCATACAAAACTTTTGGGATGTGGAAGGAAAAGAGACCAAAAGGGAAAAAGAGACATGCTAAACTGACCATGGAGAGTTGCCCCACAATATATTTGTCTTGTATTATGGAAGAAAGCTAGAAAAGCAAAGAAATTCCACATCCACACCAAATCGTCCTTGCAATGGACTTATGATCCGATATATATGTTGTTGCATATTTGTATTGCACAATCTTGTTTATATAAAAATACACGGGTGTAACGGTTGCCATATTATCAGTTCTTAGTCACTCAATATACGGAGTACACTTTTTTTCCGATTCTCATCCTTACTAGCATGGAGAAGTGGTTAAAAGAGTATGAAAACTAACTAAAAAATTGCTCTATAGTTTTCAATAAACATGGGCAAACTCCTGATCGCACACCAACACAAATCCACGAGGATCCGGATAAACACCGATAGGGTTTTCACGAAGCGGGCGGCGGCTCGATGGGAATAACTCCACAAATAAAAATCTAATCTGACCCTGTTACAATGGATCGACTCCCTTTATAAAGTCACGCAGGCCTGACACCAGGCCAGGCTCGACTTGGCATATGTTGGACGACCAGACCTTGGTTCAGCTAACTAATTTAATAAAAGACTAAATAAATTCAGCTATAATCTAATAAACTAATCCGGCCACAATGCAAATCCACACACGTCCAGCAATATGGACCTCCGTAGCACTTGCATGCATCAAGTTCGATGCCAATAATAGTTCAAGTGACGTCGACTTTCATAAAACCTATATGGATATATTTTCTTGTCTGCTTACTATCTTTTTTGCGCAAATTAATTCCTTGGAAAATAAGCTTACCTGGCAGGATGCTACCCTCCACCTCCTTGATGTGATTCAGGTCAACATAAAAATCACCGAGCTTGGTAAAAATCTGATCTCTCGTAATCTTTTCCGATAAATCAATTGAACTAGAAAAATTTGACACATTGGAATTCTTCTTAAAAAATAATATCTGAATCATGAGGAGCCATTGGCTCATCATCCTCTCCCTCTTTAAACAAAGCCATGCTCAGCTTTGATTTATTCTCATATTTACCTTGTGCATCAAATATAATATTCGAAGCCTTGGATTCATCAAAAGCTCCACACAAAAAGCCCCATTGAAGGCTTCATGCAGAGGTCCCTTGGTGAAGGCCATAGTCTCTATGATGAAGGGTCCCTAACGAAGGTCACATGTCGGGCCTCCCGACAAAGGTTGATTGGAGAAGATCTTTCAACGATGGCTGACTCGAGGAGGTAACAAAACCTCGAAGTAAGGTCATTCTCGGAGTTCCCATTCTTCTGATTGTGGTTTGTCGTGGCAGCGGGGTCGTGGCACCGGGTGGAAGAGTTATCTAGGATTTGGTTTGCATCATCCATCGTAAGCCAAAAACATCTACTGTCTATCATCGTTGCATCTATTTTGGTCAGCCCTTTGTCCTCTACAGTGAAAGATTTAATTAATAATTGCTGGATCTGATCTGAAGTTTCTATATTGACTTGTGATGTGGACATATTTGCTGAATGTGATCGAGTATTGTTGGTCATAAGAACTATTAGTTTCTGTTTGGCGATTTCCTGCTGGAAGGTTTATTAACAAGTGCCTAGTTGCCAGTCTCATGGTTTGTTGACATTGTCGAGAACATATTTGTTTATTATTGAAGTCATCAAGTGTTACTTATCAGCTTACAGCTATTTGCTCTAGAGGAATCTGCTAACCTCTAGTACTGTTGGATAGCCTTGTCAAACTACTATGGTAGCTATTTATCAAAACTAGTAACAGGGCGCGCGCTTTCGCGCGCCCGTGTAGTTTCCAAGTTTAAGTAAGTTGAGGATGGATATATTACAGATTATCATGTATGCAAAGATATCTCAAAAATGTGATTATGTAGTAAGATGCGACAGATTTGGTTGGGAGGGACTAGGCCGCTTTCAATAGAAGGTCATAGTTTGAAAAGAGCAAGGAAGTTGTAGTCTAATAACATAGGCGTTGGTACATAACATTAGCTTGTACTTAAGGTCAGTTATAACATTTAATGGCATCGAGGGGGCTATACATCATACTGTGGTGCCATCGATATTGTTGTTTCTACTCTGATACTTGTGGTGGTGGCGCAAATGTACCGTCTGGTGTAGCGTGTTATCCATTGTCTTGGTCTTGCGGTAGGAGACTCTGACTCAAGATGTTGTGGAAAGTATTGGATTTGTGGAAGTAAGTAGTTCATGTGAAGTGATGGTAGATATGATACAGGTAATTGTAGAATTAAAGAGTTGAGTTGTATGGATACTGTACCATGGCTTCTTTTGAAATCATAGTACAAAAGTAATTGTACAGTAGTTTGCGGCAACTATTTTTGAAAATAAAGATAGGTCTGCGGCAACGTGGCTGCAGGTAATATATGTAAAAAGCATGGAACATCGCTAATATATGAAAAAAAAAAAGTTTGAATTTCTGAGAGAAAACAGATTGCAAGGGCAGGCTAAAATTACTAGCGGAGGTATTTTAGGCAATGTAGAAATCACATTATAGCAAATCGAGTGGACGTGGTCATCGCTAGCAAATTTGGTACGTGGACATGTTATCAGGCAGTTGTGGAATCCATCCAAGATTAACAGATAAGCAATGGAAGAATCTGCATCATGTAATTGATAAGCATGTAAAACTATTTGCATTCATTCGGTCTATAAGTGACCCCTTTCATACGGCTTTGCCGGTGCCATCTGAAGAATAGTGCAGCAAAGAGGCTATAACCCGATAATTTTTAACATGAGAAGCAGTCGTATCCACGTTTCCATTTCAGTGATTTTTTTATGAAAACAAGAGGGGTGGGGCCCTACTCTGCTTTTATTAAAAGGTAAAACTTAGTAATGTGAAATGGAAACGCCTGCAAGCTCAACAAAGTCCCCAAATGTGTACTGAAAGGCTATAACCAAGTAAATTTTGACATAAGGAGCCCTATCCACATTTCCATTTCAGTAAAATTGATCTAATTGTTTACACAATATAGTAGAGAACCTTTCATGTGATGTTTAACTTAATAATTTATTTTGATTATAGACCCCTGTTTTTGCTTTTCAGGGTCCAGGTTGGGAAATGGAAATGTCTACATATTTCAGTACCATCTAGATTGAATATGCATAACTGTTACAGAACAGGTTTAATGTACCTTTGTACCATGTGTTTTCTCCTTCTCGGTCATAGTCCAACAAAAGTATGAAATAAGTGTTGCCTCAAACTTCTTTAGTTGCCTTCGTATATGAGCCTTTAACAAAACTTAGTGTTGCATTTAACCATGGGACATTATGATCCTTATAGAGAAAAGGTAAAAGACATATGTTAAAAAAAAAGTTGGAATATTGGAATATATAATGAAGATACATATAAACATAACATCAGATAGACACAATTAGGATTCTGTAATTGTGCTGGTTCTGCAAGTGTAACTAAGAGCCTGCAAAAAAATTGGAGGAAACAATAACCAGGGATTTTTTTATTCAGATTCCACGTAGGGTCAATTAAATGGAGGGGGCAAAGGACATGAGTTGAAGTATCAGAGAAACAGCATAGGTGATCAACCATCCATGGGTGGATAGGTTTGCGTATTTTTAGAGTTGTAAACGAACACATTACCTTGGGGGTTGTATTCAGATCTCAGAACTGGAGACTCAAATAGGTCCATTGGATTAGTTGCTTCCTAGTTCTAATATGTATGGGTGGGGGGGCATTTACATTGGAAATGATGAGAAAGAAATTAAGAAAACGCAAACAAAATATCCTTATGTTAAGAAACTCTAAGCATCTGAGACATTTATGTCCTTCTAAAGTTGAATAACTATTTGTCGGTTTCAGTATAAACATTTCTACTATGCATGAATGTTGGAACAAAAAGGAGGATACAATGTCAGTGAACTCTCAAGTCAGAACATTTGCATTTTGGAGTGTGGACCCTCCTAATCTTAATATTATTTCAGTTAAGGCCTCCCCTACTGTTCTTTTGAAAATGGGAAAAAATGTCGGACCCATATAAGCACCGTTAGAACATCGACAAAAAATGTGCAAACAATTTTAAAGGGGGCAGATGATAAGCATGGCTCTTTTAAAACTACCGAGCCTACTGGGCTTAAGCATTGGCCATCAGTGAAACATAGAAAAATAATTTACCCTGCTAGATGGTGCAAAAGCCGATTAGCATTACATCAAAATCAATCAGTACTCAGCTACTTACCACAACCCCTCATCCTCCATTAAGGTAATAGGTATATCAACCCCTGGAGGAATGGCTTAAACAACACAAATGTGGGCAGCTCAACCTAGAACTGTATGTTTTCCTAGACTCAACCCAGTACTCCATAGGGCAAAAGTATTTTAAATTGATTCATGACTGATTCCAAAGAACAAAAGAAAAATGGAGTTGTACTAAGTTAAGATGTAGCGTAAATAAATCACCTTGTAGGTAGCTACTCGAGCTCAGGACTGCTTAATGACCACCTGATGCAGCATGTAAGGTAAGGTCATCTTCAATATTGGGTTTTGGTAGACCAAATGATGGGACCCATGATGAGTGAAAATGCTCACATAGAACATGCTCTGTAATATTGAGGGGAACCATTAATTAAAAAATTATACCATGAGCCATCTCTAAAAATAACTCAGCACCATTCATGAGCTAGAAATTAAGGAAGGAAAGTATAAACCATTAATCCAGATACAAAGTAAAATTGCATGCCATTATGTTAGAGCATTACCCCTGTTGGTGCAACCAACCATGTTGGTACCATCAAGTAAAAAACAAAATTGAAAGGTTCATCCTACAAACATTTTTTTTTTTTTTAAAAAAAAAACCTTGAAAACATTCAGTAAGGACGGACAGTTAGAGGCCCCAATCTTCATTTCTCATAACATGACAACCCACTATGAAAGAGGTAATAAGAAGGGCACATTCATTTAAAATATATGTTGAACATTCCAGATTACATTCATTTCTATACACACAATGTTTGGTAAAATACAAAAGTGTTCATCAAATATATTGTAATATAAAATTGATTTTTTGTGCAAGTTTAGCCAAATTTGCGGTGTCCATTGCCAAACAGATTGGGGCAGACTGTTCTTGCATATAATGCATAAAGCAAATAATTAGTGATAAAGACTGTAAGGCCTCAAAGGGAACTGAATGAGACAAAAACCAAATCACTAACCCGTAACACTCTCTATTTCGGTGCCTCCTCCAAAATCTCTTCCAATACAATGCCCACATCAGTATTAGCCTTCTGAGTGTTGTCCATGACTACAGTGGAGTCTTCATTTTTCTGAAGGAAAAAAGGTACTTGTTACACTAAAGTTCTTCAGGAGAAGCGTATACCAGTTTCTTTTGATCCTTTCTTGGTAGTATTATGAGTCTAGCTATCAAAAACGAATTCAATCAACATCGATGAAATTCTGCATAATAAGGTGGAAAATAAGAAGGAAAAAGTTGTCTTTTTTTTTTTTTTTGCTTTGTAAGTTACAGATTCAGAACTGTCGGTAATGTATGGGGTTCGTATGTTCCATGCATGCATAAAACTATTCTCTCTTAGTAGGTAAGGTAATATAAATAAATATCATAACAAAAATACATGACCAACTGAATTCGAAGGCAGTGCTCCTCCATCGTCACATTGATCTCTGCTCATCAAAATCCTTCAGAACCCGACTCTTTGAAATTCTCCTTCGATCATGAACAGTCAGTGCACATATCCTTAAGATATCGTTAGACGCAGCGAGCTGACCAAAACAAGAATGAAGTCAATCACATAAAGGCTAGATGAGAGAGGAACAAAAGCACCCGTTTCTAGTTCCATTAAATCTAGAAATGAAGTCAATCATAAGAATAGCAGGTTCTTCCAACAAGACACTAAGTTCGTTGCTTGGAATTTCAGGTCACATAAGCTTTATGTCTAAGAAACATGGCCGCAAAGAGAAAATTAAGGCATTTATCCAACGATCAGCAGTCCTTCACAAGGCAACACTTGCATTTCAAACTGAAATTAATGGCATGCCTGAGGATCACAATTGATGTTGCGTGATGTCGTAGATAACTGAACAAAACATTCGTGCTCATAAGGCAGAACAATCATGAACAACAGATTGGCATTTACATTTCCAACTTTATAGCACAAATATAACCTGAACGACGAACCAAGCCAATCACAAAAACCAATGGTTCCTATAGTGCAAAACTTAATTAATCAATCAAGCTAGCAATTGTTTGGGATGTTAGCTTACACAGTTTCATATCTAAGCAACATGGCCTGAACTTTGAAGGAAAAATTATTTGGTAATCCTACAAAATCAGGAAGCATTATCTAGATGATTGGCACAAGAGAGATGGATATTCAAATCTTCCCGGAGCGTACCTGAGCGTACTTGGATTAAGCTAGGGTTTGGATAGTTCATGTCGCACCGCAGTCGTGGAAGAGGAGGGATGGGCATACCTGGTGGCTGCTCGTCGCTAGGAGGCTGCGCCGAGCCGTCACACCGAGATACGAGCTCGCCTGGGTGCCATGCCACCACGCCACCGTGCTGGGGCCCGACCGTGGTGGGGAGCCGCGCCGCCGTGTTGGGTGGAGGTCCGGCTGTGTGAAAGGTCCCTTTGGTTTTGGTAATTGAGTGTCAACATTAGGTGAACTAATATGTGTGATTGAGATAATACACGGGGAGATTAGTTCACGCGTGTGGTGACGCAATGGAGGAGCTTTATTGCATATGAAACATGACATTGAGTCATGTGACCAAGGTGGTGAAGATCAAGACAAGTCTTGGCTTGATGGACCGGTTGCAAGTGTGAAGGGCAAGTCGAGGCAGTGAAGCGATGGACCGCGAAGCGGTGAAGCTTGGGCAAGACTTGGCGCCGACGGACCGACGCAACGGTGAAGAGCAAGTGAGGTCAAGATCGATGGACCAATGGTGTCACGTGATGATATGGAGTGGATCATATCATTTGATGATCGTGTTGGTGCGCAGTGTTGCATCGGCACTTGGAGATGGAGCGGAATGGAAATGCGCAAGGCAAAGGTATAACCTATAGGGCATTTCATTTCGCCGGTCATGAGAAGCTTAGAGAAGTTTATGACCGGGTTTAGGATAGATGGCCGTACTATCAAGAGGGGCAAACTTGTTTGCATATCGGTCATCTAGTGCCACTTGAGCGATCTAACTTTGCGATGTGTTAGGATCGAGTGGCGTGCTAAGAGCTAACCCGCCCTTTGAAATGATTGTGAAAATGCTAACACACACTTGCACATGGTGATGTACACTTGGTGGTGTTGGCACATTTGCAAAGGCGGCGGTGATTGCGTGGTTGAGTTGGGTTTGGGAACCGCTCATCCTCCCGCCGAGCTTGCGAGCGGCGGGATTCAGCGCTTTGAGAAAATGAGAGGCTTATTTTCTATTGCGCCGGATGCAAGTTGGTGGTGTAAACATGCTATTCCTCGTGCTCAAGTTGGTATACTTGTTGGATAGCATGTCAAAGCAAAAGGCGACGGAGTTTCGCGCAGAAAAGGGGCGACGGACGCGCTGAAAATCCCTGACCGGACGCGGTGACCGAAGCACGGCTCAGCCCGACCGGACGCCCGTGGGTGCGTCTCGCGAGAGCATGTTTTGGGGGTTTTAGCCGGACGCTGCCGACCGGACGCTTGACCGATGCTTCCGGTGCTCGACCGAACCGATGGACCGGACGCGTGGAGAAGCCGGTCGGTTGTGGCCGAGAACCTTGTCGGTTGTGACCGGACTGCGGACGGGACTCACGACCGGACTCGGCCGGGTGAGTCCGGTCGGTGCGTCCCGGCCGCCAGAGAGTGTTCTTTCCTCCCAACGGCTCTATTTGACTTGGGGGCTATTTATACACCACATACCCGACTTGTTTCGGTGCCGAAAGCACACTTGGGCCTTGGTGGCTTGTGTTGTGGTGCTTGAGAGCCCCACTCACTTGTGATTGATAGTGTTCATCCAAATCAAAGTGAGGAGTGATTCTAGTGCATTCGCGTTGAGAGATCGCATTCGTGGCACTAGGTGATCGTGTTGCAAGCCTGAGTGCTTGTTTCTCTTGGAGGTTGCCACCTCCTAGACGGCTTGGTGGCAAGAGACTTCGTGAAGCACGCAAACGGAGATTGTGCGGTGCTCCAAAGGAGGATTTGTGAGAGGTTCGAGCTCACCTTGCGGGGATCGTGAAGAGCATCACTACTAGAGCGTGTCGGTGAGTACCTCCCTTATGTGTGTGGTGTCTTGCGGTGCCTTGTGATAGGCTCACTTGAGAGTGGTGTCTTGCGGTTGCCTTGCGGGCGTGCCTTGAGGGGCAAGTGATCGGAGAATCACACCGAAGAACCATCTAGGTGAAAACACCAAAGGAACCACCCAAGGTGTTGGTCGACACAACGAGGAGTAGGGGGAAGTTGGCAAGCTTCCCGATACCTCGGTAAAAAATCACCGGTGTCAACTTGTCTACTCTTCTCGGTGGTTTGCATTCTCCAAATCACAAGCTTTGTATTTACATTCATATATACCTTGTGCTTGTGCTTGTGGAGTAGTTCTTGCAATTACTAGCTTGTGTAGCTTGTTAGTTGCTTTTACTTAGTTTGTGTAGCTAAGTAAATTGAGCCTTTGGGTTAGGCGTGTGTTGCCTTGTCCATTGTGCATCTAGTGAGCTTAGGTTGGCTTTGTGCTTTTGCTCATTAGAATTGTGTAGGAGCTCACCCTTGTTTGAAGTACTAGTGCATAGGTTTGTGTGACCTTGCAATAGAAACGGTTAGGAGCTCAAGCTAGGCTTATCACCTCATTTGCTTTGTGTAGGATCTTTTGTGAGGTGATTTAGAGTCATAGCTAGAGGGGTGAAGTCTTGGCTAAACGAATAGTTTCAATTCCGCATCATATTTGTTTAGCTAGCGCAATTAGTTTTAGAAAGGACTATTCACCCCCCTCTAGTCCCCATCTCGACCCTACACTGTGCACCACGCCACCACGCGACGTGGTTGAGGGGCCACCGCTGCTCGTTGGGCGCCACCATCGCCCCCGACCTCGGTGCTAGGGTTTGGCGCCAAGCGGCACGGTCGCCTCCCCGCCTGCCGCTACATGAGGAGGGAAGGGGAAAGGAGTAGGAGGAGATGACGGAGGAGGAGGAGGGCGGTCACCATGGCCGCTGGGCGGCGCTAGGGCCCTGTGTGCCGTCGCCGCTTGCATCGCCCCGTTGGAGAGAGCGCAAGGGAGAGGACGGGAGATGCCGGCGTTTTTTTTCAATGGAGTTTCTTTTGGGAGTAGGGGGGTGGGAGAGAAACTGGAAGCTGTGTATATATTGACTTCCCTGGATTCGGATGGAAGCTGGAGAAGCTGAGGTAGAAACCAACTTCTCGGAAGAATCTGGAGAAGCTGAAGTTGGCGAAACGAATCCTAACCGTCCATTGCGAGATCCTACGGCGTGAGGTGTTTCCAGGCGACGTGGATGACTGTTCTGGCCGAGAATCAGTTGCACTTTCTATTGTTTAGATTCAGTGATTGCTGAGAACTGAAATTGCTCCAGAAATTATTCAGTTGTTGGCTTGACTTTGTACCGTGAAACATTAGGACAAATCTTGGACAACGTAGGCGTGTCTTCATCACCTTCACCGACCTCTCACGTGAAGTTTACTCTTTGGTGGGTGTGAGTTTGAGAAGCCACGTGACAGGCCGTCAAATTTGATTAGCTTACCATGACACATCGTGGACGACTGCCTTCATAAACTCTCTTTTGATACGTGTCCTTGTTAGCCCGTTAAATTTTAAGGTTATGAGATTGAGAGATGGAGGCACACAAGAAATAATCTTGACAAATTATTGTTGAATTTTTGATGTGGCATGAGAGCAATAAAATTGAGGAGTCGAATTGTACAATAGGAAATTATGTTCCCACTTTTTTTTTTTGTGTTTGAGTGAAATTTAGAATCTTTTGATGAAAAAGTTAAAAAAAATGATACTTTGGACATAATATAAATTGCACACACTTTTATATATATCCTTGTTTATTAAGATCGGTATGATGAGGCGTGACGAGCCACCCTTTTTAATCAACTAGTTAAATGCCCGTGCGTTGCTACGGGATAATTTAAATTTTATATAAAATCATGGATCGCACGATACGATAACAATACTATGAAAATAAACAATAATATTAAAGTAACATTTTTTCTTCCACGTGATTATTAAACGGAAATCTTATGATTGTCTTATGTTCTTAAAAACAAAACCAAGCAAATAGATATGCACCATGCACAAGCGTCAGGATATACGCCATGTAGAACCAGCATTTGCAGACTATTGAATTCAGTCTATATATCTTACAGAGATATCAGGCAACAGCAAAAACATGTCTGAGTTACCTTTGCTACAAATTGACCTAAATCTTACACGCCCACAATTTTTCACCCTATTATGTTTTCATCCTGTACAGGCAAGAGACAATACTATGAACTCTCTGGAAAATAGAGGGGTGGCTGCTCAGCATCTAGAGCAGCTAGAACAACGAACATCATATGCTTGCCGAAATTAAACTACACTCACCCTTAGTGATTTCAGTAGTCGCTGCAATATCTCGCCCTCCTAGCTAAGTTGTTTCTTCCTTTTTCCTTTTTCCTTTTCCTTTTTCCTTTTTAAACGCTAGGAACAAAGAAAACGAAAACAGTTAGAGATTAAACTATTAAGAATATTATTTGTTTAGCAATAATACAAAAATTGTAGACTTCCAAGTGACATCGATTAGAAATATATATATATACACATACACTGTAGGGATAGTCAAGTTCACTCCAGGCTATACAGAATTCCAAAAGCTCAGATAAGAACTTGAAAAATAAGCATGAAAGAAAATCCTCCAGTTCCCAAAAATAGGCTACACTTGGATTTACATTTTCCTTTTTGGTTAGATATCATTTTTAGTTACTCATGATTCTACCTATCATCCTCCATGTCAGTCAATCCACAAGAAAAAGGAGAACAGTCATCTATTGATGCTGTCAAACACGAGTGCCCCAACATAAAAGATGAAATGGTGTTACCTAAATAGTGAATGCACAAGGTGTCCTGGCCATGATATCTTGGAGTTTGGAACGGAGAGAGTTGAATGCAATGATATATAGTAAGTGGGTGCAAAATCGCGTTTGAGTAGGGGAACTTTGAGTTGCGGCAATCACTGTCTCAGCTTCCTTTTCGGTGTGCAATTTCAAATTTAGTTTCTCTGCAAGCACTTTTTCGTTCTGTTTTGTACTCCAGTTCTCTGCTGAATTTTCAGAACTACGGATCACATTGAAAATTAGAACAACAAATGAGTAATTCCACAAAACTGCTTCTTTTGAGGTGTGATTTTGATCAGAATTAGAAATTCAGATTATTACAATTGTCAGGAGTATGTATAACTGTCCATAGATTTACTATACTGTCAAATGCACAGCTGTATGTTTGCTAGATTTTGGGAAATTGTTTTTCGTAAAATGTTATACTGTCAGATGCACAACTGCGTGTTTGCTGAATGTAAATGACATGCAATCCTGCTGAACATGATTCAGCTCTATGGTTTTATTGCAAAAGCTTATAACTGTGCCCAGTGACTCCATCTATAGCTGAAAATGGACGCAATTCAGAGTTAAGTCGAAACATGTCATGTGCATTGTCAAGTGGGATTTTGATCTGTCCTACACCATTTTTTGAAATTGATAAATTCTTAATAAGTCTAAAGTGTAGCAAACACTACGATGCACAACAGAAGGTGTAGTTACAGGGTGCATGTGCCTATAGGGAACTAAACCCACTCCCTGAAGGATGATATGTCATCTTTCAGGTTTAGAAATGTTAAAAACATCCAAAGTAGATAATCATATTGATATTTTCCTTCACTCACCCTCTCATTGTATTTGACAATATTTGTTCAGAACAAAAGTAACAAACATAAGCAAAGATCCAGGGGCTGCTAACTCTAAGAAAAGGTTTTGACACTGCCCAGACTTGCGCTGTTAAATGACATACTAAACCAATTAACCGCTTTCACATCATTAAAGTGAGTGTCAAAAGATCAGACATTGCAATAAGTACACGGTTAGCCTTACTTGGAAAATATTTTTGATGCAGCAACTCTAAGTAGAAAGCTTGTCTAAGGAAGTAATGCTATGCCACAAACCTCTGAATCTATGTATTCATCCTTCCAAAGTTTGTATAGAGTTTCATGAACAACCTGCTTGTCTAGAATTGTCCTGTCAGTAATCTGGAAATTGTGATGAAAGTCCAGCATTACAGTCTGAAGTTTGCAACAGGAATCTTTTCGACATGTCTCGACAAATTTATTTAAAAGAATGAAACAGGAAAGCATTCATGTACCTCATCATTTCAACATGTCTTGACAAATTCATTCAAATCTACAAAGAGGATTACAACTGATTAGATTGTCCTAAACATCATATATATTAGATTTAAAAAATCATGTATATTAAAAACGGAGGAAGCAGCATTTAACTGTTAAGTCATGGACACAAGGATCAGGACCAACGACGCAAGCTAATTCGTTCTCTATCAGGCAACAGCAAAAACCACTATGAGTTACCTAAATCTTACACGACCACAATTTTCACCCTATTATGTCTTCATCCTGTACAGGCAAGAGACATGATTAACAAAAAGCTTTGTTTTATCAAATGACAAAAATTGTCTGCAATGTCATGCTTAAAATAACACTTGTTAAATAGATCGTATGACTGCAACTCCTTTTAGTACGCAAGATTAGCAGTAGCAAGCAATAGCAGTAGCAAGCAAGCAAACCTATTTTTCCATATCATGCTGCCTCATGACCACAAGTATTTGACAGTCAATTTTTTTTGTCATAGGTAAATGCCCGTGCGTTGCAACGGGAACATATAATACCACGATAACATATTTTGTTGTCTTCTTTTAGCGGCAACCGCATTTTAAATATTAGTATTTATTGGATTGTTAGCAATGTATTTTTCACAACACTATTGGTGTATCTCATATACTAATCATATGAACTATTGAAAGTTACATGGTGTTTGCCTATTCCTCTCAGGATTGCAGCATGAGAAAAAACTGAGATGTACAATTATGGTCATAATTTAGCCTTTGTTGTAGAAACTATCATAAATGACGAATGACAAGATAATATGGAAAGATTGGTGCTCACAGTTTAATTTTAAAAGTGTCAATTGGCAGTTTAGTCATGTTACATGGAAGTCCAAAAGTAAAGGCAAAAGAATAGTTGCCGAATTGTTTCCTGTCAGTTTGTAAATATTACGTACAGAGAAGTTAGAGAGTAGAACCTTGCTATTCATCAGAAGAAAAAGCTCAACGAGTGTACAAATGAGACCCCGCCAATGACATTGGCAAACCGTAAAATTGCATTAGGGCTCTAAGAAAGTGACGTTACATATTTCTTGACGACTATAGCGACCCCTCCATCCCCTTCCGGCTCTGCATAAAAAAAGCACAACAAGATTGTACAAGTGAGGCTCAACCTACTAAATTTTTACCCAGAAATCATAAATGACTTGATATTTTCTAACATTATTGAAAAATATGGACAATATAACATTGAATTACAGAGTACAAAGAAAGACCAATGTATAGTGCCCGTGCTAACTCAACGGGATAGTTCAAGCCACACACAACTGTATATAACCATGTATATTATCCGGGAAACACCCATGTATGACAAGACATAATAAGGTCATGTCTAGCATATTACAAACAATTATGATATATAAGGTCATGTCTGACATATCACAAACAATTGTGATATATATAAACAAGTCTGCATATGCTCTTTTCAGAACAATCAAAGCAGGAGTTCAAAGTGCACATGACTGACCAAGGTCCGAAAAGTTTTGCATTAGTAGAGAAGATCTAGATCACCACTGCATTAGAAGAGAACAAATTTGTTTTCATCCTAAGGTCTGATGAAAGGTACAGGTAACTAACCAAAAGTGTAGAGAACTCGATCACCACTTATTAGAAAAGAGCATTAGAAAGGTAACTAACCAAATGTGCAGAGAACTCGATCACCACTTATTAGAAAGGAGCATTAGAAAGACAGGACGTTATGTATATATCAAATGTGTAATGTATCTAATTCCAATGTGTAATATATCTGATTAGATATCAAATTTAGCACGGGGAAACTGAAACCTTTTTCAACAAATTCAGTTGAACTATTTATCAAAAAAAAAAAAAAACGGTGGAAACTGAAACCACTGTCTCAAGGTGAACTGTACGCACCTGCTACAACTAATTAAGATTGCATGGTGGAATAGGCGTTCGGCAAACTGCACATGCTTGTCTGAATTAAGTAATGTCCTACGTACAAGACTTGTATATGTCTTTATCAGGCATAAGAATTTTAAATATTTCTATATGCAATTATCAGGCATAATAAGATTATATATGCTTATGGCGTTCTGATTGCATCTGGCTTCTAGGAACTCGCTCAGCATTGAAAGAGATGAACATGTTTGCATACTTTCCTGACACCTGTCTGAAAGTAACAGGTTCAGAAGTTGAGAGTTCAGAGTTAAGAGAGCTTGGCAACCACTGGATTAGAAGAGATCATTAGAGAGACAACTCATTATATGTAGAACAAATTTCTCATATCTGATCATTAGATATTCTGATTTTTATAGATATCAAAACTACCAAACATTGAAACTAAAACCTTAAAAACAAAATCGGTAGACGAAACTGTAGGAACCAATGTGCGATCACCAAACTGCACGTACCTGTACCAGATCTCTGACGTGCAGCCGCTCGGCCGCCGGCTGGAGATTCATGGTCCTTTGCGTTCACTGAACGGCCTGTCGATGGGATCAGGGCTTGGCGAGCAACGGCGTCCGTGCGGGCGAGCAGCGGCAGGCGAGCGCGGGAGTCCGGTTTCCAAGGCGACGCCGTGCACTTCGTCCGAGAGGCACGGCAGGCGGCGGGCGAGCGCGTTTGTGCAGGTGCCGCCCGTGATGTAGGCGCAGCCGGTTGCTGCAAGCGGTAGTAGTAGCGCGTGGCCGGGCGTAGGCCGCGGAGGCGGACGTGATGAAAGGTGCCGGAGGTGTAGTTGAGCAGGTCCGGGTACGGGTACAGCGCTGGCTGTACGCCTCGGATCGGCGGACCTTGTGGCCACATGCGGGTAGGGAGCGGAGTCGGCGCATCGGCGTCGCTGCGCTCGCCGTTCCAAACTTTGTAGCGGGCGGCGGGGTCGAGCAGCGTAAGGTTGGAGCCGTGCGCCGCTGCGCATGGCCCTTGACCCGGGAGACCCAGAGCGAGTCGGCGTCGACGGAGGCGGTGAGCGCGATCTGCTCGGGCGACCGGGGTTGCACGCGGGGCGCGAGGCGCGGGTCCGTGAGCGGGACGTCGTGGGCCAGCGGCGGTTCCAAGGACGTGCGACAGTGGGCGGGGCCGGGCAACCATCGCGCTGGGGAAGGCGGGGTGAAGCCGGGAGGGGTTACGCGAGGGAGGCAGGACGATTAGGAGCCGGAGACGATATCATTTGGCTTTTTTAGTAGTATATATATAAGATAAGACTAGGTGACACCTAAATGAGTACGAAGCATCGTATATAGTAGAAAAAAATTTAAAAGAAAAAAGAAGAAAAAAAAAACTAAGAAAGCCCAAGCCGCAGCCCATGTAAGAACAAGAAAAAAAAACTAAGAAAGCCCAAGACCCGCAGCCCATGTAAGTTATAAGCTTCCCTAACCCTTCTATAACCCTGTCAAAAAAAAAAAAAAAAAACCCTTCTATAGGTACCGCCTCTCGCCCTTCTCGCTCTCCGACGACCGCCGCCGCCGCCGCCGATGCTGCTTCTATCAGGTGCCGCCTCTCTCTCTCTGCCCCCTCCGTTGACATCTGCAGCCGGCACCTCTTCTCCGGTCCTCCCTGCCGCTTCCCTCCCCTTCTCCCATGCGGCCCCCTTGCAGATCCCTCTCCACTCTAAGCAGATCGAGAGCTGTTGCGGCCTGTGCTGCTGCCCCTCTCACATCACTAATTCTGCAGTTGGCCGGTGAGGAAGCTGCCATGGCCATGGGAGCCGATGGTGCGGAGATGGGAGTTTGGCCTTCCCCAAACCCTGCTGGTCCTCTGCTCTTCCTTTTTCTTCTCCCTCGCCTCCTCTTTTGCTTTGCTGGATTTAGGTCGTGGCGATGGGGACGCCCAGGATTTGGACGCCTAGGCGACGACTTGAAAACCATGGCCCTGTTTGGATACTCTAACTTAGCTAGAGTTTTAGTTTCTAACCCTAACTCTAGCCCTTAACTAACTATAGCCCTAGAATTGTTTGGATGGAAGGGTTAGATTGACGCTAAATGTACTTCCCAATCATTTGGTGGAGAGGTGGAGGAAGAAAGAAAAGACACTTTTTAGTGGACCAACCTGAACTAGCTCCAATTAGCACCTCTTGGGTGGGCTAGTTTTTTTTTGGATGGGTTAGATGCAACTAACCCCAATCTAACCCTCCTGTTTGGTCCTTTAGGGCTAGTTGAGCTCCCCAAATAGGACCATATACTCATTTTTTTTTTCGTCAAAATAATTAGCTGGAACCGCCCATGGAAGGAAGGCTGTTACCCATCTTCGCTGGGAGTCAAGGGTGGCTAGGCAAGGCAAAGTGCTAAACACCTAGAATTTGCGTTACTCCTTGTATTGTTAGCGAGCACGCGTGGCAATGCGAGTTTTAAAGTTGGCTGTTGCAGCTCTTATCCAATAGCTTATTTGTTCTCCACGTGCCATGTTCTATGATCAATCTTTGTTTTTCCATACTTTGGGCGTATCGTTAGATAGCGAGCACGTGCCAATGAGAGAAATTAGCTGTTGCATCTCTTATCCAATAGCTTTATTTGTTCTCCACGTGTTATGTTCTATAATCAATCTTGTTTTTCCATACTTTGGATGGTTTACAGCTGTGTGATCTCTGGAGGTGCTCTTCGTACTCTTCTTTGTTGGTGCTTTGATGGTGGTTTGATGGCCAGTAATATGCAGGCTTCTGGGCCGCCTCAGGTAACTGCTGTCACATGCTGTAAATATTATTTGTCATGCCATCTGCAGTGCAAATAGTGCTAATCATCTTTATTGTCTTACAAGCAGCCTCCCAGGCCTCCCGTGATGGGTTCTAGCACCCAGCCGCAAAATCTTGGACCACCAATGCCTATGCAGGTAAACTAAATTTTAGATTTTTTTTCTTTCCACATTTGTTGCTTCCAAAATTCTAGGCTATGTTTCTAATGTTGCTCCTTATGCTCCATTTTCAGTTTAGGCCAGTGGTTCCTTCGCAGCAGCCTTCTCAGTTCATGCCGCCAGCTGCACAGCAGTTTCGTCCTGTTGGTCAGCCTATGCCGGGGCCTAACATTGGCATGCCTGGGCAAATGCCACATTTTTCCACAACCGGGCAGCACTTGCCCCACTCAAATCAAGTTCCACCTGCATCACAAGGGGTTCCCATGGTATATCAGCCAGCGAGACCAATGTCATCAGCACCTATGCAGCCGCAGCAACAAACTGCGTATCCTGGGGGCCATTTGCCCACCATGGGTGCTCCTATGCAACCCCCGACCTATACAGTTAGCCCTGCTAGTCACTCTTTGCGAGTTAATTGTTTTTGTATGATGTCTGTTACTAGTCTTAGGCTAAGCTACTAACTTGTTAACTCTGACATTTCAGTTTCAACCAACATCGATTCCTCCTGTAGTGCAACCCTGGGGTACAGCCCCAGGACCTCATGTGCCTCCTCTAGTGCAGCCTGGGCACCCGCCTGTGTCAGCTCCAACAACTTTGTCTTCAGTAAGTATTGCCAGACATATGCTTCATCACCTGATTTTTGTCTAATTTTGTAAACTCTGCTGCATCAATTGTTTTTGTCTACTATACAATATTTTATATTGTTGACATTGGAATAACTGAGTTTGCAAATGACAAGGTCAACTTGTCTGAACCTAGCTCTTCAGACTGGCAGGAGCACACTGCAGCCGAGGGAAAAAAGTTAGTTTTTTTTTTTAATTCCTTTCTTTATTTACTTCACTTCAAGCTCTGTAATTTAAGTGTTACATATTTTGGTTTTCTCTCTATTTGGTTTGCTTTAATTTCCCCCCATCATTTTATAGGTACTACTACAATAAGAAGACAAGGCAATCAAGTTGGGAGAAACCAGTTGAATTGATGACACCTTTGGAGGTTAGTGTGCTGTTTGCTTATAGTCATGCAGCTTAGCCATATAATTTTGATTTGTTTAGCTAGCCCGCCTGATATCATCTTTCACTAGCGAAGTTCAAGATTTCAATTCCCAATGTGCTTTTGTGCATAAATTCATGCACACTCTTCCCTTTTGTGTTATTTTGTGCTTTCTATGTATTTAGATTGATTCTTTAAATTCGGTTGAGGAGCACTTACAAAGGACCAAGAAATCATTCTTGTTTCTTTTTGCTTGAGGGCAGTTCATCTATAACTCCTATAAAGCAAAATCCCACTAGCCTAATTCTCTAGGATATGGTTGAGCCACGTCATCCGCTTAAATCCATCCATTCATCTAACTACTACAAAAGTCCACACACGTTTGCCACTTAACTGCATGCCTCCGACTCCATAGCCGAAGAAAAGGAAAACGTCGTAGCCCACCAGAGGCCTGTCTCCCTGCCTCCTAAATGGGCCTATACAGAAACGCCTCCGCCCACCTTCAAAAAAGAAAATAAAAAGGCACTGCTTCCTTCTTGCCACTGCACACAATCGATGCTAAGGAAAAATGCTGCCGCTTCTTGCCGTTTATGGATTACCGAGTGGACAACAGTTTAAAAAATATTAATGCATCTCTTCACTGCGCAGCCTACCTCTGCAATGATCTTTTCACTAAACCTTCTGCCATTATTGATAGTTACTACTTCTCTTGTGGCCCCTATCTTCTGTTTAAAGGTCTCTGGCCTCTTTGTTTTTATCGCGTCCGCAAGCATAATCAGTAGTTGAGTGCCATCCATATATTGCCGCTGGGGAGCTTAGCGGCGTCGTAGTCAATACCAACGCCGTCGCAGATTGAAGGCACACAGCGGCGAGCTGCAGGGTCGCTCATGTCTACCTCCGTTGGCCTTACGTGGCTCTGTTGCCTCTGGCAATGGCAACTCGTGTGCAGCTTCGTCAGCCCCATGTGGCTCCGTCTCCTTCTGCAGCGGCAAGTGAGCTGCCGGATAAGTGCTACTGCTACATAACTACCATCTAGACCATGTTGTCCAAGACACCGGCGGCAAGACAAGCAGCTTGCATTTGTACCGCTACAGACTGCAGGAGGAAAGGCGGTGAGGAGAGAGAAACAGACACTCAAAAACAAACCTGCACTTAAAAACACATAACCTCATGGTTGTTTCCTCTACAATATACTATTCTTTGCTTTTGTATAATAATAATTTGTTCTTTAGTTATAAGATCATAATTATCTCCCCATCATCTTTACTCATCTTTACTGTGCGCTTTTGTTTTCATAGTTTTTCATGATCGTTAGAACACGCGTCCCTCTGAAATTTATATATGTATATATATTACATTTATAAGTTCTAAAGGGTCCTTAACTGTAAATTCTTTCCGCTTCATATAAAGTTCTTTCTATAACATCTTTATTCCCGCAGCAATGCATAGGGTATTCACCTAGTTCTCTAATATAAGTAATGTACTTAATGCGTCCTTGCTGTATTAATTTGCAATTTAATCGGTTCTGTTAACTTAACAGA
The DNA here is from genome assembly GCA_015847255.1 of Hyparrhenia diplandra. NCBI lineage: Eukaryota > Viridiplantae > Streptophyta > Magnoliopsida > Poales > Poaceae > Hyparrhenia > Hyparrhenia diplandra. The sequence goes on along the minus strand of JADLZK010005676.1, from coordinate 198,038 downwards.
GGGCTGATGCCTCAACCGAATGGAAAGAATTTACTACACCGAAGGACGAAAAGTAAGTTCATACTGGAATTAAGTGCCAATTGAGATCTTTTTATTTATATATGTCAATATGTCAATGGATCCTTCATTATCTTTCCATATTTTGACTGCTATATCATTGAAGGTACTATTTCAACAAAGTGACCAAGCAATCAAAATGGACTATTCCTGATGAGTTAAAGGTGTTCTTCTCGCTCTTCTTTTTATCTATCTATATTTGTTTAATTGAAAATTACATTATTGCTGCAATTATTTTCTCTTAGGTTGCACGTGAATTGGCAGAGAAGGCATCAAATCAACAACCTGATCGAGAATCAGGAATAGCTGCTAGTGCTCTTGTCGTATCTGCTGCCTCTGAACCTTCTGCTATACCTGCTAATCAGTCGTCATCTGCTGTTGGTATAATTGCTCCCAGCTCACATGATGGGTCATCAAACTCTGTTCCTCCTGGTGCTGCCCAGTCGCACAATGTGGAGAACACTTCCAGTTCAATTCAATTGTTGACATGCAAAATGGTGGTCCAAGTACTGCTGTTGTTCCTGTTGCAACAAGCACAGAAGTTCCATTAGTTGCAACAGATGCAGGGGCCAGCAGGTTTTCACACATGTTTACCTTTTTTCAGCCTGTAGTGTATTCTACCTAACGTTCAAATGCCTGGTAATATGCTTATATTTGTTGAACATTGTAGAAACAACAATGAAAATTCATCCCTGACCACTGGGGCTGACACAGAGGATGGTACATCTGCTGAAGATCTGGAGGTATGTTTGCTTTACACGTGTTGTTGTGTTTCATATAAGATTTGCAAGTGCTTCATAATCAATGTATTTATACTTTGCTAAATCTTGTCCAAGTCAGTGACCCGGCATTTTAACAATTTGTCTCTGGTTGCTTTTTTTTCGTTATAAACTTAGCAGTTTTTTTGCACATTTCATTTTGTATGTGAATATCCATGTCAATATCCTTGTGAAGCCTGTTTTTACATGACTTTTAGCATTGCATTTGTTTTCCTTTGATGAATGATAGTATTTCGCTACCATTAATTGTAAAATCTATTTTATGAAAAATGGAGTAACTAGGCACACTTGATGGCAAATATTGTATATTTTCCCCTTCTGACATTGTGAGCTACAATTAATTATTGTGGAACACCTGTTTGGATTTTGGATGCTTGGATATGGTCGGTGAAGAAGTTTAGGTGATGACAAAGATATTTGTAACAATGGAATAGAGCAGCAGACTGTACTAGTTCTTGTTAGGAGAAGAACTATAGGCAACATGGGAGGTCCATCAGAAATAGTTATATGTTACTAGATTTATTTCTTCCCTGAAACAAAGGCATTGACATCAGCCTTTTGTCCATAGGAGCTAGACACAGCATACGTAATCCTAACAAATTCTTGGTAAATCGATGTCTCATGGTGACTGATGACTGAACTTGTGTCCCTTGCCCCAGTCCTTTTGTTTGACATTGCTATTGCCTTGTGAACCATGATGTGCAACTCTGATAAACTTAATGTAGATGTTTTTGGACACCAGGGTTTAGTAGATTTCTTACAGATACAGTCCAGTTGTATTTTTTTTTTTTTTTGGTACTCATTCATGTTTCTTCTTAGTTGGCATTTAGAGGAAGGGAATTACGAAAGTGTTTAGGGGTACTAGAGACACTGTAGTGTAGTGCGAAGTATGTGGAAGGAACTACCTAAGTTACTTCAGCTTCCTTTTCTTGGCAGAAATTACTGGTATCATACTGAAGTTAGATATTCTCTCCATCTTTTTATTTCAAAAAAGCAAAAATCATGGATCTTGAAAGATAGGGAGGGGACATCTATGTCTCAGCTATATAGTTTCTACTTTGATGGTAATTAGAATGATTTGAGCTGGACAGTACTTTTTCTGTGGGTGAAACCATATTTTTGCACTTACATTATCTCTTTTATAATAGTGGCTAGTGGACTTAACTGCATAGTTTTCCCTATCTGTAACTGAATGTTGACCCTGCTTTAACATGCTACGCTGTAGGAGGCCAAAAGGACCATGCCAGTTGCAGGGAAGATTAATGTCACTCCACTGGAGGAGAAAACAAGTGAAGAAGAACCTGCAGTATACGCCACTAAGATAGTGAGATGACTTGAAAGAGGCAAATTGTAAATTGGATGTTTGCTCATGATTTGGCAACCTCATTTATATTTTTTGATTTGTAGGAACAAAAAATGCGTTCAAGTCCCTGCTCGAGTCAGTAAATGTTTTGTCTGACTGGACTTGGGATCAGGTATGGAACTCGCGTCTCTACTTAACATCAACTGATGAAATGTGTAACTCTATTATAACATTTTCAGACTATGAGAGTCATCATAAATGACAAAAGATATGGTGCTTTGAAAACTCTTGGAGAGAGAAAGCAAGCCTTTAACGAGGTTAGTGTTTGTTTCGTTTAGAAGATCCTTATCCTTCTTAGAAGTATCCTCAACTCCTCCAGATCTTTGTAGTAAATGTTTCACTGAGGTCCAGGTATTATGATTTTATTTGTGTAGTATTTGAACCAGCGCAAAAAGTTTGAAGCCAAGAAAAACGTGTCAAACAGAGGAAAGCACGTGATGATTTCCTTGCAATGCTTGAAGTAAGCTGGTTCTACTATAATAAGTTTTCCTTTTTTATTACTGTATATGTACTGTGATAGTGAATGCCTTGTTTTTTTTTTTTTTTGATTCAGGAATGCAAGGAGCTTACATCATCGACAAGATGGAGGTATACCTCTAATTCCAGTAAATTCCAGTATTTTCTTTGTTTATAGTGTCCAAGCTCGGGTTTGTTTTTTTCTCTCTCTAAATTTTCACCAGATAATTGGAGTTTCCATTTGATAGTGTTCATGTTTTGATGTCTTTTCCTTGTTGGAGTCGCACTTACTTTTTTTTGTTCATCATGCAGCAAAGCAATACTTATGTTTGAAGATGATGAAAGGTTCAAAGCAGTTGAGCGCCCAAGGGAGCGTGAAGATTTGTTTGAGAACTATCTTGTGGAACTGCATAAGAAGGTTAATAGATATTAAACTTTTTACCTTGTGAATCCTTCCACTGGTATTTCTTACTGTTGATCTTTGAATGTTCATATATTTCATTGTTGATACTGGTTTTGAATTCTGTGGCTTCACTCTCTTCTATCCTAGTACTACACTTTTGAAAAAAAAAAGAAATTTATCAATCGTGTTATGTCTACATACTTTTCCATTTTTAAATGGAAAATTTACTTTTTTTCCTATCATTTTTTTTCTGGAATCACAGTTAGTCTTGAAGCTATTTGTTTTTTATATGCTCACCATAAGCAGATTAAGCACTTTATTCATTGCCATTCACTTGAGAGAACAGCTTCATTCTAGATGGGTTGGCCTTGTTATCGGCATAGCTATTACTTGCAGCATGACCAATTTCATGGCCTTTGCGCCATTACAGCCAAGAGTGTATTGGATGGGGAAGTTTCAACCCCTTCCATCCTATGAACTTTTTTCTCGAAAAACGCAGGAGAGCTGCACATGATTTATTAAGAAGATAATAAAATGGGGTAAGGACCCATACAACACGACACACACAACTCTACACACACTCTGCAGCTGTTCCATCCTGTGAACTTTCCAGCAAGATAAAAATTAGGTGGGTGTTTGGTTCCCAATAGTTGTGCTTGCTTCTTAGGTGGGTGTTTGGTTCCCAATAGTTGTGCTTGCTTTTTTTCTTTTCTTTTTAATAGCATATATTTTGTTGTCACACATATGCCAAGCATTGCCTAAGGTGTGGCGAGCTGCCACGTTTGTGGCTGGTCACACCTTTTAGCTTAATACCTCACATATCAGACTCACACGTGCCAAACATTGCCTAAGGTGTGGCAGAGCAAATTGTTGTTCACACCTTAGGCATTGTGTGGTTATATCAACCCAAGTTTCACTAGTATTAGGATTGTGTTCAAGCACCTTTTTAGTTTTTGGTAATGGAGTTTTTTAGCTTCAGAAATGTCACATGTTCACCATAAAACACTTGTGACATGTTTGAACTCATTGTACTTTATACTGTGCTTGATCTAATACATATCATACTGTAGGAAAAAGTCAAGGCAGCTGAAGAACACAAAAGATACGTGGCAGAATACAGAGCTTTTCTAGAATCATGTGACTTCATCAAGGTTATTTCTTTGATTTCTCATATAATGATTTTTTTTACAGAAGCTCTAAAAATGACTAATTTTTTCATTATTGCAGGCAAGTACTCAGTGGAGAAAAGTTCAGGAACGTCTGGAAGATGATGAACGCTGTTCCCAACTTGAGAAGATCGACGCTTGGATATTTTTCAAGTAATTATTTTCCTGGCCTTCTGTCAAGTTTTGCTGTTTTGTGGTTCATGTTCAATTACACATTTTGTATATTGCAGGAGTACATACGGCACCTGGAGAAAGAAGAGGAAGAGCAGAAGCGATACAAAAGGTACTACATTATTATTCCGTATTATTTTCTCCAACCTACACATGAAAATTAAGCTAACTTTGACATACAGGATCAAGTGAGAAGACAAGAGAGGAAAAACCGTGATGGTTTCCGTAAAATGTTGGAGGAACATGTTGCTGATGGTACACTTAACGCAAGAACTCGGTGGCGTGATTACTGTACACAGGTTCTTGAAATATTTATTTTTGGAGATATAGTGTTAAAAAATGGTTTTCCTGATTCTTACACTATCAATTCACAGATAAAAGATTCACAGTCTTATTTGGCTGTAGCCTCAAACACATCTGGCTCCACACCGAAAAAGAGCTATTTGATGACGTGATCGAGGAACTTGACAAACAGGTTATTTTCAGAAATTCTTGGTACTTGTAATGTAACAGTTCATCCAATGTTTTAGGGAGTGTTATACTACTGCTTTTCATTTTTTTTTTTTTTGTCATTTGTATGATCTAATGATCTTTTCTACAATCGAGACATTTGAGTATAGACTTGTGAACTTTGGTTGAAAGCACCTAAACTTTATGCATTGTCCCTAATTACTATTATGGACTCATATTCACTTGGATAAGGAGTTTTACCTGTGTTATTCTTGGGATATACACTAAGCTTTGGTAACTAGTAATGGTAAAAATAAAAGTTCTCTTAGGATGAACACATACTATCTGATCTTTTCTACGTATCAAGGAAACACTACCCTTCGTAAGTACAGTTGGTATAGCGGTTGAAAAACATTTCAGAGCTGTAATCATGTGTGATATCATATTAGCGATGTAGTCAAATTGAGATACGGAGGACAAGAGAAAAAATAAGAAGAGTATTTGAAATAGACATGCCTTGATTGGTAGGTAGCGCCCTTTATATTAGGAATTGAACAGTAACCATGGTTTTTTCAAGTAGGGAAATTGATTGGTGACCAGGGGCCCAAATCATCTAAAATGAAAACATACAATGAATCCATGTTGTTGCAAAATGCAAATGTTTAAAGTCCCATAAAAATCATGTAGTATGCTTAAACTTGTTAAAAAGAAAAGGGGTACTGTCAGCACATGATGAACATGGCAGATCTATTGTAATGACTTCATTTGAATAGCTATCTTTATATTTGTGATGCTTATGGTTCCCTGATATCTCTTGTACAGTATCAAGAAGACAAGACCGAACCAAAGAAGCGGTGAAATCTGGAAAGGTATGGTTTTTGTGTATAATCATGATCTACATTTTTTCTTCTTGCGAAAAATAGTACACATTGATTTACCATGTATTATGTGTACACCATAAAGTCGCCAGTATCTATGATTTGCACATCTCTCTTCTACCAGATTCCTATGACAACTTCATGGACATTAGAGGAATTCCAAACTGCTATTCTGGAGGATGATGCTCTCAAAGGAATATCAACCATCAATGTCAAGGTGTCATATTGACTGGAAGTTTTGATTGATATCTAAATATGTTATCATCTGTTGCATTTTTTCCAGATTGTTGTTTTACTTTGCTGGATTGGTTGCAGCTTATCTATGATGATCAGCTTGAAAGGCTCAGGGAAAAAAAGAGCAAAAGGAGGCTAAGAAGCGCCAGCGTTGGGTGAAAATTTTTCAGATCTTTTGTATTCAATCAAGGTATTACAGCTAACTGTAAGCATGTTACATTATTTCTTTGCCATTGCTTACATTTGCTTGGTCTGCTATGCATGGTAACAAGGGTATTCATGACAAAATAAGTAAAGTTCGACACCATTCCTGTGGTCTTAGCATCCACTTGCTTAATTTCTCAGTGCAAGTTGCATGTAGCATTAGTGTGCATTTGTGTAATTGGCAATAATTGGTATGAGTATTATGGTTCATCACCCATGGTGTCTGGTACTGGTAGTGTAAAGGTTGTGCAACGCAAATTTCAACGTGGATGATTCTGTCCAAGCATGCTATATTTGGATTGCAAAATCTTTGATTTCCAGTGCAAATCTGAATCCATTCTGAGATCCCTTGCAACTGCATGCATACTTAGTCCAGTGTCTGTGTTTGATGGATATGGTGAGATAATTTACCAGTCTATTATTCTGGATATCAGGATATGCCATGCTTTTGATCTGATTTATTTGTGTTTCTTTGAAACTCTGTAGGAAATATCTGCTTCTTCAACCTGGGATGATTCTAAACAGCTTTTCGAGGATAGCCAAGAGTTCAGGTAATGGCAAATGTCAATTATCCTGATAATCTTTTTAAGAACAGTTTACCACACTACATGCATGTGCCCGACTAGTTGATTTACTGCCATTGTGGGTTGGAAAACAAAAACGGTTTATTCCTGCCTGTCTGCTGAATTTAGTACACAGAATATAGCAGTAGTGGTAACATTCAAATTAATTTATTGTTTGAGTTGTTACTGAAAAAAAAAATATTCTTGAGGCCCAATTAAAAATGAGTTTGCTCCATTTTTTTTTTTTTTTTGAAGCGAGTTTGCTCCAATTTTTTAATATCGTGGTATAGGATTCTCTGATATAACTGTAGGTTCCATTTTTTTAGACTATTTTGGGTCCTCGTTTAAATAAAGATTAGTGTGTCCAGTATAGTACACAATTCATTTAATTGAAGCTGAATAAAGGTTTTGTTGGACTGCAAATTATTTTGTATAGAATTATGTCATGCAAAATGTTGATTTAAGCCTTGGAGGTGATGAATTGTGTCATGGATGATTGAACTGCTGTATGATAGGGACTGGTACATTTTCCTACTTATTATATTTTATTGATTGAGTGATTCTTATGTTGGCTTTGTTGCATTAGGGCTTTGGACAGTGAGACTTACGCTAGAGAGCTTTTTGAAGAGTGTGTTGTCCACCTGAAAGAAAGGTTAAAAGAGAAAGAACGTTTGAGGGAGGAAGAAAAGGTAAATGGTTGTATTGTTGTCTCCTATCATCTATATGTAGTCTTCATAGCTTGTTAAGAGTTTATGCTGTTTTGTGTTATTTCATGGCTGTGAATGCACAATTGGTACTTAGTGGGAATGGTAAATACCATGTCTTTATTAACTTGTGTTGATTACCAGAGGTGGAAAAAAAGTGTAATCCAACGTAACTGAGCCAGAGTAATCGATATCTTTGCCGATTGCCTCTTTTGGTTCAGTTCTGTTTCAACTTTGGAGACCTGTTTAACCGATGAGCTGAAATGCAGAATTACTATGGCTTCCAAGCTTTTTAACCCATACTCAACATGTTTGTAGCTATCATGTACATCCAGTACTTTATAATGAGTTGTGAGACACATCTGTATGTTACTCACTCCGTTCCAAATTATAAATCGTTTTTTTTTCTAGGCTTTTCTAGGTTCATAGCTTTATATATATATGCTCCTAGATATATACTTTGGTATCTAGATACATAATAAAAAACCATGTATGTAGACATCCAGAACGACTTATAATTTGGAAGAGGGAATATGATTTTGTATGTATTAAGATTAAGCCAAACTAATCATTTGTGCTTCGATTTGGTTTGAGACAGCACAATGCCATGATTTCAAATATGGTTAATGGTTTTATGCGAACCAACTGAACTAACCATCACTTTATCTTCAACACTACCTTCATTGGTTAAGTGCATATGATATTTCTGTGAGATGTTTCTTTTTTTTTTCTCTCTTTCCTCCCTGAAGTTTTTATTCTTATATTAGGCAAAAAAAGAGAAAGAGCGTGAGGAGAAAGAGAAAGAAGAAAGAGAAAGAGAAAGAAAGGAAGGACAAAGAACAAAGACAAAGAAAGAGATCACCGGGAGAAGGAGAGGGAAAAGGAAAAAAAGGGAAGGATCGATCAAGGAGAGATGAAATGGAGCTTGATGGTGCTGATCTGGACACACATGGTACAAAAAAGATAAGAAAAGAGATAAAGATAAAGAAAAAGAAACATAAGAGACGCCACCATGACACAGATGATGTAAGCTCTGAAAGGGATGATAGGGATGATGCTAAGAAATCTCGGAGGCATAGCAGTGATCGCAAAGAAATCTAGGAAGGTATAAAATTTGATATTCTGTGCAAATCAACCTAAACATTGGGGATGTCGTGACTCTGTTTTGGTGTTATTTGTTCATACAACATGTTGTGCTAAAGTCTACAAAATCAACAGATTTAGCAACTGTAACCAGATATGTTTAGCATCAGTATATCAGCAGAGCGGGCCTTGATGCTACTGTTTGAAGACAATTCCCTTTCAAGTTTTCACTTAACTGTAGTTATTTTCTGTTTCCCGTTTGTGTTATTCAGCCTCAACATGTTTACCTTGTTCTTCTGATGTTCAGCTGTAAAACCACCAGGACTTTTTTTTTTTTGTGATGCAGTAATTATATCTGATTTTGTTTATTTGCTGTTAGATGTCTGTTAGAAATTTTTACCTAAGAAATAAAAAAACAGTAGGCATTATCCCATCTTCCTACAAAATGTTTATTGCAAGTATGTGTCATACTATTCTGTTTTCTAAAATATCTATGTTGTACTAGGGCCCCTACTTTTAATAGACTACTCCCTCCATTCCAAATTATAAGACATTTTGGATTTTCTAGATACGTTGCTTTTTAGCTAGACCTAGTGTAGTGCATAGCAAAAAGTTATGAATCTAGAAGACCCAAAATGTCAGTGTATATTAGTGTATAGCAAAAGTTGTGTATATAGCAAAAGTTGTGAATCTAGTGTTCATGTGTCTTTGGATAGGCCACAAAAACAGCTAGCTAGGTCATCTTGTCTTAATTAGCTGGGTCTGTCTTTTTTTTTCCATGGCCTTGATTTATTTGAACGGGAAACTGGTTGTAGAACAATCTGAAATTTTTCCATGGCTTTGAATAGTTGTCGCTGGGTATAAGTCAAAACCTTTTTTTACTTAGGCCATCAGTATTTCAATTTTGTGATTGAAAGAAGTTTGTAGACTTCAGTCTTTTGATTTTTTTTTTTTTATTTATAGCCTTGGCACAAATGTGCAATGCTGATAATCCTTTGAGTCAGTTTTTCCATGAGGACTTTTGGCATCTCCTTGTTGCAAAGATTGAATTGAAAAAGAAACAAAAAGAAGCTATATAGCTGTAGTATGGCTAGCTTCAAAAGAAAAAAAATTGTCCTTGCTCTCAGATTTGGTTCCTAGAATGACAGCATCATAATCAATCTGAAATATTGTCATGGCTATTCTCTTGTGGTTAAAGCGTGTAATAAGATCATTATTGTTGATCATGCAGCATGCACATGGTTCAGACTTCGGATAGTGAAAACCGACACAAAAGACATAAAAAGGACCGAGATAGTAGCAGAAGAAATGGTGCAAATGAGCTGGAAGATGGTGAACTTGGAGAAGATGGGGAGGTCCATTAGTCTTTCCGTTTGCTACCAAGATTGTCAGTAATTACTGCCCCTTGTCATGTCCTCCATTGCTCCTATTCTTCTTTTGACATAGTGTGTTGGCTTAACAATCATTAATGTTATAGTTACATAGTCCCATATATTCTGAAATATTTTCTTTAATATCTACATTTCTGCAGTACCTCTTGTCATTTCTTTCCCTTTATGCATAATCAATTTGCGGGTTTTTGGGTAGTTGCACATATTATTCTCTGGAAAAGGTGCAACACTTTAACCATGTGGTGCGCTTCATGGGGATGCTATGTCCTGGTTTGGGATGGTGTGAGTAGTAACTTGTCTGATGTGCTTAATTGTAGTATTTTTTGGTTTGGAATGGTGTGAGTAGTAACTTCTTTTGGCTGGATGTGTGAATTGTAGCCATGTATTTTTGTAAGGTTAACAAAATATTTTGTTGCCTTCCCAGACACTTTTTTCCTCTCTTTTCCTTTGTTCTTTACTGTGTAGGTTTGTATTTGAGTACAGTCAGTGCATGGTAGCTGAAAAGTGTGAGCGTGCCTTAATTATCCCTTAGCACCTTGGCTGGACATGCAACTTTAGATAGCCATAACGCATAACCACAAGTTGTCTTGTCCTATTCTCACAAAATTAGATAAACAAAACCATCAATTTATTTTATTTCCGAGTATATAAGCTTATTTATGTCCTGATGATGAAGTTTATTACTGACATGTTACTGAACCATCAGCTGCTTGTAGCATTCATCTCCAGTCTTGTTACACATGGATTTATTGTCATCTCTTGCCTGTTGAGTTGTGCTGAAGCTATCAGCTGGATTTTGCTCTACCGCATCTGATATGCTACTGCTGGGGGGCAATGGATAGCAATAACACTAGCCCATTATTGACACATTTTATTGGTCCTTCAGACAGCTGACCAGGCTAACATGGTGGTTTGTGCTGAGGTAACAGATTATGTCTGCTTTTGGACAAGCCTGAGTTAGTTTTTTTTTGTTTGGAGGTACGGACTAGGCTGAGTATTGAGTGCTTGATTTAGTCGCTAATGTCATGTCAAGACATGTTCATTGTACTAGGATTCAAATTTCTTTGGAAACATGTCTTGAGGATTGCTGGGCTGGAAGATTCAGTGTATTTGTATTATGGTTTTGTTTACCAGCTTATCCAGATTTACTCTTAAATCCGTAGGGTTTTGTACCCAGAATTGTACTGGATGCTTTCAGACGCAAGCTTCCTGTTGGGGGGAGTTGACAGCATATCTTATTCGCATTCTTAGTGTCCTTACTCGCGAACGCTTTTCACTCATCATCTTGTTCTTGGGGATATGATATTATTATTTTATTATTTTGAAACGAATACCCTTGACGATATTGTGAAATTGTATTTAGCAGATTTTATTTTTCTGATGCGATGCTTGGGATGTTCCCCGCTGTATACATTTCGGCATTTCCATGTCCGGTCCCCGGTCCGCGGTCCGCATTTCGTTGTTCCGTGAGGGTAGTGACAGTTTCTGGGTTGTCTATAATTGAAAATCCGTAAGAGGGCGCGCTTGTCAGTACTGTCTAATAGGGCATTTGAGAGGTTTTGAGACGAGTAAGTGGGCACATTTGTCAGTACTGCCTGATAGGGCTCGTTTTGAGACGAGTGAAGGTTGCTTTCTCTCGGCACATCGCATTCCTAGACTCGTACGAACAGCAAGTGCCCAGGAAGGCCGGTGCTAGTATCCTTTCTGGAACACGGTGGCATTGTGCGCGCTGCACACTAGCACAACGAGGAGCGCCAGGCGAGATTCACATCGTCCAGCGCGCTCCGACACTAGCGCAGCAAGGCACTCAAGCTGCACGGCAGATAGCTGATGCCACATCTCGGACCTGAGCTAATCCATCGCGAAGGGACTGCACTCGAATCACTCGGAACACTGCGCGGGGGGCGGGGGTGTTGCTCGAGGATGACGATGGTGGTAGACTGACCTCGCTAGGACGCTCTGCAACCAACATATCCATGCGTGGAGGCTAGCAAATGTGAACTTTGGGCGGCGAGGCCATCTCTAGAGGTGCGTGTTAGAAGTGAATGGAATGGAAGAACTATCACTTTCATTGATCTTTGAAATATATTTATACAAGTGAAGGGGGGTGTCAAAAAGGACATTGACTATTCCCAAAGGACATGCCCTTTGGGAGTAAACTATGTAATTCTATCCACTAATCTTGTACTCAATGGATGATATCGCTTTTATGAACAAAGGCTGTCAAGAAGAGGTGTCTCGTTGAGAGACACTATTTCATAACACCCCCTCGATCAAATCTTTCTTGAGATCATGCAGTTGTAAGCTAAGATTCATCGGAAAAAAACCTATGGAAAAAAAAAATGAGGAATATATAGATATGTCATAAAACTCTCCTTTAAACCTTATAGAAAAATAAGGAGAAAATAGCATGATTGTTTGTGATTTAAATAAAACATTATGTCATTGGTATCCCATTAAAAACCCAAAGTGGGAAAAAAAATATTGAGATACAACTTAAAGATAACTCCCCCAAAAATATGAGGAGCAATATAAAGTGATGTGTTGCTAAAACTCCCCGTGAAACCCTAGTGGGAAAAATAGGAGAAAATATGACAACATATTATTGATATTGCCCTGGATAACTCACATGAAAAAATCTTTTCAAGGAAAAACCATAGATGAGTTGTGAGGGCAATATGTGTCTTTTATATTTCCCACAAAAACCCGGTGGGGAAAAATAAAAAAATATGACACATGCTTATGTTAATATTACCTCATTAAAAACTTTCACAAGAAACCTTGTGAGTGAAACTTATGAAAGAAAAAGTATAATATGATGTTTGGTACATGTCAACATCTAAGATATGTCCACCTGATTCTTGCACACTTTGAATCGTCACATACCAATCTTATGTACAAAATTTTGAAACATAGAATATGGTAGCGACTTAATAACTAGGTCAAATGAGATTATCACATGACTTGATTTGCACGATGTTTATTTCCACACTTTAATGGGAATTAAACAACTTGGGGGCAATGTGCTAGTGACATTACTCTTTATGATGTAACCTATTTGCATCTATGTAAAACAAGCGAATTATCTTAATAGATAATTGTAGGTGATTCAATTGAATCAATACCACATGACTGTTGTATGTGGTTAATCATTCTGTGAAGTTATACATATTCATGTGATGCCTCAAAAGGAGCAATAATGATTAGTAGAGGTTTCCATCTGTGTCTATTTAGAAGACTTCATTAAATAGTTGTACCTCCATGCAAGAATACAAAACCATGTTTGGAATTGGTCATAATGGGGACCAGATAAGCAACCAATATCCGTGTATCCAATCATGATTTCTCTTCAAGAGTAAACTAAGATCCTTGGTGTCACCGAGATATCTAAAGATATGCTTTGCTCCGTTCAATGACGGTGAGATGGATTTGCACTATGTCTAACTAGTGTGGTCATTGCAAATGCAATATCAGGTCTGATACGATTTGCAAGGTACATAAGTGCTCCAATGACACTAAGATATGGAATCTTGGTGCCATTATCTTTTTTGCAATATCCTGTGGTATAAATGGATCTTTCTCTATTTCTAGGGAACGAACAACCATCAGGATTTTGTTATGATATGATTGGTCCATATATATTGAATTGCTCCAATATTTTCTGGATATAGTATCATTGATGCACTAAAATCTTTAGAAGGACGGTGCACTCAGTTGTAAGCCTATTTGGTCTAACCCAAATCCTCCATCTCCAGTTCATATGATGGAAATCGTACCTTAAATTATACACAATGTATGTTGCAATTTGTATTGGATTCAGAGTGTGAAGTTCATTGGGACTTATATGTCTGAATCTATTTGAATTCGTTTGATCTGCCAGTTATTGAATTTAGAAACTTAATTTTCGCACATACCATGGGGTATGCCATGCTAGGTATCTACGCGAAACCATATGCTACAAGCTCTTATTTTGGTACCTCCATTCTTTTGGGCGCATTATGAGCAAGATAGGATTACTCGAAGCCTAAGCAAGATCAATTGATCAAGGGACAGTGTTAGGATTAATTAACATTTATATTTAGTGATCAATTAGGATAATTATCATCCTTACGGTAACTAGAGGACCCTTCGGAGGGCGCGTAGGAGACAAGCCACCACTTCACTGGCACCTGTTCGGCCACATGGCCTTGTATATTTTACAACATCATGAATCAATCAATAGATTTAGTCATTCAATTATCCATCGACACTTCTATCCTTTAACACCAACAAGCAACTCCAAAAAAAAAAAAGTCTATATTACACCCCCACCTATGGAAAGTGGACTACATAACCCCCAACTTATGAAACAATCTACATCAACCCCTAAACTTGCCAAAAACTGGTCAAATTATCCCCTAAAAGCGGTTTTGAAAAATCATAGTAAATCATAGAAAAATCATAAAATAAAAAATCCAATTGTGTTAGACTAGATGAGTAGATCTACACAATGAATATATAATATGATATGTTTTAGTACATTTTTTACAACTATGAAGAAAAGTATATAGATCTAAAGCTACAACAAAAAAAATGAACTAAAGCATACCATATTATATGCTCATTGTGTAGATCTACTCATCTGAGTCCAACACAATTGGATTTTCCATTTTATGATTTTCTTATGATTTACTATGATTTTTTAAAACTGTTTTAAGGGGTAATTCAACCGGTTTTGAAAAAGTTCATGGGTGATGTAGATCTGTTAATAGGTTAGAGGGGTTACGTAGTCCACCTCTCATAGGTGGGGGTGTGATATAAACTTCTAAAAAAATATGACGCTTGCTTTAGTGTATGTGTAGAATAGAATAGAATATACTACAGATGTTAATGAAGACTAGTGAAAGCATAAAGTAACTTTTTTTTTTTTTTTGAAACTGAAAGCATAAAGTAACTTATATACTTTATCTTTTTAATAAAAACTCACCACCAAAGAAAAAGCAATAACGGCAGTTCATTAATACCTTCCTCCTAATTCATCATATACCTCATCTATTTTTGGCTTGCAACCTAAGAAAGCAATAATGGCAATTCATTACTAACCTATATATATACAATAGTGTGATATTAAAAAATTAATATATTTTTTAGTTATTGAGCACCAAAGAAATCAATAATGGCAATTTTGCTTTTTATCATTCGTACATCATTCATTTTGGCTTGTCATCACCTAAGAAAGTAACAACGATAATTCACTAATAACTTATACGATAATGTTATGATATATATAGTATCTTATTTGATACTGACCACGAGTTAGCTTAATTGTTACCTTTTCTTCAAAACAAAAAAAAAAAACTTAATTGTTACCATCCACCACGTTACTCTATGTTGTGTACGTCCACCTCCGGCTTCACTGTACTTCATCCATTGTTGGCTCGTGAGAATTCAAAATCGTCATTAGCTGGTGGCATGGCGCCGGTTGCAATCAACTTTGAACGTAGAAGAAAATTGATGGTGGTCGTGCTCGTGTCAAACACCACATGTATTTCATTGCAATCAACCGATTCAACCCTGAACCTTGATGAACATTGATGCGTTGCACTCATGCTATCACACTAGGAAAAAAAATAGTGCTGGCACTGTGCACCACCACGGAACGCCGGATGCACACCGCCGGTGTGACACCGGCGGCCGAGATCGCCGGAGAAGATTTGACAAGGCATGCTGGTGATAGCAAAAAACATTGCTTTCACAGTTTCACTGTTCCTCCGGTGGCGGAGTGGCGGTGGCGCACACAGATCCATGACGGACCCATGATTGGCTTCACTGTAGGAGTAGCTAGCAGCAGCAAGCATAAAAGCTCGGCGTCCGCAGGCCATGAAATAAAAGTCAACCGGAAAAGACGCGATAAAAGGGGCGAGATCAAGGATGCAGTGCGGCCGGCCTGGGAGGTGAAACGGTAACAAAAGGAGATCACTTTACAAGAGCATACTACTACTAGCGGGGAGAGTGTGAGCCTGCCAGTGCCAGGACCACAGCGAGGAGCCGGAGCCTCTCCGTCCGTACCCGGTGCGGTACACACACTGCTAACTCCCTTCCCTCCCCAATGGCGATCTCCGGCGAGGAGAGGCACGCGCCCGCCGGAGGCGATTCCGGCGGCGGCAAGCTCTGGAACCTCTGCCGCATGCCTTTCCGGCAGGCTGGCGGGGCGCCGGCGCCGGTGCCTCCGCAGTCGTCGTCGTCGTCGTCGGCCGGGATCCACCACCACCACTCCGCCGGCAGGTACGGCCACGAGGCTCCCGTCACTGGGGACGGAGCCGTGCAGGCGGCGTCGATCTCGTCAGTGGCTAAGTCGCTGCTGCCAGCGCGCCGCCGCCTCCGCCTCGATCCGGCCAATAAGCTCTACTTCCCATGTAAGCACGCGAGAAACTAAAGAAAGCTTCCTTTTTAGCAACTGCTTCTTTCATTTATTTATGGGATCTCCTCTCGAGTAGTCTGACAAGTTGCCATTTGTGCCTGATCTGCTTGCGTCGGATGCTTGAAACCTCCGTCCGCTGTGTCTTTTTTGTGCAATCATTTATTAGTTTTGCATTTTTGGTGCGAGCTTAGCTATTCCGAAGTCGGAATCTGCGGTGGAAGTCGCCGTCTTGTAGGCAGCAGGGGCGATTTGCCGAATGGGTTGCTTGATTCTCGGAATCGGAATGTATTCGTTGGGGGTTGTTTGTTGGCTTCAGTGTTCCACCCGGTTTTCTTGATCTTGGTGTGTAGAGGTTAGGATGCCATCAATCTAGGAGTTGGATCTATAAATCCGCTATCCAGTGAACACTTGCTGTGTACAAGCTCCAGTACGTAGTACCATTAATGATTTTTTTCTAGGACAAAACCAGGATCCACAAGATTCTGGAGGTGGAATTCTTGTGTGATATAAGTGCACTATGTGTGTAGCCTTAATGTGGTATGTCAGTGTGATCAACTGCCAGTTTGCAACACTTGTTTGGCATCTAGCACTTGGGCGATAGAACTCCTACTCTGGTTGATGATGGGCATGGGATTATGATCTACTTTAATCTTGCAATTTTATTTGGTTGGATGCTGATGCATCGATGCACAAGCTTGCTTTGGCTGAACATGCACAAGTCTTTATTTCTCATGTTTGCTGTGGTAGGACACTAGGACATACGATCGAAACATGCCTATTGTACAAATTAGCTTCACCTTTCTGATGATCTGACTATGTTCTTAGATTCTGTTCGGTAATGCTGTGTTCTCATTTTTATGACAATCCATTAGTTGAGTAAGGTAGTTATGATAGGTCACCATGTTTTGTAAATTCTATTGTTTGTCAGAATCAGATAGTTATTATTCGATGGACAAGAAAAATGCTTGATTGGTTAAATCACTCCCAGGCTCCATTTAATTTGTGCTTCACGTTCACATAATCACTTGTGCTCTTATTATGTTCTAATTATCATGAGAAATAGCAACGGGCGGGAAATTTTTTCATTCAACCCTGTAATTTTCTGATATTTTCTATTTTGTGAAGAGAAGCTAATGGTATTCCCATCTTTACCTTATGTAGACGAACCAGGAAAGCAGGTCAAAAGCGCAGTTAGGATAAAGAATACAAGCAAGTGTCATGTGGCATTTAAGGTTCGTATGTCATATTGCATTGAATAGCTCTGTTCCAACAGAGTATGTGTTGAATCAGCAGTGTTGGACACTAGTTTTGTTTTTAACGTCTTTTTTACTGTTAATTGGTATTTGAAACCATTAGTTTCAAACAACTGCACCTATGGGTTGCTTCATGCGCCCTCCTGGAGCCGTCCTTGCACCTGGGGAGACTATTATAACAACTGGTAAAACTGCTGTGACCTTGGATCTGTGCTTGAATAACAAGGCCTCTCAGTTTTCAGTTTTGGTGCTTATCTTTTCTTCTTTCTAACTTCAGTTTTCAAGTTCGTGGAGCACCCAGAGAATAATGAGAATATTCTACAGAAGTGCAAGGTCAAATTCAAGATTTTGAGCTTGAAGGTGAAGGGGCCAATGGAATATGCACCAGAACTGGTTAGTAGATTTTCCTGCATTTTATTTTATTTCTACCAAACTCATGGCTGGTGAAAGAGGTCAGGGAGTGTGGAAACTGTAGAGGTGACTGGTGAGGGCCTTAGTCATAACTCATAAGTGATGTCCTTGGTGGGTGGTCACTTGGTGCATCATCTCCATGGAGGCTAAGTAAGAAAAATCTCCCAAATAGGGCTTGTTCATGATGAAAAGAAGGTTGTGTAGTGGTAAGAGAGTTGACATGGTGTTGACATACAATTTTTTTTTTTTTCTTTTGAGGAAATTGTTTCATATGGGTTTCATCTCTAGCCTACCCCAACTAGCTTGGGACTAAAGGCTATGTTGTTGTTGTTGTTGAGGAAATTGTTGACATACAAATGATAGGATGAGCTGGGCAGGAAGTCCTATTTTGAGGTTATGGCTCAAATAGGCCCACAACTTTGGGAAACTAATTCATCAGGTATCTGGTTTTGAGAACCTCCTCACCTAGGATGGATTGGTCCTTCATGGGTATGATTTTGGTAGGTTGACACTATTATTCCTTTATGGTAATGTAATAGAAGACTTAAGCTTATGGATGTTTCAAAGCGTGAAGGCCTAACTCATTTCATTCCTAAAACCAAACAAGATACGTTCGGAGGATGAAATAATTTACTAATCACTCTATTCCTGCAAACCAAACACCGTAAATTTGTTACATGGTTAGTGGTTAAGGTCTGCTAGGTTTGACTAAGGGTTGCTAAGGTTGGTTAACGGTTACCACATAATGAAAATTTATGGCATCTGCCTGTAATTTCATCATAGTTGGTATTTGGGCTGAACCCAGATGTGCCCGCGAAGTCTATGTCACCCACCCTTACTGCAGTTTGTGTAATATATTTCATGACATAATGAAAATCACTTGTAGTTGCCATTTTTAGAGCATTTTAATGTGATACCTGTACAAGGGAACTGAGCCTAGCTCATCTGGTGGTAGATGTGGGTGTGCATCCCACCATTCAGGTTTAAAGTTCTCTTTAACTCGGCATTTGGTGCTCATGCATGAACATGCATTGTCTCTACTTTCTAATGTATTCGCACCTTTCAGTCCTGTGTACCTGCATAGATTCTATGTCCATTCTCTCTATTTTTCCAAACATGTTTCAGTATTGTATGAATGTTGTAATATGACACATAGTTTTGGGGAATCAACTAGAACGGTGCATTTTATTTTATTTTTAAAAAATAATAGTTGATAGGGTTATCCTAATTGAACAATTTGTTAAATATTGTGCATCTTACAAATCTGGCCCATTCTACATTTGATGTTTTGAGTTTGAACATGGGACAATTCATGTTTTTGGTCCTCGACACATAATATTATCGAGATGCATATGCTACAGGGTTTGAGAAACTTAACTTATGAACGGTCTCAGTTTAGTTGTATGATGTGTGTTGTGTTTGTTACTGTAATTTGTAGCATGCCTTGCTGAGGCGTTCATGTCTGTGGGTGTGTGGTATGTTTTCTGAGAGGTGTTACTTATCTGGAAGAGTTTGTGTTTTGGACCATTATCTCTTTGTCTTCTATACAAATATATGCAGTTCTTCTGCATGTTTGAGAAAAAAAAAAAACCACCTGACCCCTTGCTGCAATCTTTGTTTATCATGTGCGAGCAACTTTGTCCCTGTTTGGGAGGACTTTTTGTGGACTTAGTTCATTTTTATGTTTGAAAGACTGAACTTTTTTTTTTTTGATGCAGTTTGATGAGCAGAAGGATCAAGCTGCTGTTGAGAAGATCCTGAAGGTTGTTTTCTTGGATGTAAACGGTCAAAGCCCTGTAAGCAAATCATAACAGCAATATTTCGTGTTTGCGATTACTTAGTTGGATGCTGGAATTTAATAATCTCACTTGTTCGCTCTTTCTCAAAGCAACTGGAAAAGCTCAACAATCAACTAGCTGAGGCAGAGGCTGCACTTGAGGCACGGAAGAAACCTCCAGAAGAAAATGGCACAAAAATTGTTGGTGAAGGGCTTGTCATAGATGAATGGGTATACCTCTGGGCTGACATGAAATCTTCTGGTTCCATCTGGTTCATGTATTTTGTTCAGTGCTAAGAGCCATTGTTCCATGTGTTCATTGCAGAAAGAACGGAGGGAAAGATACCTTGCACAGCAGCAAGTTGAAGTGGTCGATCCGGTGTAAATTGCATTCAACGGCTCACAATCTATGCATATGGCTTCAACAAGGGCTGTGACATTCTTGTAAACTCTTAGGTTTCATTGTAGTGTAGTGTTTGCGGTAGTCTAGGGTTGTGCTTGCAGGATCAGAGTCCCCAAAAAGACAAGCTAACTTCCGTTATTATCTGTACTTCCTCATGTAATTGTGGTAACAAATGTATTGTTGGGTGCTACTAATGGATACATTTGTTTGTCGGAACAAAATATAGCGTATAATTATTGGATCAGAACATGTTAAGTTAGTAGGATGGCTGCTTCTGGTTTACTCCATCGGGTACTCACTGCATTTTATTAGTATATTATAAGATATGACTTTTCTAGATGCATAGATTTTGCTATTGCATACATAGTTAAAACAATGTATTTAGAAAAAACTAAAATGTCTTATAATTTGGAACAAATTGAGTAGTATATAAGTGATGCCGATATATACTTGTATAAGACATTTTGGTTTCAAAATTGGGTTGGCTGCATAAAATCCATTTTGGTTTCAAAAAACTTGTATAAGACTCTGATCCTATACATATCATCTTTAGGGGTACTTCATTATTTCTCTTCTGAGGGGAAAATTTAAGATGTATCTAGTTTGAGGTCTGTCGATATAAATGTTGCTGTTATGAACTACTGATTCAGCTATTGCCGTAGTAATTTAGATTTGTAGTCGGCATTAAACTTCTTAATTCATGAACCACATTTCCAAGAGTAAATTACCTTGCGCCACTATATCAACTACCAATCCAAGTGTTCCAAAAGTAATGGAATAAAAAATGATCTGTTTCGAGCTTTAAACTTCATGTCCTTGGAACAGATGGCCCAAGATTAGAGGAAAAATTGCATGACGCACGCACTCAGTGATCCATTATTACAGGTTTTAGCTAGCGACCCTACTAGTAGCAAACATCTCTTGACTTTATATAACTAATCATAGAGAATTGTGAATCAAGTACGGAGCCTATGAGTAAATATAAACTTATGCTTAGAAAAGATCCCCGTAACCATAGTTAAATACTTTACATGATACAACACTGATGAGTTCATACTCTCCTATAGTTTTTAGTTTTGCATTATAGGGGAATCACACATCTAAGTAGAAACCATGTTTCTGATTTTTTTTCTCAAAAAAAAAAAAATGTTTCTGATTCAGAAAAGAATTACATCGATTGTAGCCTCAACATCAATTTTTTTTTTTTTTTTTATAATTGATCACCTAAATGAATATTCTCTTGTTTGTTAAGTTGCAGAGAGTTCACTTTCTGAATCAGTTCATTCCATTTGGTCCAACTTGTCTACATATTGAAGTTCGACGGAAATATATGCTCAGAGTCAGAGGTATAGAATTAATAGATTGATATGCTGTGAATGCAGGTCACTGTCAATGGTATTGTGCTAGGAGTAACAAACAAGGATCAGACGCCTAATTAACACATTATTAGTGCTTCATCTAACTACCCTGCAACTATTTTAATCGTCTGAATCACTACAAGTCACATAACACAATGGTTTGTCTCCTAATGCAATATAAAACCACATGATATTTATACCAGTTTATTATTCAATCGCGACATCCAAATATCGCCTATTGTGTCCAAAATGCAGGACATGACCAGAAAGCTACAATGATGATGTTAAGGATGAGATTCGTGAGATCTTGTATATGCATATATAATAATATCAGCAATGGATCTCAGTGTGTCTATGCACTTGTCTTCAACCTGTCACTTTAACCATTGTTATTTATTGGTGACCCGTAATGGACAAATTAGCCTCTTTACTGCTCTTTTTAAAAATTCATGTAGTTTTGAGATTCACCGACACATTACTGACATCCAATAATTATTTACTGTGGCCTTGGATGCTAATTTGTCCTGTAATTAGCATATGGGAGAGGTATATACTGTCATATTATGACCAAGAGAAATCGCAGACAAGTGCAGCAGGTTTGTCATGCCCGTTAGAGAGATGGTATCTCAGTCAGTTTTTTAAGTTTGTAAGGATAAGTGGATAACCATCAGGTCCTGTCAGAGTATTATAATGCTTATCTTAATGCAGTGTCAGAAACGAAATACAAGAGCACATGCAGAAGCAAGTGCTTCGATTCTCGGTGGTTTCTTGCATCCTCCATATTCATATATCGAATAATGCTTCAGATCAGAGAAGAGAGAGCCTATCCATCCATTAATCCATATCAGTCGATGCCACTCTCTTTGTGCATTTCATCTGCATATATTTTTATCTGAAAGAACCAAAAGAACCGCCTTCTTACTCAAGATCTACAGTCCCATATACTCCTAAGAATGTAAAACTTTTTACAGGAAATTCACACGATTCATATCGTTTCCACTGATGCTGCGTGCCTGCCTACGTTGCAGTTGCAGACGGGATTGGAAACTGGCGACCAGGATGAACCGACAGGGACGTTCACTGCTTTCAGAAACTGAAGTGCAGAACAGGACTGCTCTGATGTGCAAGCAAAGCAAGTGAAAGACATGTCTTGACAAGATGAACTGAATGCCGCAGATAAGACAAACCCCCTGTAACCGCAGTGTATATCCTCCAAATCAGATGGCCGGCCTCATCTCATCAGGAACCATACCATGGACTCCATGCTCCAAGAGCTCCCTGTTTGACGGAACCAGTGGTCCGCTCGGCCACCTGTTTTCCGAGCTGCCTGCAAAACCATTGGCCACTGACAAGTTGACATGAACGCACGGCGCGTCAACACACGTAGTACACCGTACATATATACTACTAGTCTACTACTCCGTAGCTCATTCTACGCGGCTCACTCCTCCATGTGCGCTGACGTTCTTGAGGGTCGACACGCAGAGTCTCACAGGCAGCAAAAGCTCGTCGTAGTTTCGGAACGCAGAAGAGAAGGATGAGGATTGTAGTGGCGAACAAGGCGTACATTGCGGTGACGCTGGGCGCCGCCATCGAGCTCAAGGAGCAGATGGCCAAGCCCTGCTCCTCGGCGGCGAAGCGGGGCACGTCGGTGCTCGCGGCGCGGTCGTCGTCGGCGGCCGCCAAGGTCGGCGCGGAGGAGTCGCTGAGGATGGTCATGTTCCTCAGCTGCTGGGGACCAAGCTAGACTACGAAGCTGCGGAAGGTGTGGGCTGTGACGCAGCTGTAGTATTTCAGTATGTAAGGGCGTAGTATTTCAACAACTGCACGGCCGGCAGGAATATCTGCTGTTAGGGGATGAAAACAATGTGGATATTTTTCGACCGTATTTGAGCTTGAATCCTTTTAGATGAGTTTATATTTGTTCGTATCCAAGTAGAATATTCAACATATGCTATGCTATCGTTCTATAGTTGAGCTCCAGCCTCCATGGAAGCTCGTGTTCTTGGATGGATGCTCGTCCGAGGCTGAAGCTACCAAAGCTAAAAGCGTATAGTCAATCTGACATGTAAATTTGTGATGTAACAAACTATATTTTTTTTAAAAGATCATAATAACCTTATTCAAAACGACTTCCTTTACCCGATACAGAGAGGGTATAAGTCTAGAGCAGTTCTATTACATGTGCTTATTATTTGGCCTGTTTGGGTTTTGGGGTGTCTTGCGTTGCCTGTCCTAGTAGTTGAGTAAGGCTTTCTTTGCCTTGCTAGCACGGACGAGCAACACCCTTGCATAGGAACAAGCAAGCTACAATTTTATTTATGTTAACTAGACTATGGGTTAGACAAAAAGATTCACCATAGGTTTGGCCAAGTAAATAAGAGATATTAGCAATTTTAGCAACAAACTAAATAGAGGCTCAAAACTTAGCTTGCCCAAATTTGCTAATCAAAATTTAGCTATCAACCAATCAAGCTCTACAAGAGATAAGCTCGTCTAGGATTCAATTACTTGTGCATTCATCATTTCTACTTGGAAAAGGTAGTATAGTGGCTAGCAAAAGATCCAGGCAGCCTTTTACTATCAGGAACAGAATTACAGAAGCTTGTGCATATGACCTGGTCAAGTTTTTAGCATCAGGCCGTATCGGAAGCAACAAAAGAACGAGAAATAAAAAGAATTCAAGTTAACAGCCAGGAATCCCAAGATAATGTTATCATTCCATCGTGGAGTACGACCAATTATCGGTGTCAACCATCGCCATAATTTAGTCTGATGAATATATAAATATATATATACTCCATCCGTTCCACAATACTTTGCAATTCTTTTGATTTATATAAATGCTGTGTTTGACTGCCTTATTCAAATTTTTTATGTAAATTATAAAACAAACAAAACGTCATTACAATATCTTTAGTGATGTAATAAGTCATAACAAAAGTGGTAATATTTATTAAAAAAGTTGAATAAAGACGAGAGCCAAAACACAGGTTATATAAGTTAAAAGATTACAAAGATTGTCCGGAGAAAGACTACAAAAGGAGGTGGAGAAGTGGACAAGAGTACATGCATCCGCATCCAAAGCGACAAGACGAGGCGCCCACTGCCACTTGATGGAAAACGATGACTCACCACGGCGCCTCGGGATAAGCCTCGACACCTCACACCTGTAGTAGTCTCACACTCACTCAAACTGCTACGAACAGATCGATAAGGAATCATCTCGTGCTTTGCAGCCGGTTTCTCTCCCGTGTTCTCCCCACGAGCCCACAGCGTTGTAGAGCTCTACTCGTTCAGAGCAGGAGAAATTGTGTACCTGGGCAAAGATTTAGTTGCTAGCAACGAATGAAAGAGTTTGGCAGATAGCGCGCTAGTCCTTCAACTCTTGCCACATGCTCAACGTAGTCCATGAAATACGAATACGAAAGAGTCAAGATACAAAATTTTATTTATTCGGATGTGATCTAATCTTTATTGGTCTACGATGGACTTCACTTACTGGTTACTTTATACTATATATTTTTAATCCATTTATCGTTTTCCTTTTGCACCGTGCCTCAATGTGTGATTGACATGTATTGGGATTCATTTCTAGGAATTCTAAGACAAACTAAAAGAGAACATAAAAAAGGCATGTACCCTCATTTTATTTCCTAATCAAACGTTATCATCAACGTGACTAATGTTGATTGGTTGATAAATGGAAAGTATTTAATACAAAATTGGCTTCTGTCTTCTTGAATGCATTACATTTGAGGATAAAGTTTGAATGTTAGAATGCACTATATTACGGGACGAAGGGAGTAAGCGTTTGACATGGAAATCAAAGTTGGTAATTGTTGTCTCATGGAGCGTGGCGATTGCTCGTTGGTTGTCACTTGTGGAGCTAGCTATGAGTGTAACGTAACCTCCTAATTATCGCCACCACACCGCACCTGCCATTGTCTCAAAAACCTCGACAGCAGCGCATGCACCCAATAACCTAAGAAGCTCGCTCAAGTGTCATCGAAAAACCCCATTACACCACTCATACCAGGATCAACAAAGGAGTAGCTACAACATTACAACATTTGTTACAAAAATATAGATCGAGTCTTGGAAGAATAATAACATTAACTTTACAAATTGTGAATAAGTTACATTTGAGTAAACTTAACTTATTTGCGGAAACTAGGTAGAATCGAAGATAAACTTGATCATGTCGCGCCCACCGACATAACCTTGGTTAAACAAAGACGAGTCGGTACACTTCGAAAGGGGTCAACAAACCCCGAAAGTACGGGTGTACTCAACAAGACTTACCCGACTAAAGGAAATAGGAGAAGACTTCGTGAATGCCGGTCTAATAGGATTCAAGGTAAGGCTTTTAGCAAGAATCAATGACTCTTTTGCGAAAAAAACTTACTAGTAGTGCATCCTTACTTTCAACATTTTAATCCCAAATAAGTTTCTCTCCTACTCTAGGTGATCTTACACTAGAGCACACACTTTTAGACATTCCATCACTTATTCCAACTTCTCACTTTGCTCCATAATTACACTACGATGTAAGGGGGGAAACCAAGTCTCCATATCCGAGAAGCACGGCGATTTCGAATCGATTAACCCAAATGGGGAGTTCTTTCCACCACGACATATGTAGCACTTAAGCTTGCATATATCAACCCTTTCCCGGTTACTCAAAACGGAACCGCGTCCTACGCCACCCGAGAATACCGTACACCTCCAATCCGGGACTTTAACCCACGAGGGTAACATGTACTCCCGCCATCTCTCCACTCCAAAGTCTTGGCGTTGTGCGTTTCCGATTTGACACCCCAAGATCGCTTACTTAGGTATGTGTCCTAACTAGGGTCGACCGTGATGGGATGACACCCATGACAGACGTGCCATTGGTCCAACGACCTCAGCGCGGTGCGTTCGAGTCCCATCCACATATCTTACACGTTTCCAGTCCTTAATCGACAAGCCGGAAATACTACACCGGTGACTCCATTCTCAATGCAAATTACCCGACCGGGTCTCGATTTCAAAACCATATCCCAAAGATGGTTCCATCATATAGCATCCTTTTTCATCAAAAGCCTCTTCGGGCTATCATAAGGACTTGTCACATTTGGACTCAAAAGTCTAACTAATATAGCCAGCTAAGCATTCTAGCATTTTAGCAAAACAAAGTTATCAAGGTAGATATCGAAATAAACAAGGAATGGTAATGCATCAATTAGGTTGTCACTCAACTCCTATCACCTAATGCAAAGCATAAAGCAAAAAAAGTGATATAAAGCTTTGTAAAACACAAGGAAGGTTTAAATGATCCGGGCTTGCCTCGTGTTGCGAGGAAAGTTAGATTTCGTAGAAGAATCACCGGTCACACTTGGCACCAACACCACCGGTTGATGAATCTTCTTTGAGGCTCGACCATCATGAACCATCTCACTCTCGTATACTCTACACGTAGATGATGATGCATGAAATAATAAACATCTTAAGTATAACTTTCCTTCACGATAAAGTTGCAACCCAACAAAACCAACTTGTTGAACTACACTCACGAGATATCATCACCATTGCCTAAGGAGCTCTCAAGGACCATCTGACAGGTGGTGTGGTTTAGGGTTCACAAAACAACCCAAAACTCACTCAAAAACCTAAGTCGGAAGTCACTAATCATCTTATTCTCTAATTAAATAAATAAAGCATAAAATAGAAAAATAATTTAAACATTTCAAAAATGGCTCCAAACTTTTTATACAAGTAGGTCATATCATAAAACAGCACCAAATAAAGTTTCATGATTTTTGGATAAATAAAATAATTATTAAAAATCAAGGAAGATGCATTTTTCAATTAAAATTTGTATTTTTAAATCATGCAAGAACTACTCAAAATCAAAGTTTCAAATTTTTTAAGGATAGACATACTCATGGGAAGGCTACATAAAAATTTTTAGAATTTTAGAAGCTCTATTTGAATTTATATGAAAATAACAAAAACAGATACTATTCATATAAATAGAAATTGAAAATTCATTTGCTAAAAAGAAAAATCTGGCCGGGCCGTATTCGGCCCGAGTACTGTGTGACCTGGTTACTTATGCTTGAGGGTCGGCCCATATGAATAAAGAAAAGGCCGGCCCAACTACGGCCCGCCCGAACCTTGACTTGGCAAAATTGCGAGAAAAGACCTTGAACTTTTATGAAATTACAAATAGGTACAAAGCACTATTCATATGAGTCATGAGACTTCTCACCTAGCTCCCGAGTTTTTCGATTTTACAATCAAGTCCTTCCTCTACTTCATTTTCCCCTTCTCTTCTTCTTTCTTCGTTGAAGCCGAGCAGGCGGGGTTCGGGCCGGCGGTGATGGTCATGGGCGGCCGACAAGGCGGCCTCCCGGCCTCGGGCGACGCGAGGGAAAAAGCGCACCGAACCGCACCCACGCCGGCCCGGCTCGCCGAGACAGCCCCAGGCTCGGCCTGCCACCCACGCCACGGGGCCATAGCGGCCGACGCCCGCGGCGGCAGCTGCACCGGCGGCTGCCCGAGCGCGGCGGGGGGCGGCTAGAGGACCGGCGGCCGAGGGCGCATGGGGGACACACGAGGAGAGGCGTTGGTGGCTAGGATGGAGAAAAAGCACGACGCCATGGAGTCCGGCCGGCCCGTCCATGGCGGGACGCCAGCGCTTGCGCCGCCCAAGTTGAGCCGGCGAGCGAGAAAGAGCGAGGGACGGACGGTTGGGGACGATGGCACACTCGGACACGGCCGCCTTCGACTGGGCAGCCAAACGCCGGGGCAGTCGCCACGCGAGAAGCATCGGTGGCCGGCAATGGAGTGGACGCCGCTCCCGACGCGAAAATTCCTTTGGGGCATTCCATCGAACATGTGACGCCATCCCAACGGAGGTCGGTTTGGATGCCGCTTGGGCTACTTTCGGGCGAATCTCGACATGGGCCAAGAGGCAAAAATGTTCTCCACTGATCAACCTTCATTTTTCATAACGGGCCCATGATCATTAATCTTCAGATTAGAGATAATCATCTCCAAAACTTGCATTGTCAACGATTTAATGATACTTGGAAAGGATTGTCAAAACCTTGTCAAATCAAATCCGATCGATCCCAACTTTTGATATGTTGGTCTTCAAAACATAAACTCAAATCCGTATTTTTGGTCCAACTCAAGTTGCTTAACAAAATCTCGAGAACGCGAGATGTCGATCTTGTCGGACACTAATTTCGCACTTAGAAAAATTCTAAGTCCCGAAGTTTGACCTTCTCTTTCAACTTGAATTTTGCAAATTACTCTCAAAATGTGAACTAAACTCAAAAATCTCCAAAAAGCAACTTACCTTAATTTTTCAAGATCTACAAATTTCACAATTGGAGCATTTTCAAGATCTGCCTAGAAATATGACTTTTTGAAAAGCATCTCCAAATTTTTGAAATTTGAATTCAAAATTACTTTTAAAAAATCATGTAACAACTTGAAAAACTTTGTACATGACTTTTGTTCCTCTCAACAAGATCTACAAACTAGCTTTTGAAAGTTTTCTCAAATTTTGCATAAATTTTGAAATATTGAAAAGGGGGCAAACTAGGGTTTGAAATTAGGGTTTCCGACAAGGGAGATAGTTTCCTAATTTGATTCCTCTCGCCTTTTTCGACCGACAACTTGATCATGAACTAATACACTTGTCTTTGACCAAATCCATTGCTTAATCGGTAATTAACACCTGGGTGTTACAATGAGTATGTTGTTCGGTGCCCATATGCATGATCATACATGATTTTGGTGATTTAGATGACAACACAAACTCTAGAATAACACATGTGTTAAGATGTAAGACCGATGCATATATGTTCTAGGGATATAAGGTCCAAGTTTGATCAAGATTTGCGCTTAAACAAAATCAATACATGCACTGGATCACTTGATCCAAAGGCGTCATGTTATACAATGGCATGCAAAGACCGAAAGAGGTCATCATATAATACAATGCAAAGAAGACACACTAGTGAATCAACCATTGCCACCAAAATGATAAGGGGTAACATAGAAGCACCCCTAGGGACTATCCGATGCAACCAACGTCGCGATAATTGTGTCCAATGGTCTGACACTTTGTCGAATTACATGGTTGACAGGTTGGGGCAAGCCAACCGAACATCCGATGATGAGGGTCGGTGTAAGTGACTAAAGATTCAACAATCGGTGAAGAAATATAAAACACATCGATAATATGGTGCAACATTCAAAGACCAATGAGTCCAATGTCTAGATAGAGTGGATGGGCTATAGGTTCCCACTCACTTGCCTTAAGTTGTCTGAGTGCCCAAATCTTCTAGAAGATAGAGCAAATGAATCTACGCTGAATCCACCATCTCAAGTGCGCATTGATCACATCCAAGGCATATGATAGATCTTAGTGTTCATCTTGAGAGAGACAAGAGTTACGGTTTGAGAGCCGCAATGCTCGGCTAAGTGTTTTTGTAATCTTGGTGAGATAGAGCACTTGAGGCCTTGGTGAGACCTTGTGGCGTGACTTTGACCCTTTGAGCTTGGTATGGATGGGTAACGCAATGACTTGTGTGTACCGGGGACGACGAGACCCATTCCTTGGTAAAGAAGTTCTATAGTGGATGACACTTTGGTAAATGGGAAAGTAGGCCGACAAATGACGAACCTTAATGACTTACGACATTTGTCTTGGTTAGTTGTGGCCTTTGTTGCTTGCCCAAAACTATTACTACAAAAAGATTTGGTGATCAGCAGCATATCCATTATGGAGCTTCAAGATGGAATAGGGACCCATGTTAGCAATCGATACCACAGATGCCTTTGAGGGTTTGTCAACTCTATTTTTTATCTTATGTATTTAAGTTTTCACATTAAGCTTGTATTATGAGATAAAAAAAAAAAAAAACTAGAATAGACTCATTTCATCCCTCGTTCATAAACCAAACAATCTTGGGAACGGCGATAGCTCGTTTGGTCGGCGCTCGGGTGAGAGCGACGCCACCGGGCTCGAACCCGGCGTCCACCTTCCTTTCTTACAGTATCCCGGAGACTCCCCGTGTTTCTCAAAAAAAAAAAAAAAAAAAAACCAAACAATCTTTCAGATGCTCTATTCTTGTCTTGTGTGGAGAGCATGTACCAAGGTTTTGCACCAACGATCACAAAAAGCTAGTGAACAGAAGGAAAACGGCCAGAGTTGATTGCCTCCTCTCGTGAGCGGTAGGAGAGAGACTCGGCGAGATGCCGGAGCAAAAGCAGGTCAGGTTCTTATCCTCTGCCCGCAAGCGACAGGGCCAGAGAAAGGGACGCATCACCCCAAGCACAGCCAAGAGATACAGTGTCATTGTGGCAGATAATACCAAACACCACCCGTCCCCAAAACCCCAAAACCATCAGCCGGAATTACCGAAAGCACCCTCTCACCGGCTACATATACCGCCCCTTCTCCCACTCTCTCCCACCTCTCAGCTCCAGCAGCAACAGGCAAAAGCAGCGTACTAGCTCAGAGAGGAACCAGCAAGAACGGGAAGGAAGCAGAAAGCTTTAGGCAGAGCAGGCAGAGCAGAGCTCGAGTCTGTAACCAGATGGCGCACATGAGCCGGGTGTGGGCGGCGGCCACGGTGGCCGCCGTGCGTGCGCAGCGCGAGAGGGCGCCTTCCGCCGCGGCGGGGGCGGGTGCGGGGGGCGCGGAACCGGTTGGCCGGGCTCGCCCCCAGGCTGCCGCGCTGGCCGCGGCTCGGGCGGCCGCCGAAAACGGCTGCAGGCAGGCCGGCGCCGATGAGTCGCTCCGCAAGGCCATGTACCTCAGCTGCTGGGGACCCAGCTGAGGTCGAGCGGCGTGCGATGAGTGACCGTCGCCGCCGTCGGCTGCGGGCTGCCGGCCCGGCATGGGCGGATGGACGGCCGGCCTCGCGGCCCATGTTGGGTGTTGCAGGGCCTGCCGGGCCTGGGGTTCGCTGGTGTCGTATAATCGTCGTGGAGATGTGGTTGCCTGATCGGAAATTATGAGGCTGTAACATGTTTGGAAATTTGTGGGACGAAAGGCTTTGGGGTGACTGAACTGTAATTTACTTCGTACATATTTCATCGTAGATATTTCAAGTAACTTAATAATTGGGGGAAAATAATGAGAAGTGGTTCATCGTTTGGAACTTGGAATATTACCATCGATCACACTCCATACTGTCAAGCGATGAGCGTGTTCTCCAAATGGCGTTCGTTTCAGAGTTTTTGGTGGGATCGATATTGGTTCCATTTGTTCCAGATCTTGCTTCTGTTGATGTGTTGATCATGCAGGCTCTACACCCATCGGCCATCGCACATGACGAGAACGAACATATGAATCGAGCTTTGGAACCTGTTACTTGGTTTATTTACACGGCGCGCACACACATGCCTGTCTTCTGTATGGTCATCACCCACGAAGAAACTTCAGTATGCTTACACGGCCCGGCCGGGCACCCGGGCGTTTGCTAGAGCCTGGCAGCTGAGCTAATGTACATGTCAGCTTGAAGCTCTGAATAGCAAAGCAAGTTCTATTCTGCTGAAGACAAGGAAGCGGCACGCCAAGTCGCGGTTATTACGGTCGCTGCCGGACACGGAGCACACGCGATTACCCACCATGCACGCGGCTTGCCTCCACGGCTCCACGGGATTCACGAGCACATACCACAAAGCACACCTGCATTATCGTCCCAGATGAACCCTGTGCGAGTTACTTTTTGAGACAAAAGTCAGCCGCGTGTGCAGCACCAAGTAGCAACCAGCCGCCGGTGGCTCCGCGCGGATACCGGTCTCTCCGGAGTCCGGTCGATCGCTCGTGTATATCCGCACGCTCAGGCACACTGGCAGTCTCGCCGCAGTCACCCAGAGCACAGCGGCCCGGGAGACGGCAAGAGGAGAGCAGAGACACGACAAGCAAAGCAAACGGATCTGATTGACTCGCACCGGACAAACTTTCACGTGGCTTCACGTGACGCTGTCACGCTGGACCACCGCGGTCGTGCCCCCCAGGGACGGGTGGCGCGACCGAGGCATGGGCGAGACCGCGAGAGGGCAACAACAGGAGCGCCGGAGCGGGACCATGACTCTGATGTTGTGACTTGTGAGTTTGTGGCAGTATTTCAGCCAGGAACCTTCCAAAAATTAGAGATGTCCAACAGGTTATAGCCCATATGCTCCTTAGCCCAGCCTTAAGCGGGTAGTCGTCCGTCCGCACATATAAACCATTGGGCCTATAAAATGCACAACCGATCTAAGAGCCCATTAAGAAAATCACCTATGCATCTCTAGCAAGCCACGGCCCAAAGATCGCTCTCTTGCTCACTCCATTCACGACGGCAGCTTCGTATGAACAGCACCTATGGATCAGCGTAAAAGTAGGCAGGCAAAGGGAACCTGCTCACTGCTCACTGGTGGAAAGGGAACCTGCTCACTGCTGCCGGCCGCTCGGCCTTGGTGCAGTCCACCCTATCAGCGATCCCCAATTCACACCTCCGTCACCCTTGCCTCTCCTCTTGGGCGCTGAAGGCCATCGACAGACTATGCCACGCTTTCCTTTCGGCCGGGGCTGATGTCGTCGCTGCCGGCAAATGCATGATTGCATGGCCAACTGTGTGCCGGCCCAAGTGCCTTGGTGGCCTGGGCATTTCAGATTTGCGTCGTACGGGCGTTGCCCTCCGCGTTCGTTGGGTTTGGCAGGACCGGCGGGCTGGGAGGAAAGCAGCGACCAAGGAACATGATGTGCTTGCTCTCTTCCAGGCTGCCACAGAGATCAGGCTTGGCAATGGGGAGTCCACGTACTTCTGGATGGATGCTTGGCTGGAGGAAGCCCCTATTCGCTCTATTGCCCCAGGCGTGTTTGCGGCGATCCCGCCACGTCGTTGGGCGTAGCGTAGCGCAGCGTTGCACCAAGTGTAAGTGCAATCAAGCTCTAAGTGGGTTTTGGCGTTGATGACCACCGAATTAGGGGACTAATGAGATTTACGAAGATGACATGCGGGGATTAAAATATGGAGTTGGTGAACAGGTCCAAAGGTACCAAATACGCTAGACAATGGTGTTTTAGGATCAAGGCGTTTAAATTACTTTATGTTTTGAATCTTGAGTTTAGGAAATGCCGGGACTATTAAGAGGATCATAGGATTCTCGGGTATCTGTGGACCAAGTGCTCTAAACATCAAATCCGGACACCACACACAACTCCAAGCGACCGGCCCGACAAATCACCGTGTTTCACACTTCCAAAGTCAGTTGGGCGCGGGCAAAGGTGCGCAATGAATGGTGCGGCAATGCCGCGCCACGCTGCGTGCCGCGTGTCGGTCAGTGGCATGCCACATCTTAATCGTACCATTGGGTCCGTGGGGGTATAAATACCCATTCTACCCCTCCCCAACGGTCACCCGCTCACTTTCTTCTTCCTCCCGACGAGCACAGGGGGGAGACCACCTTTTGCTCTCTCTCTCACCTCCATTGAAGCACCTTGAGCTCCCCACTCAATCTCTCACTTCCCACCTGGGATTTTTGAGGGAAACAGCTTTGCAAACTTCGATTGGAGACCAGGATCTACTACTTCCCCACTCAAAAAGAGCATTTGGTTCACGTTTGGCCTGAACCCTAGGGTTCTTTACTCTTGGAGCTTGCTCCTAGACGGCTAGGCGTCGCCCTTGAGCTTGCCCCCTTCGTGTGGCGGCCTTGGGAGGTTTGTAACCTCATTCTACAAAGAATACATTACCCCCACATCTCTAGGGTTAACTCCCTAGACTTGTGAACGAGGAAAAGGCAAGCCGGTGGGCAAGCCAAGCCTTGTGTGGCAACCTCAACAACGTGGGCGTAACCCGGCCGTGTGGCGCGGTGAACCACGGGTTAAATCCTTGTGTCACCTTGTCCCTTTACTTTTGTTGCATATTTGTCTTGTGAGAAAGGGCTTCGACCCGATCTACTTTGTGGCAAGGTTTTACGCCGGCTAGAGCTTGTGTTGTGTGAGATACTTGTGTGCGGGAACCTAGGTAAATCATCTCCAAGCAAGTGGAAGCACGCAAGATTCACTTCGAGGTCACTTCGTGAAGTGACTCATGCGGCAGTGCCGCCAGGGACGCGGGCAAAGCCGCGCCCACCGCATGCAGAGTGCTATTTCTCGGGTTTACGTCACTCTGTTCTTTCTCGCTGGGCAGTGCCGCCTTTACGCGGGCAATGCCGCCGGTGTTGTCTGACAGAGCTTGTGAGTTTCAACAGGTCGATTTTCAGGGGCTAAGCCTATTCACCCCCTCTAGGCTTCCATCGATCCTACAAGTGGTATCGGAGCTAGGATACCCGCATACGCTTCACCGCGTGAAGTATGGAGGCACCGGGAGGGGATCGAACCAAGGAGGCAAGTCCACCGTCGCTGTGGAAGAGCTGGAGGCCGGCGGCAGCGAGCTTTCTCTTGGTACGGCTAGCGGAGCACCATCAAGGGTGACGCTACCGATCCCGGGAGAAAGGCCGCTAGACAAGCACGGCGAGCCGCAAGAAGCAAGAGCGAGAAAGGAAGAAGCTAGAAGAGCAAGCTAGCTTGACGCTCGCGAGAAGCTCAAAAAGAAAAGAGCAAAGAAAGATGATCCGTGAGGCAAGGGCTGCGCTAGAAGGGCAGCTAGAGAAAAGCAAAGGCAAGAAGAAGAAGCGGAGTCAAGTGAGCTATCAAGTAGCTCAAGATGGAGATGATGATGTCTCCTACAACAAGAAGAAGAAGAAGGAAAGCAAGAAGGAGGAGGGCAGCGTCAACAACAACAAGTTTCTTTGCCATCTCTTTCAATTATTCTTCTTATTTGACTAACCGCGACAAGAAGTCATACATCAATGTTCCCGTGGGGAAGTTGCCCAAATTTGATGGGACCAACTATGCCAAATGGAAACACTTGATGAGGGCTTACCTTTGAAGCACTTCACCCCGGTCTTTGGGAAGTTGTGTGTAGTGGATTTCAACCACCCGGTGAACCCAAAGGCGCCAACAAATGAAGAGCTAGCTGCTGCCCACATCAATGGCCAAGCTACAAGCATACTCCTAAGTGCTCTAGAAGGAAATGAGTACAATAGGGTGATGAATGTCAACATTGCCAAGAAGATTTGGGACACCTTGGTGCTTGCACATGAAGGTGTTGACAAAGTGAGGAAAGCAAAGATTGATATGTTGAAAGCAAAGCTCAACTGGTTTGTGATCATTGATGGAGAAGGTGCTCAAGAGATGTTTGATAGGTTGATGGTCCTCGTTGGGAAGATTAGAGGATTTGGAGATGAGGATCTTGATGACCACACGGTTGTCAAGGTTATGCTAGAGGCCTACACACCTAGGAATCCTACCGTGGTAACCTTGATTAGAGACAAGAAGAAGTTTGAGCACTTTACACCCAATGATGTGCTTGGAAGGTTGATCACTCATGATATGCAAATGGAAGAAGCAAATGAGAGAAAGAAGCTTGGTGAGTTGCAAGCCAAGCTTGAGGGCATCAAGATCAAGGATGTTGCTCTAAAGGCATCCAAGACAAGCAAGCCATGCTCATCAAACAAGGCAAAGGGCAGCAAGCAAGCATCCAAAAGTCAAGACAAGGAAGTGAAGAAAAAATGCAAGAAAATATTGATGAAATATCTTCCTCAAGTGATGATGAAGAAAATGGGGCTGATTACAAGAAGATTGATGACATGGCCCTATTCATGAAGAAGTATGGCAAGGGGATGAAGGCAAATGGCTACAAAGTGGTGCAAAGAAGATTCCCAAACAAGAAAAAAAGAGAACTTGCTTCAATTGTGGCAGCACCGAACACTTTGTTGCCGATTGTCCACATGAGAACAAGAACAACAAATACAAGAAGGACAATGCCAAAGACAAGAAGCAAGACTACAAGAGAAGGGGAAGGAACATGGGTGAAGCTCACATCGGTCATGAGTGGGACTCAACCAAAGAGACAAGTGAAGAGGAGGATCACATTGCAACATTTGCCATGCAAGAAACCTCTACACCCAAGCTCTTCAACAACATGTCCGATGATGAGGATGAGGACCTTGACTCCACTCATGTTTGTCTCATGGCCAAGCATGAGAAGGTAAAAACTAAATCCAAACCCTCTCCCTCTCTTAGTGATGAATCTAGTGATCTTAGTGAAAGCTCTAGTGAAGATGAATCTAGTGATGATGAAGAATATGTTAGACTCACCAAGAACCTAGATCCCAAAACTAGAAGCTTTCTTGCTCAACTAATGGCGGATTTAGAAAGTACCCAAGCGGAGTTGGCAACTAGAGATAGTCAATTGAATAGACTTGAAAAACTCTATGTTGACAACAAGGATGCTCTTGTAGCTGAGAGAAGTAAGGTGGCTGCCTTACAAAAGAGCCTAGCTAATGAGCAAGGTAACCATGCTCTCAAAAGAAGGCTATGGTATCCCTAAATGGGAAGTATTGTGACTTGCAAAGCAAGCACACACCGAGCTTGAAACTCAATATAGTCTTCTTTGGGAGAGCAACTCACATCTCTCAACCACAAAAAGATACTTCTACTCCCTCCACTAGTCAAGGTTGTGGAAAATGCTATAATGTTGATATGAGTGTTTATGTCACTAACCTTGCAAATATAAAAGCAATAGAGAAAGAGATCACTAGACTCACGGCTATGATGAGAAAAGAAGGTGAAAACAGCAAAGTCACAGTGAGCAATAAAGTTGAGGCTCCAAAGAAGCCCAATTACATTGATGGGAGAAATCCAAGAATCAAGGATGGACTTGGACACAAACAAGGAAACAAGACCAATGGTCGAAAGATGATCAATGGTGTTGAATGTGTAAAATTCTTGAGCAAAGGCACAGTAGGAACAGAGAGACCTGCACAGAGCGCTGGACACAAGCCAACCCGAGCTGCACTGACTGCCACACGCGGCAGTGCCGCGAGGACGGGCGGCAGTGCCGCGCCCCCAATTAAAGGGAAGGTCACCTACACTGCCTCAGCTCAGAATAGACCCAAGAAGAGGGTCCCAAAGGCTGTGAAGAAGGTCCAGAAGTCAGAAAATCTTGTCTGGGCTACTCCAAGAAGCAACTCCTATCAATGGAAGGCAAAAGCAAGCAAGTTGAACTCCAATCCTTGCTTTGAAGTGAAGGCAAACAGCAAGGGGAAGGTGTTTGCAAAGTACTTGGGCAGTGAAAAGAAGCTTTATAGCAACACCTCTATATGGGTTCCCAAAGTTCTTGTGACAAAGGTAAAAGGTTCCAAGAATCTTGGGGGACCTAAAACTTGTGAACTAAACTTGTTTTGCAGGGCATACTCCTCCGTGGGTCAAGTTGGGTGTTTGACAAATTGTACAAATCATATGACCAGGAGAAAGGAGTATGTTCTCATCATACTCCCAAACCAATGACGATAGGAACAACATAAGGTTTAGAAATGATGATGTGAGAAGTGTGATCGGTCTTGGTAACGTTGCTATCACAACCCGAGCATAATATTTCGGATGTATTGCATGTTGATTCGTTGGGATACAACTTGTTGTCGGTCTCTGGTTGTGTGAGAAAGGCTACAATTGTCTCTTTACGGGATGTTGGTGTGGAAGTCTTTCGCGCAGAAGGATTCCTCTGTTGTCTTTACAGAAAACTCAAGAATAAGCTTTACTTAGTTGATTTCCACAAAAGTGAGGCTAAGCTTGATACCTGTCTAATGGCAAAATCTAGCATGGGCTGGTTATGGCATCGCCGTCTAGAACATGTTGGCATGAGGAACTTGGCCAAACTGCAGAAAGACAACCACATCATTGGACTAACAAACATTGACTTTGACAAAGACAGGATATGTGGACCTTGCCAAGCCGGAAAAGCAAGTAGGTACACCCTCACCCACCAAAAGAGCTTGATGACCACTACTCAACCCTTGGAGTTGATACACATGGATCTCTTTGGACCGGTGGCCTACCTTAGCATCGGGGGTAACAAATATGGACTTGTTATTGTTGATGATTATTCCCGCTTCACTTGGGTTTTCTTTGTCTTTGATAAGTGCCAGTACAAGAGAAGGTGAAGACATTCATCAAGAGGGCACAAAGAGAATTCGATCTTCTGTCAAGAGAATAAGAAGTGACAATGGGACCAATTCAAGAACACCCAAGTTGAAGAGTATCTTGATGAAGAGGGCATCAAGCATGAATTCTCAAATGCATATACCCCTCAACAAAATGGTGTAGTAGAGAGGAAGAACCGTACACTCATAGAGATGGCAAAGACAATGCTTGATGAGTACAAGACTTCTGACATCTTTTGGTGCGAAGCTATCAACACCGCTTGTCATGCCATCAACCGTCTCTATCTACACAAGAAACTCAAGAAGACTTCATATGAGCTCTTAACCTAGGTAACAAGCCAAAGGTGTCATACTTTAGGTGTTTGGGTGCAAATGTTTCATTTTGAACAAAAGGCCCCGAACCTCTAAGTTTGCACCTAAAGTTGATGAAGGTTTTCTTCTTGGTTATGGATCAAATGAGCATGCCTATCGTGTTTTCAATCAAACCTTGGGTAGGGTTGAGATCACTATAGATGTGACATTTGATGAATCTAACGGCTCTCAAGTAGAGCAAGTTGATCAAAGTGTTGTAGGAAAGGAAGATCCACCTTGTGAGGCAATCAAGCAACTAGCTATTGGTGACATAAGGCCTCAAGAAGATCAAACAAATGAAGAGGAGGATCCACCAGTTGTTGCTTGCACAAGATTCCGCCGACGTACTCAAAGACCAAAGTGCAAAGACACACTGCTGGAGAAGTGCCAACATAAGGCGCCGCTGCAGCACAAGCGTTGGCGGCGAAGCGCGCCACCTACCTCGGCGACAAGAATCGATCCACCTACATCACCCATTCAACCACTTGATCTTGCACCAATACTTGAAGCTAATGATGAATATGATGAAGATCAAGAAGAACAAGCTGAAGGCGTTGATCACCCACGACTACGACAAACGGTTCAACGGGATCATCCGTTGACAACATCCTTGGGAGTCTTCGAAAGGGAGTGACCACTCGATCTCATTTAGCTGCTTTCTGCCAACATTTCTCGTTTGTTTCCTCTTTGGAACCGCAGAAAAAGTAGATGATGCTCTCAAGGATCCGGATTGGGTGTTGGCCATGCAAGAAGAGCTCAACAACTTCAAGAGAAATGAAGTTTGGGAGCTAGTGGAAAGACCCAAGACGAACATCATTGGTACCAAGTGGGTCTTCCGCAACAAGCAAGATGAAGATGGGTTGGTGACAAGAAACAAAGCAAGATTGGTGGCTCAAGGCTTCACTCAAGTAGAGGGCTTGGACTTTGATGAAACCTATGCACCGGTGGCAAGACTAGAAGCAATTCGCATTCTTCTAGCCTTCGCCCCATCATGACTTCAAGCTGTACCAAATGGATGTCAAGAGTGCATTCCTCAATGGTCCGCTACAAGAGGAAGTATATGTTGAGCAACCACCCGGTTTTGAAGACCCCCAAGTTTCCCAACCACGCCTACAAACTCCATAAGGCGCTCTATGGGCTTAAGCAAGCACCTAGAGCATGGTATGAATGCCTTAAAGAATTCTTGCTCAAACAAGGCTTTAAAATAGGCAAAGCTGATCCTACTCTCTTCACTCATAAAGTTAGCAATGATATCTTTGTATGCCAAATATATGTCGATGACATAATATTTGGTAGCACTAACAATATGTATGTTGAGCAATTTAGTAGGACAATGACCAAGAGATTTGAGATGTCCATGATGGGTGAGCTGAAGTACTTCCTCGGGTTTCAAGTCAAGCAAATGGAGGAAGGGACATTCATTAGCCAAACAAAGTACACCCACGATATGCTAAAAAGAAATTTGACATGGTGAAGGCCAAGCCTATCAAAACACCAATGCCAAGCAATGGACATCTTGATCTTGATGAGGAGGGTCCAGCCGTGGACATGAAGGTATATCGCTCCATGATTGGATCCCTACTTTACCTTTGTGCATCTAGGCCAGACATAATGCTTAGTGTGTGTATGTGTGCTCGTTTTCAAGCTAATCCAAAGGAATGTCACTATGTGGCTGTTAAGAGAATCTTGAGATACTTAGTACACACTCCTAACCTTGGCTTGTGGTATCCCAAGGGTTCCAAGTTCAATCTACTTGGCTATTCAGATTCGACTATGCCCGGTTGCAAAGTAGATAGAAAAAGCACTTCGGGGACATGTCAATTCCTTGGACGGTCCTTAGTGTCTTGGAGCTCTAAGAAGCAAAATTGTGTAGCCCTTTCCACAATCGCCGAGGCCAGTATATTGCAGCCGGCGCATGTTGTGCTCAACTACTTTGGATGAAGCAAACCTTAAAAGATTACGGATGTCAATTCACAAAGATACCTCTTCTTTGTGACAATGAGAGTGCCATCAAACTAGCAAACAATCCGGTAGCACACTCTAGAACAAAACACATAGACATCCGTCATCACTTCTTGAGAGACCACGAACTGAAAGGAGATATCGCAATTCGCCATGTGAGCACCGAAAAGCAACTAGCCGATATCTTCACCAAGCCTCTCGATGAGTCAAGGTTTTGTGCTTTGCGTAGTGAGCTAAATATTCTCGATTCTCGTAACTTGGTTTGAATTCAAGCACACATGCAATCTGTTTGAGACACTAGATCGACATAGGAAAAGTTTGTGAAAACTTTCATATTGTGTTCAAAAGATTTCAAATTCTAATCGAAATTCAATGCCATAGTTACGTATTGATGATTTGTCCCACTGGCAATGAATCTTGGTGTCTCTCTGTGTCTAAGTTTGAGGAGAAACAAGTCGAAGTGGCAATATATATGCGGGGGCAGCGGCAGTGCGGCAATGCCGCGTGCCTGCAGCGCCCGGTGCGTAGGCACGCAGCGGTGCAGCGCCCAGCCGCGGTGCAGCGCCCTAGGGTTTCGATCCGGCTACTGTCCAGAACCGTTTTGGGCCAAAATTTTCTTCTTTCCTTTTCTACCCCTGGCCCAACGGTTTTCTTCTCTTCTCCTCTCCCGTCACCCCGCGCCCTCTCTCTCTCTCTCTCTCCCGAGCGTGAAGGAAGAATTCGCCTTGAAGTCGGCTACTTGCGCCCACAATACTCCGCCTACGCCGCGGCCGTCTTAGTCTTGGCGCTTGTACGCGCCACCCGCCATCCTCTCCGTCTCTGGCCGGCCAAGCCCCTTCTCCCCGAAAGGCTTCTCTTCTTTCCCCTTCAATCAACGAGGTACAACCTAACCCTAACCATGAAGTTCTTGCCCGATCTATGGATTTTGTAGAAGTTTCTTGTGGATTTGTGTTGATTAGTGATGTATGAACACTAGGAAAGTGGTTTGGTAGATTGGAACCAATGGATTTCGTGTTTTAATTATTTAAGTGATTAAGAGGAAGAGGATGTTGGTAACTCCAACATGAAACCTACTGATTTCTTCTTGATTTGAGCAAATAATACCTCTCAAAGCACTTATCGAATTAAGATGGGAAATCGATTGATTTAAAATACCAAAGAAATATTTTCACTAGAGTTCATAACTATATTGAATCCATGGGAAATTTCTCACAATTTAAGATTTGGACTATGAAATTGTAATAGACATGTATATTGGGTTCGGATAGATGTATTAGAAAGGGATTGAAAAGTAAAAATCGATGATTTGAGCAAGGGGAGGCGGCGGTGCAGCGTGCATGACTCTGGCGATTCGCGTGCATCTTGTGGCAATCTTGATGCCTCCTATCTTGCGGCGATCTTACGCGCGACCCGGGGATTTCACCACGACGGCTTGCTCTTGTCATCAATTTTTTTACTTTTCTAATCTTTCTCCTACATATGTTTGGACAATGCACACTATTCTCGCGGTTTCTTACCATAATCCTATCTTTGGCATAGATGGACCCCGGAAGTGATCCTCATGGCAAGAGAAAGCGGAGGGTCAAAGTGATTGTGAGAAGGGCAAGAGGAAGAAAGAATCCGAACATGGCGGGGAGGCGGTGGTGCGGCTTCGGCTCACGCGGAGGAGCGGCTACGGCGAGTATGGGTACACTATTGTACTGCGAGGGGGAACAAGGCACTCCGGACCACCCTCTAGTATTTGATAAATAAACTACATGCGGCGGGTTGAGGGTGTGTTTGAGATGACCGCACTTGTCAATGACCCACCAATCCCGGTGGTGAGTTATTTGAAGAAGCAAAAGGGAGGTTCTTGATGCTAGAGCTATCAATGTTTATGCGGAGGAAGCGGCGGGAAGGCATTGATGAGAGGTTTTGGGCAGCCTTTCATTCAAACTTTTACGGACAGTCCTTCTCCACTCCACAAAGAGCAAGATCACCACGATGCACTACATTGACTTTGAGAGGATGAGAGATAGAGAGGAGGATGCATTTGATGAGGCCATAGAAGCATGTGAGAAGTTTGGTGGCAGACATCATGTCATTCGAGGCATGATTGGAATGAAGAGATCCTTAGTCGGTTTCATGCCACCTACTCTTTGGGGCAGGCCTTACGATACTATCCCTTTGGATGACCGACGGGAGGCACTACGAGTTGACTTTGTCACATTCATCGAGATACTTGGCTTTGGGGGCGACCACGGGGAGTACACAGATATCCATGAGTTAGACCCTATTGAAGCCAAGGCCATCGAGGATTCTTTGGGCTGATCGAGGGATTGCTTGGCAAGAGGAAGGGGTTGAAGGACTTCTTCTATGTGATGAATAACCTCTCTGCGGGTGTACCATTGATCCCAAGGATGGGGCGGCCTCGATGTGAATGGCTATGCTAGGAATGTGCTTGCTCATTTCAGGGAATGATGAAACTTTCAATGTTGGAAAGTTCATTTGGAGACAACTAGCAAATGCCTTGGGCGATGCTAGGAGGAATCGCCATATGCTCCCTTACATCATGTTTATGATTGAGAGGGTTTTAGGAACATTTATCCCAAGGATTGTTTTTCACCACGGGTCTACAATATTGAGAAGACCCATGGCTTAGATGGAGGGAAGACCAGTGGCGAGCCGGATCATCGGCCGGGAGGCACCTCGGTGGCGAGAGAGGACTTGGAGGAGCCATCTAGCTCTAGGCCCGGGAGGCACGGAAGTCGGATCCAAGGCGAGGAAGTGGATCAAGGCTATCTTTGGGCATTGCTCTTATGCATCTCAGCGGACCTATGAGCTTCGCGGGGAGGTGAGACAGGGCCTTCAAGAGTGTCGGGGAGAAGCAAGGACTCCCGGTTCCTCCGTCTATCCCTAGACCACCTCAAGACACCGACCTTCGAGCTTTCGGCCACTAGCGGCTCGGATCGGACTTGTCTCGACATGCTTGGTTCGATTCTTGTTGTGCCAAT
Source organism: Hyparrhenia diplandra (assembly GCA_015847255.1). Lineage (NCBI taxonomy): Eukaryota > Viridiplantae > Streptophyta > Magnoliopsida > Poales > Poaceae > Hyparrhenia > Hyparrhenia diplandra. The sequence continues at coordinate 154,182 of JADLZK010005676.1, read as the reverse complement.
TCCAAACCGGCGCTCCACTCGTCGCTCCACCACGAGGCCAGTGCTACTATCTCGAGGAGGATGAGGACCACGGCTTCGAGTCTTGAGGACACCGGTGAGGAGTGACTCCGCTTCTTTCTTCTCTTTTACGTGATCTTTTGGTGCTTGGCGCCAAAGGGGGAGAAAATTAGAAGAAATGAGGGGGTCAAACTTTCGGCATACTGGAGATGGTTCGAGGTTGGAAGCAGCCAGCCAGATCTTCGAGTTTAGATCTTTTGAGAGTAGCTTGTTAGGTGTGAGTTTGAGAGAAACTCTATTTTATGTAATAATGCCACCTATGACTTGTTATTTCTCGGATTTGGTCGTTTGATTGCTTAAACTCGTTTTATATATCTTCTTTGCTTGCTTAGATTGCTAATCTGTCATATATCTTTGTGGATGTTAAATACGTAAATGCATCGTCTTTGATAGGGCGCCGCGCCGGTTTCCGCACCACTGGCGCCAGCGCCGCGCACACATCGATGCATGCAGACACCCCTGATGCTCGATCTATTTAACTTGTCATATGCATCACGGATATATTTGTATAACACTTTGTTGAGCACCCACAAATCATGGATGGATGGGGGGGAGGCCTTACACTACTTCTAAATGTGTGACTTGACTTTCATGTCAAAATGAGAATTCAAATCTCTTCCACACATTTAGGGGGGAGGACTCACTACACCTAAATATGTGAAAATTGACCTCTTATGTCAATATTGAGAATTCAAATCTCACTCACATATTTAGGGGGGGTTCCTACATTCTTGATCTTAAGTAATCTAAGTTTGACTTTACATCTTATGTAAGCTCTAATTTGGTTGTCATCAATCACCAAAAAGGGGAGATTGTAAAGTGCAATCAAGCTCTAAGTGGGTTTTGGCGTTGATGACCACCGAATTAGGGGACTAATGAGATTTACTGAAGATGACATGCGAGGGGATTAAAATATGGAGTTGGTGAACAGGTCCAAAGGTACCAAATACGCTAGACAATGGTGTTTTCCTGATCAAGGCGTTTAAATTACTTTATGTTTTGAATCTTGAGTTTAGGAAATGCCGGGACTATTAAGAGGGATCATAGGATTCTCGGGTATCTCGTGGACCAAGTGCTCTAAACATCAAATCCGGACACCACACACAACTCCAAGCGACCCGACCCGGAAATCACCGTGTTTCACACTTGGCATCGGTCAAGCGGTCGCCGCGCAATGTCTGCGGCGATGCTGCGCGCCACACGGGCGATGCAGCGTGTCGATCTTGGCAGTGCCACACTTAATCGTACCGTTGGGTCCGTGGGGTATAAATACCCATTCTACCCCTCCCCAACGGTCACCGCTCACTTTCTTCTTCCTCCCGCCCTGCAACAGCCCGGGAGACCACCTTTTGCTCTCTCTCTCACCTCCATTGAAGCACCTTGAGCTCCCCACTCAATCTCTCACTTCCCACCGGATTTTGAGGGAAACAAATGCAAACTTCGATTGGAGACCGGATCTACTACTTTCCCCCACTCAAAAGAGCATTTGGTTCACGTTTGGCCTGAACCCTAGGGTTCTTTACTCTTGGAGCTTGCTCCTAGACGGCTAGGCGTCGCCCTTGAGCTTGCCCCCTTCGTGTGGCGCCTTGGGAGGTTTGTAACCTCATTCTACAAACAATACATTACCCCACATCTCTAGGGTTAACTCCCTAGACTTGTGAACGAGGGAAAAGGCAAGCCGGTGGGCAAGCCAAGCCTTGTGTGGCAACCTCAACAACGTGGGCGTAACCCAGCCTGTGTGGCGCGGTGAACCACGGGTTAAATCCTTGTGTCACCTTGTCCCTTTACTTTTGTTGCATATTTGTCTTGTGAGAAAGGGCTTCGACCCGATCTACTTTGTGGCAAGGTTTTACGCCCGGCTAGAGCTTGTGTTGTGTGAGATACTTGTGTGCGGGAACCTAGGTAAATCATCTCCAAGCAAGTGGAAGCACGCGAGATTCGCCGAGGTCACCACGTGAAGTGACTGCTTGGCAATCTTGCGCCCGAGGAGCGCGGCGATGCCGCCCGCAACGCTGAAAAGTGCTATTTCTCGGTTTTACGTCACTCTACATTTCTCACTCGCGGCGGTGCGCCCTTTCTGTGGCGATGCCGCGCTGGCAGTGTTGTCGGCGAGAGCTTGTGAGTTTCAACAGTCGATTTTTCGGGGGCTAAGCCTATTCACCCCCCCTAGGGCTTCCATCGGATCCTACACCAAGACTCGTGGATCCTTCACATTCGAGGGCGGTATCCACCCGGCCTTACGGGCGACTTCGGGGTGCTCTGTGATGTCCTCAATCGGGTACAACTTGCAGACCAGCCGGACACCTTCGAGTGGAGACTCACGGCCGACCACGCCTACTCGGCGGCCGGCATACGGTACCATGTTCACGGGATCCTCTCGGTGCCAAGCAACTCGGGGGGCGCCTCCACGTGTGCAGCTTCTTCTTTTGGCTTGCGATGCATGGGAGGTGTTGGATAGTTGAACACCGCCCACCCAGACATGGGCCTGCGGGACTCGGGCATTTGCTTCTTACGTGATCGGGCATCCGAGGTCGATTGACCACATCCTCACGGTGGGATGCACGTTGTAACATCCCCAATTTCCACGAAAGGAAATCCACGAAATGAAGTATAACCACGATGGTCCCGAGGATCATTCCATCACATTATCCGAATTACGATCGATTCTGAGTCAAACTTGAATAAAAAGAATACAAATAGAAGGGTTTATAAAAGTACATCGCCACTTGGCGGAAACAATCGAGTCACGCAAAGATCCGCATCGAGCGTCGAGGCGGAAGCCGATTGCGGAAGCATCATCATCATCATCTCCGGCTTGAGCGTAGGCACGAGACCATCTAATCCTTCTAGTTACCACGAGGCAAATCGCACACCGCCCGGATATGTGCGAGGCCATGGTCGCGACCGAATGAGCTTTGGTGGAAAAGAGAAAATAAGGGATCTGGCGATCCTAATATTTGGCCGTGGTTTGCATCCTTAGCGCATGCGTGGCGGCAAGTAATAAAATATAATAATATTCACATTTTAAACTCAAACCCAACACATCCCCCCCCCAAGTCCATATCCAACACTACACACATATCACAACTCTCAACTCACAACTGACACAGGGCGACAAGACAACAACCTGCTCCTTTGCCTTGCCTAATCGGTTCTCGGCCCCCAGGCTCTCAACCGTAAATCACCACACTCAACTACATCCGAGGTAAGAAGAGAAAACACCCTCTCTACTTGCTGAAAGCAGTAACCCATGGGGTAAACCCAACTAGTAAGCCGGCGCACACCTTCAGGTCATCCAGGCTCGAAGGCCGGCGCACACCTTTAAGCGATCCGGGCTCAAAGTGGGATCCATGCCCCGGCGGGACAATACGTATTGGTTTAAACTCTGCCGGCGTGTACACAAGATCTCTCGATCACCATCATCGATGCCCTAGGAGCACCTAGGAAGATTCCGGCCGCCTTCCAAGTAGTACGATGCCATCCTACCACTCAGCCCCAGGAAGCCCTGAGTACCACCCGTACGCCGAGGAAAAAGACAACACCGGCCCTACAAGTGGTGTTTGCCCTACGAGCACGAATCCAAGACCTCCGCCTCGGTTGACCCTAATCACCTTACAAACCTAGCGCAATGGCACCGTCCTAGCTAGTCGGACTACCCGGCCCCCGCCTATTTTGGGGCGGCGATGTGTACCGGGTTCCCATATGATTCCGTCCCAACGATGCCAGTAAGTCCTTAGGTTGACCCGGACAAGACATCTTCTCATCTTACGTTGCTCTCGATAGCACCATGGGGCTTCGCTCCACAAAGGCTCTCCCACCCCGTAACTCGGGGAAAATCACCATGTACCCACCATAGGTACACGAAACTAGGGGTGCCCGGCCGCGCGCCTCCTCGGCTGGACTTCGTCTCGGCGACTCGTCGTCTGCCCGGTCGACTCAACCCTTACCACCACACACCCAAGACACACACGCGAGAATCACACTTCCCGCACGACACAACTCAACCGTAAAACTCATATACTCCCGGCTCTCATATATATACACGTAAGTGAAGGTAAAAGCCACATAGTGGCGAGTGCAAGCAAGCGAGGCGGGGAGTATATAAGTGCGAGCGCAAAAGTCTGGGTGATTTGGTGGAAGGGTTTTCAATCAAGGCATATCATCGGGCAAAAGCATGCATCCATATATACTAGCAAATGAGTAAAGTAAAAGCGCTAGCATATCTATTTGCAATGTCTAAATAGGATTCTCTACAACAAAGTCTTTGCCATGACACCCTGCGATGTCGAGGAAGTAGTGGTACTAGTCTCCGCTCACTTGGTGTAGTCGATGCGCTGGGTCTCCTCCTCTGGTCGACTCCACTCCACTCCGGACCGAACGTAACGTAGAGTCGCGATAAGTTTACTCCTATAGAAGGTCCACAAAGAAGCAACAATATCCAAAAAGATCCAAATGCACTCATAGATAACCCTATGACGTAGAGCTCGAATTTAGAAAAATTTGGACTCTTGTTTCATAATTTTCTCGAGCTAGTATGAATATTCTATGAATTTCCTAAGATCAAATTATATTCGAAAAAGGAAAAAATTTGGATTAACCAGCGCCGACACGTGGCGCCTTCGGTTGGGCGGATGACGTCGGCATGACGCCCGCGAGAGGCGTCCTATGGCTTCCTAGGCGGCGGTGGGGTCTGTGATGATGTCGGCATGGCGTCATCAGCGGGCCGATGGGTCGAATGACATCACCATGGCGTCATCGGTGGCGTCGTCTTGCGACATGTGGGTCCGCTCGATGCGCCGTATGACGTGGGGTCGCTTTGGTCCGGTCCGCGACATGTGGGGCGGTGGGACCGATCAATCGGCAGTGGTCCCGATCCAACGGTCAACGTTGACCGGTCAACTATAGTGGGCGATAGTGGGCTTTGGTGGGCCTGGACATGGGCCGGGTTGGGCCGCTCGTCCCGGACACGTGTCACGTGCTTAGGTTGGCCACGTGGCCACGTTGGGCTTCTATGGGCTCGGTTCACGGGGGCCGCGGCATCGGGGCGGTGTAGCGTGGATCGCGTGCATCGGTCCATAGACCATTGTGCGGTCCACCATGGACCGGTCCATCTTCTCATCTCCTCCTATGGTTCACATGGAACAGTCCACGCCACTGGCTCCTCTTCTTTTCCCCATCCTCGGCCTCTCGTTCGTCGACAGGCGTGGCGCCGCAGGGCCTTGGCGGTTCCTCCCTGGCGTCTCCAAATGTGCGGGGGCTGCCCTTAGGCACTCGGGGCGTCTAGACGGGTCCACGATCCGCGGCCCGATAGGCTAGGCGGCGGTTTTTGGCCCCAAGCGCCCGGCGCCGCGCGTCACGGTACGCGGCGGCGGGCCCGAGGCGTGGGGGCTCCAAGCTGCCCCTTTTCTTCTCGAATCGGCACCGGTGGCACGGCGGAACCGCTTGGTGCGGCTAAGCGGTCGGCGGAGGCCCGATGTAGCGGGGCGGCGGCGGCGGCGTGCGCTGCCGGTGGCGGCGGCGTGGGCGCTTACGTCACGGCAACGCGTAGCATCAAGGATGCTCGCTTTTTCTGATTGACGCGCGGCGAGCCATAGGGGCGACCGGCGGCGACTCAAAGAGCGCGGCGGAATCCGCTACGCGACAACGGCGCGCGGCGCGGCGCTCCACCGGCCGGTCCGTGGCGCTCGATTCGGGTCAAGCGACCGCCTTTCTTCACGGCTTTGCGTGGGTAGACGCGCCTTGGCCCGACGGGCTCGTGGCGCTCGCTTCAGCGAAGCCACCGGGTCGCCCGGAAGCGGCATGGCGGCGTTCAGGCGGCATGGCGTCGGCGTGGTGCCTAAAATCCCGAGCACCTAGGCTCCGATCCGCAAAAAAAGGCTCCCTTTCTTCCCCTACGGCGGCGGCGATGTTCATGGCGACTAGGCGGCACGGTGTGCATCGGTCTCGTCGGGCCACGGCGGTGCCATGGGTGGCTCGTGCCATGGCGGCGCTGCGACACGAGAACGGCGTTCCCGGGCCATGGGCTCGGAAGGACCAAAGGCCCTTCCCATCGTCGGCCGGTGCTACACACGTGCCTTGGCGGTGTGCAACAAAGGCGCCGGCCGGCCGCTCCCGTGAAGTGGGAACGCGCGGCGGTCGAGTGCGCGCGGGGCGGCGTGGACGCGCTCACCTTGCTTGATCCGTGGCGGCTGGCGCAGCGGCAGCGGGTGGATCGGCGGCGCAGAGTGGCCGGGCTCGCGACAAGAACGGCGCCTTAAACGCGGTCCTCCCCTCGAGGCGGCTCGGCGGCGCTCCCGAGCTCCGGCGGCAGCAAAGGGCGGGCGACGCGTCGGCTTCTCCTCCCCCCCCTTCCTCTTCTTTTCCCCTTCTACTTCTTGCGGTTCAGCGGCATCTGCGCGGCCACGACTCCGGTGACGGCGGCTCCGGCGGGCTATGGCACCTCCGTCGCCTTGCGGCTCCACCGGTGATGCTCTCCTTTCTCCCCGCCCCTTCCTTCTCCTTCCCTCCCACTTCTTCTTCTGTGGCTCGGTTTGGTCGGGTGGATGGCCACCGAGGTTAGCGGGCCAAGGTGCTGCGGGAAACCCTACGGTTCCCAGTGTCCACTTTATAGGGCGGCGGCACCATGGCGGTTTGGTGGATGGCGAGGGCGGTCGGGATGCATGGAGGGCGCGTCGGCGTTCGAGGGCTCTAGGTTGGGGTTTCGCGTTGCGACACGATCGCGGGCTGCTCGGTGTCCTCAACCCGGAGCTCGGGTGGTCAAAGGTGGGGGACGGCGCACAGGCGCGGCCATGGCGGCAACGCGTTCTCGGCGTCGGGGTCACGCCAGGCGTGACACCGGTCGGCCCTGGTTCTGCGTGGCATGCGTGCGGGCCCATGGGGTGGTGCGTGGCCGAGGCGCACGAGCGCGGGATAGCGGCGCGGCCTCGTCCTCCTCCCTTCCATCGCGGCGGCGCTTGCGCCTTGGGCGGAAAGCGGAGGAAGGGCGCGGGGGGACCCGGGGAGAAGGTAAAGATGACCCGGGTGGGGCCATCTCGGCCGGGAAAAAGACGAAAACGCCCTTCGTTATGTGGGCGCGGGGACGGACGTTGTGGTCACGCCCGTTATTTCTTGGGCTCGAGTGCGGCCGAGCTTTGCCGGGATCTTGGCATTCTTTGGTTCTTGAGAGGGCTAGCTAAGTGGTAAATTCGGCCGGTTTGGGTCACCAGGCCAAAATGGCATTTCCCACTCTCTCTTTTATTCTTAAGGCTTTTCTAATTTCTTTCCTACTCTATTCAAGCCATGGGCACCTTATGTGGCATGCAAGTGTTGCTATGTTTGCATACCTCCTTAGTTGGAGTCACTAGGGGTCACTTGGGGTTTAGGGAAACCATTTCTAAGGGTTGGCAACAAGAGGACTATTATAAAACATAGGGGTTGATTTTATTAAGCATTACATAAAATCAACGAGAAAATCCAAATCACACTTGTAATTAAAATGCAAATGCTCCAACAAAAATTTAGTAGGTGCTACTTGTGCAACTAGGGTAGGGTTTACCTACATGACAAGTCATCAATCATGGGCTATTAAAAAAAAAATTTTGTTGGTTGCAATTTTTAGGTTTTGAAAATTCGGGTTGTTACAGCCCCTACCCCCATCGTAATCTCGACCTCGAGATTTAGGCGATACATACCTTTCAAAGAGGTAGGGGGTCTTTGCAACCGAAGATCCGCTTCTTTCTCCCATGTCGCTTCTCTTTCGGTGTGGTTACTCCATTGAACCTTGCACATGGGTATTGTCTTACTTCTTGTCTCCTTGACATCCGTGTCGAGAATCTTTATAGGATGTTCCTTGTACTCTAGGGTCTCCTGTATGTCCGGGGCATCAATAGGTATCTCGCCGTCGGGCACTCTCAAGCATCTGCGTAGGCGTGACACGTGAAACACGGGTGTACTCCGCTAACTCGAGGTAGCTCAAGTCCGTAGGCCAAACGCCAATTTTTTCACGCATCCGATACGGTCCCTACGTATCTCGGGGCAAGCTTTCCTTTCACGTGGAATCTCTTGGTGTTTCAAGTGGGGACACTTTGAGGTACACAAAATCTCCAACAAAGAACTTGAGGTCTTTCCGTCTCTTATCGGCATAGCTTTTCTCGTCCGACTACGTGCGACTTTCGATTCTCTCGCACTTGGGCAACTCCTTCTTCACCTCTTTGATCTTAGCGGGGCCAAAGAATGATCTCTCCGGTCTGTGACCACATCGGGGGTTCTGCAGGGATCTACCGCACAAGGCCTCAAAAGGTGACATCTTGATACTAGACCGGTAGTTTGCGTTGTTGTAGGAGAATTGCATGAGGCAAACACTTCTCCCAATCACTCCCATACTTGAACACAAGCTCGTAGCATATCTTCTAGAATGCGGTTCACTCTCTCGGTTTGTCCATCGGTCTACGGGTGGTAAGTCAGATCAGTAGTCCAATGTAGTTCCAATGGCATTGTTGAGTCCTTTCCGAAATTGGACCGAAATCCGATCCTCGATCGGGCACAATATGTGTAGGGGCTCCATGTAGCCGAAGAATGTGCTCAACATACAAATCTGCTAGTCTCTCGGCGGAGTGGCTGACCTTGATTGGCACGAAGTGAGATACTTTGGTCAGACGATCGACTATCACCCAAATAGAATCATTACCCTTTGGTGAACGTGGCAATCCATTTATGAAGTCCATGGAGATATGCTCCCATTTCCACATTGGAATATCTAGCGGCTTCAACAATCCAAAGGGTCTCCCATGTTCTCGCTTTGACTCTCGGTTGCAAATGTCGCAACGAGCAACATGTCGGCAATATGCGCTTTCATATTAACCCACCGGAAGTGCTTCTTCAGATCGGTGTACATCTTGGTACTACCGGTGGTGGATACAATATTTGGAATCATGACCCTCGATAGGATCTCCTCTCAAGGTTGCGTCTATCGGACGCTGGTCCACGTCTTTGTACATAATCGTTCCTTGTTCATCTTCATGAAATTCGGGGCACTTGCCTTTCTTCATAAGCCTTCGAATTCTCGAATCTCGGGGCAAGCTACGCCAAGCTTTTACGAATGCAGGCGAAGGGTTGTATTGTACTCGAAGCTCATTCAATAGGCCATGTGGTACCATCTCTATCCGGTAATCCTCGATCTCCTGCTTTAGCTCGGGAGGTAGAGCGGATGTGACCAAAGCATGGCAATGGCTCTTGCGGCTCAAAGCATCGGGCGACTACGTTCGCTTTCCCCGGATGATAGTGTATCTCCGGTCATAGTCCTTAATCAACTCGAGCCATCTTCGCCGCCTCATATTCGGATCTTCTTGAGTAAAGAAGTACTTCAGGCTCTTGTGATCGGTGTAGATGTCATATTTATTCCCAATCAAGTAGTGTCTCCAAATCTTCAAGGCATGCACAACTGCCGCTAGCTCAAGGTCATGAGTCGGGTATCGCCGTTCGTGCTCTTTTCACCGTCGGGGAGGCATAAGCTATGACCTTCCCATTCTCGCATCGACACATCCCAATCCCTCGCCTGGAAGCATCGCAATAGACAACAAAGTCTTGCCGGATATCGTAGGGGCTAGCACAGTGTGTGGTAGTGAGCTTTTCTTTCGTAGTCGAAAACTCTTCTCGCACTCAGCGCCCATTCAAACCCTTTGGTATTCTTCAACAAAGGTTGGTCATGGGTCTTGCTATCTTGGAGAAGTTCTCGATGAATCGGGCGATAATATCCCGCCAATCCTAAGAAACTTCGGACATCGGTCACATTGAGTGGTTGCTCCCACTTCATGCGGTCTCGATCTTGGATGGATCAACGGCTACTCCTTCTACGCGGTAAGAACATGACCAAGGAATGCGACTTTCTCGAGCCAAAACTTCGCATTTGCTAAACTTGCCATAGAGCCGGTGTTGTCTCGGCTTCTCGAGCACGGTCCTTAGATGTTGCTCATGCTCTTCTTGGGTGGCGAGTATATCGAATATCATCAATGAACACTACCAAGAACTTGTCGAAGTTCGTCCATGAATACCTTATTCATCATGTTCATGAAGTAGGCGGGGGCATGTAACACCCGTGTTTTTGCATCATTTTAAAATTCACTAAAAATTTGAACTTTTTGAATTACAACTAAAACTTGATTTATTTTCCGCTAAACCGAAACCCCTGTTTTTGAAAACCTCGCATTCAACTCTCACCATCTAGAATATTAGGATCCTTTGTTTGTTGCTTGTGAGCTTTATGGTGACCAAAGGTGCAAGGTAAGATCTAGATTTTATTTATGGAAGTATTGCATGAGAATGATTTACAAACTTTCTCTGAATCAAATACCAAAACTTCGTGTGTACCAAAAATATACATATGAATATTTTATGAGCACAACAAATAATTATTCTTGACAATGAAAATCACGAGAATATAAGTGTGCTTGTATAAATATTTATAATGTCTACAATGCACATGAAATAATGGAACTCGAGGGAAGATATGTGTGCACAAGTATATATACATATTTATACAAGTATAATTAAGTAAATATTTTCATGAATATAAAGCATGGAAATATACATGTATTTGTATAAATGTTTCTAACATAAATATTTGTGACACACATGAAATAATAGGAGAAGGAATGAGAGGAAGAATAGAGAATAGAGAAAAGGAAATAGGAAAAGAGAAAGGAGAAAGGAATTAGAAGAAAGCTTGTGGGCTCATTTCGGCCCGACAACACTCCCCTTCCCTCCTCTTTCCTTCTCTCCCACCCGAACGGCCCCAAACCTCTTCCCTTCCCCTTCCCGACAACAGGCTCCCTTTCCCTCCCTTCTCTTTCTCCCGTCGAGCAGTAGGCCACCGCGCGCGCCGCAAGCCCACACGGAGAAGCAGAGCCCGGTACACCTTCTCTTCCTCTCACCCGACACGCGGACCCCGCCCCATCGTCTTCCTCCTCCCCCCCCCCCCTGTTTCTCGCGCATGAGGACACCCCGGGGCCCTCACGCTCCCCAATCTGGGAAAGTGACTGCCGGGGCGACTCACGCCACGATTTGCGTCTCCACCTCCCGGAGCCGGCCGCGACCACCCGCACCCGTCCATGGGAACGTGCTTGGGAATCAACGCCAGCGGCGGATGTCGGCACAAAGCTCGTCTCGCCGGGCGGTGGCGACAGCGGGACACTGATTGCCCCAATAACCGCCCGACCAGTATGTCTCGGCCAACCATGCGCCACGGCGACCGGCGTCCACGCCTACGGGGGCACCTCGAGGGCGAGCCACGAACGCCTTGCCGCCCGTGGCGGTACCCGAGCTTTGCCCGGCGCCACCTCCCGGCGGCCCGACAAGACCGGGCGATGAGCGGCTCACGGGCGTCGTGCATCCGGCTAGCTTTCCCTAGCCCATCGATCGCCCGCGCCACGGGGGCGGCTGCCGGCGATCGGGGATAGGAGAAATACCTCGCCGCGAGACCTCCCATGGCCGTGCCTATAAATAGCACCACTCGGCGCTCAATCGGTCGAGCCATCTTGCTCCCGAGCTCCGCCATGAAGTGGAACATGCGGTGCTCGCCACCACTCCGTCTCCCTCCCTCTTTCCACCGCGGGAATCGAGTTTCCCCCAACTCGGTCCGCCGCCCCGCCGCCATGGGTTAGGTCTAGATGTTCCCGTGATGCCCGTCGAAGGTCGCCTTGAATCGGTCGGTGAGACTCCTCGGCGTTCAATCAAGCGATTTACCCCACGGTACTTGCCCTCCCTCTTCCTCGTGGCAGCCTGGCGGCTTTGAACCTTTGCCGTCGGCCGCGTGTCCGTCGCCGCCGTGGGGACACCCCCCCCATTGCCACCCCCGCCCGCCATCAAGGGCGGGGTGAGGTAGTCTTCTTTCACGCCCCGCTGCGGCGACCAACGGACAAGGACTGGCCAACCGAGTCCAACGCCGGCGACGCCGCCGCCGCGCCTGACGGCGACGACGATCTCCCGACGCCGCCCAGTTCCAGAAAGTAGCGTCGTCAAAGGCCGCCGGTCGGGAGGGGCCCGCGTCGCCTTCGGGTCGGCCCCGACGTCCGTATGCTAACGCGAGGGCGACACATCATCCACGTGGCGCTTACGCTGCGGCCGGGTGGCGTCCGTGTGGACCCATTGGCACCGTCAACGTGTATAGATGCTTTCTTGTGTACCTTGTGTGGAAATTGCTTCTGACTACGACTATTTAGCGCACGAGTTTTATAAATAGACTTTCCCATGTCGAAAAAAATTCCCCGAAAAATTTGTAAATTCATTATTTGATTTATATAATTTTATCATGTAATTAGTTCCAATGATATTACATGATAAAATTATATTATAATATTACCCTAATGATTTAATTAGGGATTAATATTATAAAATCCATATCTCATGCATACTAACTCCGTTTCGCGTGAAACGACTTCCATAATTCATCTAAAATCTAGCTCTATGCATCTAACCCATTGCCACCATAATGTTCTATGCTTGTTTTATATGTTCCAGTTCAAGCTAGGGTTTATCGCCAGTCGCAAGTAGATTCGACGACCTGATTAGGAGTTTCCGTTCGTTGTACGCTAGGAGACGTTCGACGCTGTGCCGATTTGTAAGAACCTCCCAGGCAAGTCCTTACCCCCCTTAATCATGATCATAAGTAATAAGAAGAGATAATGATAATGATGATAATAATTGATTAGTATATAGTGGTATGAGCCGGATAACGTAGCCGTGGAGCTAAGCCGGATGACGTAATCATCCACGTTATCTACGCCATACGTCGTAATCAAGTATAACTTAAGATCGTTTAATGAACCCTAATCAACAAAAAGAGGTGGGTGATAGTAATTCATTGTGAGATGGGTTGCTACGGGAATTGCCGTGAGGGATTCCTGGAGAGATACTCGCCTCCCTAAGGACCGGTTCATAAGACCTTCTACCTAGTGAGATATTTAAATGCACCACACACCGAGATGGGGCGGCTTGATTCACACCCCGTTGGGTTGAGGTATAATTGGGATCCAAGGTGGCCGGAGCGGGCAAACGATCGATTAGGGAGCGGACATGGGGAGAGTGGCCCCATGGTCCCGGGTTGGCGTGGATCTTTGAGTGGTCTTCCACGGAAGTGTTTGGGCGCGGTGGCGCAAAGGCAAGAGGCACATATTGATGATTTGAGATTGAGAGTGGTGTTGACGAAGATAGGTTGGGTAATTAGGTATTACACAGAAGCCCGCGTGATTTGGTATCACCATATTGTCTAGGGTGATCGTCATCCTTGTGGTGGCGTGTTGTCCTTCCAACCCCGAGAAGTCGTGGTGAAGATTATACCAATATACCTAGAGTAGCACTCAAGCGGGTGATCTCTCGTTAGGCTGTCGAACCATAGGCCATGGTGTAGACAACGCCTATCGTGTGGGGAAATTTGTACAACCTCTGCGAGTTTATTGAATCTATTCGAATAGCCACGCCCTTGGAATGGGCAAATGCTAGGATAGAACATCTATGATTAGAAATAACCGACATTTGCAATGATGTGAAGGTGATAACCGGATGAGATAACCCCGGGAACTAGTGAGAGCAGGTTTTAGAGACTCGCTAGGGCCCAAACCCATAAATATACCAAACCACCCCCTGGTTTGGACTTCTTTGAGTACCTTTGTACTCACCCCTCTGTTTTCTACGGATATCGGCATATCCAAAGGTAAGGTCGCCGTCGAGTAGGAGACCCACGACATAGGAGTTATCGACGTTGCTTAGGAGAAAGACGTAGAAGCCCGGTAATTCCATTCGCGCTCAAGTTGCTGTGGAATATGGAGTTGTGCCTGCAGACGGTCTAGCACTCTAGCGGACTCGTCACGCATAAACCACTGCTTCACAGCTTGGCTACTCGACTAATATAATCCGGTGGTGTCTTCAACACCGTTGTAAAGTCCTTCTATCCTATGTCAATATATGCTCGGAATAGTTAATCTATAACCGATTTCCATTATTTGTGACTTCGATAACGTATTGGTAAGCGTGATCCCGGCGCCAATACGGCGAGATTAAAAAGTCCCATTAAAAGTGGGGCGTGACAGTGGTATCGGAGAAATGAGCTTGACCGTATAGGATGGAATAATAACTGGATTAAATTATTGGCACATACTTCTCAAATTTTACTTAAGGATTTCTACTTAGAGACTTGAGCACCAATCCGAATAACCTTATGTTGCTTACATGTCGATATTATCCGTGAAGCAACGGATGGACGGATGGTCATACACGATGGACCGACCTTTGGGACATTTCTAAAGCTTCTCGGGAAATTCTCTCACAACTAGGGTACACTCGAAGCCTCGATACTACTACCGAGTGACTTATGAGAATGGAATACCCAAATGTGTGATGATTGTGCAAGAGTACCGTGAAGCAAGATCCCACAAGGCACCATTATGTGACAAGTCCTAATTGAGTAGCAATGTCCTAAGTTAAAGACCCACAATAGCATGCTTGTTGTAGCTGCGAACCTTGTTGCTAGACTTCTAGTAGCGTACTAGTAGTTGCGAGCCCTATGGTAACCCATGGTTCTAGTCTTAGTAGTAGCAAAGTCGCACAATAAATCGTCATGACGGTCGCAATGTGTGATGTGACCTTATATCATCTATGAAACGTGCGTGATGTAACATATTGTTGCGCTTGTTTGTTTAATAAAATATTGTGTTCTTTTCAATCCTATGGAAAACATTCCCCATTATTACTACTTACGGTAATCAATGAGAAGAAAATTTCGATAGGATCGGTGAAGCGTCTTTGAAAGTTTCCTCAAGTCACGAGTAATAAGACAAGTTTCCCTCAAACTTAGTTCACCGTGACTAACTTTTCATACGATTCGCACCCGAGGTAAGTTTGTATTGTTTTCCTAACACCCGTGTTACTAGGATACCCCAAAGTCTATCCCTACCTAAAATGCTTGCTTTCCTCTAATCCTTAGTTAGGTAGACCCTTATCGTACCTTATGCTTTTCCCTCCCATTCCCTTTCTAGTCCAAATAGATTAGGAACTAACCTACGAGAACGTGACGACAACAAGGGGCGAGACTCCACGATTGTGGCCGTTGAACCACACCGGTGTTCTTCCCTACGGCCACACTGCCCCGTCGCCTCGGTGTTCTTGTGCTTGACGACCGTGCAACATTGCCGACATCTTTGTCACCTCAATGCCGAAAGCCGCCGATACTGGCCTGTTACTTTGACCCCGAACCACGGCCAAGCCGAAGCGGCTGAAGACAACCTCGCAGCGGATCAAGTGACAACCAGTGCCCGATAATACAAGCTAGAGCCGAAGATCGGCATTTGCAAGCGAGAAGATAACCCGTAGGACTACGAAGAATCGAAGACATCAAGCCCATAAAAGATACTACGCCCAAGAGCAAATAGATGCCTCGGAAGCATACGAAAATGTCAAGAAGAAGTATGCCGACAATAGGGAGGACACACGGTCTCCACTATAGGGAATCCACCGGCCAAGACCACCACGGTCCCCTAACCACACCACTATTGCAAGGTCAATGGATACAGGAGACTCACTCCTATTCCTTCCACCATACACCACAACACCCAGCCGCAACACCAGTCGACCAAGCTTCTCCCAGAAGCCATCACCTTCGACCCATTATAAAAAGAGCACCACCAACGCTCTCACCACCATCCCACTCCAAACATTCCATTGCTAGCCTCCATCTTTCACCCCCCGCCATCACACCCTTTGCCATCCACCCCACCAAGAATCACCACCAAACATCGCCCGAATGGCCGGCACTTGGGTTAGCGGCCCGGTGCATCAACACCCCAGGATTTCCCCAACTTCTCTACCACACGCACAAAACCTTGGCATCCGTGGAACCCCGGAGTATGAGGGTAGCGAGTATGAAGAGCGCGACACCCATCGCCGCGAAGTCACCGTCTACATCGCCAAGAGCCATGACTACCCCGCCATCACCGGCCGGAGCGTGACCACTATTGGTTTTCGCTTTCCCGACACTTACCAAGGCGTCGCCCGCAAGGCACACTCCATCGCCTTTGCCGATCTACAGAGCCCATCGCCCGCACCCCCATGAGGCACCTACCACCCCGAAGGAAAGAACCACCCGCTGGATTGCTCGCCTAGAGGACGTCGCGAGGTCCACAAGGCAGCCCCGTCATCACGCACTGCTATCCTATTCGCCGCTCTTGATGAGCGATGCGACCGTCGGACACTGCCATAAGAAGCCCGATTCGCCGAGCGAGAACGAGCGAGAGCTACGTTCGGCGACTCCTCGCGAGCACGCCCACGCAAAAAGAGCAAGTCGCCCGCGGCATCCCGCCGAGAGGCTACACTTGCCGAGACCCTAAAGGCCATCCAAGAGCGACACGTCCCGAGAACTAAGAGACACCAACGCCCTTCGGTCAAGGACGCGAGAAGACACGCCACGGCTTTGGCCCGAACCGGCAACTACCGAGGGGATGTTTGTCAATCCCTTTATCGAAGGGAGAACGGACTCCACCAGGCCACCATCACCGGCGGCGAAGATCGACAACCCCGAAGCACCCCTGCCACTCCGCCAAGCACCACCAAGAGAAGAAGCCCCCAACGCAGAGCCTAGTACCGGACCATGACGCGAAGCCACCATGTCCGATCTTTGTAGAACCACCACTCCCAAGGGAGGTGTAACCGTGAGTAGCATTACCTTTTCACTCTCTTGTTGTACTCCCCTTGAAATAATCAAGACCATTGTGCCACGATCCAAATGCGAGAGTCAACGAAGAAAGATTGACAGTGCGAGAACACAAAGAGCCACGGGGCAAAACGATAAGCGAAAATTTTTTAAGTGGGGTAGTGCGATACACACGAGAAGAAAAGAAAATACCAACGGGCGAGAACAAGAAGAAGAACAGAGAAATATGGAAATGGGCTAAAATAAGAAGATAAGGAGCAATAGAAACTCGGGGTTTCCAAATGGAAAGTGGGATCCCAAGTTCCACGATGATCGCTACCCGAGAAGAATCCGGACAAGGAGGTACACCGCGAGAAGACCGCGAAAGGAACTAGAGGACACTAGGAGACCGGGAGACACTAGAGGAATCAGTCCTCTAAGTGGGGTAGCCGCCGAGAAGACCTCAAGACTACGAAGACAGAGGCAAGACCAAGAAGATGGGGTAAAGCAAAGAAGCATCACCAATGGCGAAGGCACGCCCTCCATAGTATCGTGTTGCCCTAGTAATAGAGAGTAGCACGATAATCGTAGAGGTTCGACAAAGACAAAGACCTGTAAGCAATGGAAAGTTTTTCCCTCTCTCTATCTCTACCTTTAGGCCTCAAATTAGGACCTTCACTCAGAGACTAGGAATCTCGGGGGACGAGATTCATCTAAGTGGGGTAGATTTGTAACACCCGTGTTTTTTGCATCATTTTAAAATTCACTAAAAATTTGAACTTTTGAATTACAACTAAAACTTGATTTATTTTCCGCTAAACCGAAACCCCTTTTTAAAAAACCCGCATTCAACTCTCACCATCTAGAATATTAGGATCCTTTGTTTGTTGCTTGTGAGCTTTATGGTGACCAAAGGTGCAAGGTAAGATCTAGATTTTATTTATGGAAGTATTGCATGAGAATGATTTACAAACTTTCTCGAATCAAATACCAAAACTTCGTGTGTACCAAAAATATACATATGAATATTTTATGAGCACAACAAATAATTATTCTTGACAATGAAAATCACGAGAATATAAGTGTGCTTGTATAAATATTTATAATGTCTACAATGCACATGAAATAATGGAACTCGAGGGAAGATATGTGTGCACAAGTATATATACATATTTATACAAGTATAATTAAGTAAATATTTTCATGAATATAAAGCATGGAAATATACATGTATTTGTATAAATGTTTCTAACATAAATATTTGTGACACACATGAAATAATAGGAGAAGGAATGAGAGGAAGAATAGAGAATAGAGAAAAAGGAAATAGGAAAAAGAGAAAGGAGAAAGGAATTAGAAGAAAGCTTGTGGGCTCATTTCGCCCAAAGAACACTCCCTTCCCTCCTCTTTCCTTCTCTCCCACCCGAACGGGCCGGCCCAAGCCTCTTCCCTTCCCTCGGCCCAAAGACCGGCTCCCTTTCCCTCCCTTCTCTTTCTCCCGCTCGGCAAAGCCGGCCCACCGCGGCGCAAGCCCACACGGAAGCCGAGCCCAGCTGCACACCTTCTCTTCCTCTCACCGACACGGACCCCGCCCCATCGTCTTCCTCCTCCCCTCCCCGTTTCTCGCGCATGAGGACACCCCGGGCCCTCCCCGCTCCCCCCTACCGAGCCGCGGGCTGCCGGCAGGGACGACTCACGCACGTTGCCGTCTCTCACCTCCCGAGGAGCCGGCGCGGCCACCCGCACCGTCCATGGGAACAGTGAGCGGAGAATCAACGCCAACGGATGTCGGCTCAAAGCTGCGTCTCGCCGGGCTGGTGACGGCGCGCGGGGTCGCTTGCCCACTAACCGCCCCGGCCCGGTGTCTCTCGGCCAACCATGCGCACGGCACCCGGCGTCCACGCGCCTCACGAGGGGGCACCTCGAGGCGAGCCACCGGGCCCGCCGCCCACGTGGCCGGTACCCGGCGAGCTTGCCGGCGCCACCTCCGGCGGCCCTCGACAAGACCGGTGATGAGCCGGCTCACCCAAGGCGTCGTGCATCGGTAGCTTTCCTAGCCCACGGTCGCCGCGCACGGGGGGCGACTGCCTAAAAGATCGGGGATAGGAGAAATACCTCGCCGCGAGACCTCCCATGGCCGTGCCTATAAATAGCACCACTCGCTCAATCGGTCGAGCCATCTTGCTCCCGAGCTCCGCCACGAGTGAAAGAACATGCGGTGCTCGCCACCACTCCGTCTCCTCCTCTTTTTTTCCACACGGGAATCGAGTTTCCCCAACTCGGTCCGCCGCCATGGGTTAGGTCTAGATGTTCCCGGTGATGCCGCTGTCGAAGGTCGCCTTGGTCGGTCGGTGAGACTCCTCGACGTTCAATCAAGCGATTTACCCCCTTACTTGCCCTCCCACGCTGCCTCCAGCCTAGCCGCCGGAGCAATGCCGTCGGAAGCCGCCGTGTCCGTCGCCGCCGTGGGGACACCCCCCCCCCATTGCCACCCCTCGTCTGCTTCATCAAGGGCGGGGTGAGGTAGTGAGCTAACACGCCCCTTGCGGCGACCAACGGACAAGGGACGGCCAACCCCTGGTCCAACGCCGGCGAGGCGCGCCGCCCGCCGCACGACGACAACCCGATCTCCCGACGCCGCCGTTCCACACCGTAACGTCGTCAAAGAACCGGTCGGGGAGAAGCCACGTCGCCTTCCCCGCCCCGACACGCCGCCGTATGCTAACGGGGCGACACATCATCCACGTGGCGCTTACATGGCGGCCACCGTGGCGTCCCACGTGGACCCACGTGGCACCCACGTGTATAGATGCTTTCTTTGTGTACACCGTGTAAATTGCTACGACTACCCTAGCTATTGTACCGCAGAGTTTTATAAATAGACTTTCCCATGTCGGAAAAATTCCCGAAAAATTTGTAAATTCATTATTTGATTTATATAATTTTATCATGTAATTAGTTCCAATGATATTACATGATAAAATTATATTATAATATTACCCTAATGATTTAATTAGGGATTAATATTATAAAATCCATATCTCATGCATACTAACTCCGTTTAGGTGTGAAACGACTTCCATAATTCATCTAAAATCTAGCTCTATGCATCTAACCCATTGCCACCATAATGTTCTATGCTTGTTTTATATGTTCCAGTTCAAGCTAGGGTTTATCGCCAGCCGCAAAGTAGATTCGACGACCGATTAGGAGTTTCCGTTCGTTGTGCGCTAGGAGACGTTCGACGCCATGCCGATTTGTAAGAACCTCCCGGCAAGTCCTTACCCCCCTTAATCATGATCATAAGTAATAAGAAGAGATAATGATAATGATGATAATAATTGGATTAGTATATAGTGGTATGAGCCGGATAACGTAGGCTGTGGAGCTAAAGCGGGATGACGTAATCATCCACGTTATCTACGCTCATACGTCGTAATCAAGTATAACTTAAGATCGTTTAATGAACCCTAATCAACAAAAGAGGTGGGTGATAGTAATTCATTGTGAGATGGGTTGCTACGGGAATTGCCGTGAGGGATTCTGCGGGAGAGATACTCGCCTCCCTAAGGACCGGTTCATAAGACCTTCTACCTAGTGAGATATTTCGCATGCGACCACACGCCGAGATGGGGCGGCTTGATTCACACCCCGTTGGGTTGAGGTATAATTGGGATCCAAGGTGGCGGGCGCGTGCAAACGATCGATTAGGAGCGGACATGGGGAGAGTGGCCCCATGGTCCGGTTGGCGTGGATGTTTGAGTGGTCTTCCACGGAAGTGTTTGGGGCGCGGTGGCCGCAAAGGCAAGAGGCACATATTGATGATTTAAGATTGAGAGTGGTGTTGACGGTATAGGTTGGGTAATTAGGTATTACACCGTAAAGCCGCGGTGATTTGGTATCACCATATTGTCTAGGTGATGCGTCATCCTTGTGGTGGCGTGTTGTCCTTCCAACCCCTGAGAAGTCGTGGTGAAGATTATACCAATATACCTAGAGTAGCACTCAAGCGGTGCACGGATCTCGTTAGGCTGTCGAACCATAGGCCATGGTGTAGACAACGCCTATCGTGTGGGGAAATTTGTACAACCTCTGCAGAGTTTATTGAATCTATTCGAATAGCCACGCCCTTGGAATGGGCAAATGCTAGGATAGAACATCTATGATTAGAAATAACCGACATTTGCAATGATGTGAAGGTGATAACCGGATGAGATAACCCCGGGGAACTAGTGAGAGCAGTTTTAGAGACTCGCTAGGGCCCAAACCCTTAATATACCAAACCACCCCGGTTTGGACTTCTTTGAGTACCTTTGTACTCACCCCTCTGTTTTTTCAGATATCGGCATATCAAAGGTAAGGTCGCCGGGTCGAAGTAGGAGACCCACGACATAGGGAGTTATCGGGACGTTGCTTAGGAGAAAGACGTAGAAGCCCGCAATTCCATTCGCTCAAGTTGCCTGTGGAATATGGAGTTGTGCCCACGGTCTAGCACTCTAGCGGACTCGTCACGAGATAAACCCACCGCTTCACGCTTGGCTACTCGACTAATATAATCCGTGGTGGTGTCTTCAACACCGGTAAAGTCCTTCTATCCTATGTCAATATATGCTCGAATAGTTAATCTATAACTGATTTCCATTATTGTGACTCCGAGAACGTATTGGTAGCGTGATCCCGGCGCCAATACGCGAGATTAAAAGTCCCATTAAAAGTGGGGGTGACAGGCATTAGTGAGCCCAAAGGACACTACCGTGAACTCATATTGTCCATACCGAGTGACAAAGGTCGCTGTCTTGGGAATATCCTCCTTCCTGATCTTCATCCGATGATAGCCCCGAACGAAGGTCAATCTTGGAGAAATACTTGGCATTGCGCAACCGATCTAGCGGTCATCAATCCTCGGCCCCGTGGATACTTGTTCTTGATTGTGACCGCATTCGATTCGATAATCTACGCACATCCCGAGTGTATCATCCTTCTTCTTTACGAATAGAACCGAGAACCCTGTGGTGAAGCACTAGGCTTGATGAATCCTTTGTCGATAACTCATAAGTTTGCTTCTTGAGCTCTTCTAGCTCATCAACCGACATACGATAGGGTCTCTTAGTGATAGGCCCCGCTCTGGCGTAAGCTCAATCACAAACTCAACATCTCGATCGGGTGGCATACCCGCAACTCCTCGAGAAACACATCGGGGTACCCACACACTATGGGCACCTCCTCTAAGGCCTTTGTTTCTAGTGTGCACAACATAGAAACTGTTCTCTCTTGGTGAGGTATACATCGGATCACGTGGCCGCTAGGGTGGGTGATCTCCACATATCTTGGTGAGCAAGATATTACTCCTTTGTGCGGTTAACCAATCCATTCCCGAATGACATCCAAGCCATCTGAGGGAAGTAGGGTGAGGTCGGCTAGGAAAGGGTGTCCCTCAATGGTGATTATCACTCCCTTGCATCTGTGGGTGCATCGAATGGTTCCCATAGGTGAGCTAGTGTATAAGGGTTCAGTGCGCGGTGTGACTGGTAGTTTGTGCTCTCGTGCAAACTTGTTTGCGATATAAGAACATGTAGCTCCAGAATCAAATAACACAGAAGCCTTAGCTCCATGTACCATAAACATACCGCACACCACGTTGGGGGAAGCTTGAGCGTCTTCCGCGGTCAAGTGGTTGAGCTTGGTGCGGAAACTCCGCAGGTCACCCGTTTGAATAGGGCTCCCCGAGCTTGCTTTGGTGGGCACCTGAAGCCGGTGTAGTGGTACCCTTCGGTGTGGTGGTACTCTTCTGCAGGGCGGTCGATCTTCTTGTGACCCGACCGCCCAAAACAAACAAGTGAGGGTCTTGCCGCTGTGGAGGTTGTCGCAGCGAGACCTCCTCTTGCCGGTGCTTGGGGTAGCATGTGGCGTCGTGAGCGGCTACGAGGCGGGGTGGGGGTAGTTGGTGAGGTAGATACCACCACCTCGGCTCGAACCGGTATAGCTTCTTCGGTGAAGGGACGAGGTAGCGAAGGTGTCCTCATGCGCGGCTTTGAGAAGGCGGGGCACAAGAGGTACTTTCGGCACGACGCTTCTTCTTGGTGTTGAGCTTGTCGGCCTCCGGTGATCCTTCGATCTCGATGCACTTATTAATCATCTCCTGAGGGTAGTAGAAGATTTACCCGAGAGGGAGAGCTTAATGCGAGTGCTCGCCCTTCTTGAAGTAGTACATTTTCTCGCTTCTCGCCGACATGGTCTCGAGGCGCCGTATCGCATCATTTTGGTGAAGCGGTTTGCGTACTCGGTGATCTTTTCACTCCCCCGTTTGATGTCACGAAATTCATCTGCCTTGATTTCCATGGCACCTTCAAGGATGTGGTGCTCACGAAAAATCTTGGTGAACTCTTCCCACGAGACACCAACAACCTCAGGGTGCGAGTCACAAAGACTGTCCCACCATGCTAGTGCAGAGCCAACAAGCTGGTGGATGGCAAGCCTGACACACTCCTCGCCGGAGCAAGCGGTCGTCAAACTTCTTCTTCATCTCCCGCAGCCAATCCTCTGCCGCAATTGGGTCACTATTGGTACCATCAAAAAGTAGGGGCTCCAACCCGACAAAACCCTTTAACTTCTTCCGGAACTTGTCGCCCCGACTTTCCCGGGCGAATCTTCATGCTTTACGCCATTGTTTCCATGAGCTCGGTCGACGAGCCATCAAATCCCCGCACGTCGGTCGAGGAGGTGTCTCCTCAAGATTGAGGGCAATGCCCCCACGACCTCTACGCTCGTGTCCACGGGTCATCTCTCGACCGGGAAGGTGAGCGGTTGCATAGGCGGTTGGAACGACGGGTCATGGCCGAAAACAGCATCGGGGTTATGACATGTGTATGATTAAATTATCTTCAAGTTTATAGATGAGTGTATTTAGCAATTTAAAACTTTTCAACTAAAGTACACTCATACAAAGAAGCAATAAGATCCATAAAAAGCAATAAGACCCAAGCATTCATTACATTAGGTTTTGTTACATGGCGATGTCATTAGTTGCTACACTAATAGACTCATGGGGAGCGTGTACTATACGTAGGTAGTCTTGATAGTGGAATGTTTTCATCTACTCAAGGTAGGTCTTCCAACAACTTCGGTCCACGAGTTGGGTGTAGAAGGTTAGCATAATGAGATAAGCCATGCATTAAAAAGAAATGCAAGGTCGGTAGTATAACCGAATTAGAAAGGTTTCACTTATTGCTAACGACCAATCCTATGGGTCTCGCCCTAAGGTCAAGCCTCGGCTCCGATACCAACCGTAACATCCCCAATTTCCACGAAGGAAATCCACGTAATGAAGTATAACACGATGGTCCCCGAGGATCATTCCATCACATTATCCGAATTACGATCGATTCTGAGTCAAACTTCGAATAAAAAGAATACAAATAGAAGGGTTTATAAAAGTACATCGCCACTTGGCGGAAACAATCGAGTCACGCAAAGATCCGCATCGAGCGCCGTCGACCGGAAGCCGCCATGAAGCATCATCATCATCATCTCCAAATTGAGCGTAGGCACGAGACCATCTAATCCTTCTAGTTACCACGAGACAAAATCGCACACCGCCGATATGTGCGTGCCATGGTCGCGACCGAATGAGCTTTGGTGGAAAAGAGAAAATAAGGGATCTCGCGATCCTAATATTTGGGCGTGGTTTTGTGACGTAACCTCCTATTTACTCGGGCCCACACGCACTTGTCTTTGTCCCAAAGACCTCGGCGATACCGTGCGAGATGCACCCAATAACTTAAGAAGCCTCGTCGGTGTCACCGAAACCCCGATTACACCACTCATACCGGGATCAACAAAGGAGTAGCTACAACATTACCACATTTGTTACAAAATATAGATCGAAAAGGAAGAATAATAACATAAATTTTAAAAGGTGAATAAGTTATATTTGAGTAAACTCAACTTAATTTGCGGAAGCTGAGTAGAACTAGAAGACAACCAGATCATGTCGTGCCCACCGACATAACCCTGGTTAACAGCACGAGTCAACACCCGCAACAAGGGTTAACAAACCCCGAGTACACAATGTACTCCGCAAGACTTACCCGACAAAAAGAAAAGACTCCAAGGATATGCTTTGCTTAAGGGAAGTAGAGCTAGAAAAAGGAAGTTTGCGTAAAAGCTTACTACAAGTGGATCCTTACTTTCAATATTTTAGCATCAATTTTGTTGGAACATAAATAAGCTAGATTTGCACCCTTTCTATCTCAAACACTTTTTGAACAACACATCTCAAATTATCTCGCATCTCTTTTCTTTCATAACCATGAGTAACCTTGTTTCTTCAATTACTACGATGAATGGGCAGGGAATCGGGTCTCCTTCTCCGAGAAGCAACGGCGATCCGCGAATCGATTCAAAACCCAGCTGGGGATCCCTAACCACACGACATATGTAGTACCCAAACTTGCATATATCAACCTTTTCCCGATTTGTCCAAAACGGGAACGAGGCTGCGCCACCCGAGAGCACACCGATTCCACCGCCCCTACCCCGCCGATTCCTAATGACAATGACAGTTTAACCAGTAGGGGTGGGTACACGCTTACCCCGCCATCTCTCCACTCCCGTCGCGTGGTTGCCATTCCCGATTTGGCTCCACCGAGATCCCGCTTTACGGAGTATGTGGCTAGTTGGGGTCGACCGATCCGGTGATCGCCACCGACGCGTGCCATTGACCAAAAAGGTCTCGGGGCGCAATATCGTTCAACACGTCCCCGATTTCACTCGGGCCAAACAACGGACGGTCCTTAAACGACCAACACGGGACAAGCACGCCTAGGTATCCCGCCGGCTTTCAACCTACGTCCCGGCCGATCTCAAATTCATCACTACCATATGTATTCTTTTGAACCACCATCGTGGTGTTCTCTTTTTCCATAGCCGGGAGGAACAAAGATAAAACTTATATCTCGCGAACGATGAAGCCATCATTCGACTTCTACCGAAGTCTAGGCAGTACTAAGCATAAGATATCGATCTACTCATACTAGTGGGATAAACTCTGGAAAAACTGTAGATCAAGGTAATCATGCAAAGAATCGGTATCAACCAACTCTTATTAACTTAATGCACATTGCACTAGACTTAAAGTGATTAAAACATTTATAAAATAGAGAAGGGTTTATGCTCCGGGCTTGCCTTTGTTGCAGGAAAGTTAGATTCCAAAACCCGATCACCAAAGTTAATCTTGACACCTTCACCTCTCGGTGGATACACCTTCTCCAAAAAGCTTGATCATCGTTAACCACATCACTCGCTCACTACACGTAATAATGATGCATTGCTTAACATGATGGAATGGTAAATATGATGCTTGATGATGCATGAAATAATAAACATTTGAGTACAACTTTCCTTCACGATAAAAAGTTACAACCCAACAAAACCAACTTGTTGAACTACTCTATAAGATATCATCACCATTGCCTAAGGAGTTCTCAAGGACCATTTGATTATGGTATGATCCAAGATTCACAAAGCAATCCCAAATCACACATCAAACCTAAGTCATTAAACTCTAAACACTCACCTTCCTAATAAATAAAATAAAGCATAAAATAGAAAATAATTTAAACATTTCAAAATGACTCCAAACTTTTATACAAGTAGGACACATCATAAAACAAGACCAAATAAATTTTCATGATTTTTGAATAAATAAAATAATTATTAAAAATCAAGGAAGATGCATTTTTCAATTAAAATTTGTATTTTTTAAATCATGCAAGAACTACTCAAAATCAAAGTTTCAAATTTTTCATGGATTCATATACTCATAAGAAGCTTCTACAAAAATTTTCAGAATTTTTAAAGCTAAACTTGATTTTATATGAAATTCACAAGAATCAAAGACTATTCAAACAAATACTAATTGATAAAACATTGAATAAAAAAAAAGGCACAACCGGCTAAAATCAGCCCCACAGATCAGGCGGCCCATAAGGTTCAAAAGGCCCGATTCTCGTTTACCACGGTAGAACTATTTTTATTTTGGCCCAAGATTTGATTCGACCCAACATTATTCCTCTTGGGGCCCCCATGCGCTCACCTAAGTCATCAGGCACCATCTTTGTGGCCTTGCCACTCGTGCGGCGATGGCCGGCATGGTCACCGGTGGCGCCTTGGCGGCACCGGCGTTCCGGCGGGTCCTGGTGCGGCAAGGAAAAACCCAAACCGAAGAAGGAGCAAGGAGGCGGCTCACGGGGGCTCGGTGCGCCGCGATGGATTGAGACTAAAGGGTGGCCGACGGAGGGGTTCGGCGGCGGTGATGGCGGCGCGGCGGCGGATCGGCCGATGACCGGGCGCCCGGCGTTCGGCGGCAACGAATCCGGCCAGATCCTTTGGACAAGAGCGGAACCGCGATCGACGACCACATCGTCAGGCGCTAACCAATGGACAAGATCGTTGGCCCCGCTCACGGTGAACGACCTGATGACGGCCGAGGGACTAGCGGCGCGCCGGTTACCTACCGCGGAGAAGAAAGCCTGGCAGCGTGTTGCGAGCGGGCCCGGCAGAGACGCCTGCCGGACCGTGGAGGCGGCGTGAGAGGGTTGCGAAACTACGCAAAGCTAAGGCGGCAAGAAAAGGTACGGCGTGACGCGGCGAAATCCGGGGCGACGACGGCGGTCCGGCGGCGGCGGTTTCTGAAAAACGCCGACGACCCGGGCGACTTATAAAGGAGAGAGAGATGGATGAGGTGGCCGAGGCATTCACGAGTCGTCGGCCACTTTCAGACCAAGGCCGAAGAAACGCGAACGGCGAGAACGACGGCGGGCGGCCGCCTACCGGCATGGGCGTGAGCGTGGAGGTTTCCACCGCGATTACTTTTAACCCAACCCTAACTTGTCAATTTGATCAAATTCTCCCAAAATTTGAACTGATCTTCAAAAACTCCAAAAAGTGACTTAGCCTAATTTTTCAAGATCTACAATTTTCACAATTGGAAGATTTTCAAATTCGACCTCTAAATATGACTTTTGAAAAGTTCAAAATTTTGAAATTTGAATTCAAAATTACTTTTAAAAATCATGTAACAACTTGAAAAAAACTTTGTAGATGACTTTTGTTCATCTCAACAAAAAATCTACAAACTCACTTTTGAAAGTTTTTTGCAAATTTTGCTTAGATTTTGAAATATGATTTTTAAATCAAAAGGGGACAAAACCCTAGTTTTGGTATTTTCAAAATTACTCTAAATTTTTGACCTAAACTTTGAAAACTCAAAACACCAACTTTGTTCAACTTTGAAAACTCTACAAATTTGCTTTAATAACCATACCCAAATTCTTTTTTATAAATTTTAAACAAAAGAAAAGGGGGTAAAAAAAAAAGAATGGAATTTAGGGTTTTCGAGTTCAATTCAAATCAATTTGATTCAAATTTCAGATTCCCAACCTATACTATCCAACCATCATCCAACATCACACTTAGGATCAAAAACATAAAATAAACTTAATTTTGTCCAATCCAGACTTAATCGGTAAGTAACACTGGGGTGTTACCTTTTTTCCCTAATGCAATCTCGTCCCCGAGATTCGAACGAGAACGAGAAGGGGAAAGAACGATTAACATACACGATCTAAAAGCACACTCGGAGAGAATACATGACTTTGAAAACTAAACCACTCGGATCTAGAACAACACAACTAAGAGCGGGGATGAACAACTAAACGCTAATCAAACAAAATCGATAAGCGAGGACAATGAAGGAACAACAGATAATGATTATCCGTAACATGGCAAAAGACCAACAGATCCGTAAACAGGATCGTGAACACTGATCATTGCAAGCGCAAGACGAAAAGCATCCCGAGAACAAAAACTTCGACGAACGCCATATCGTAGCTCTATGTCCATCCGCTCCTTCCTTCCGCTTGGTGGCTTTCCAATCTTCCTCACGACGAGATCCGGTGGAGAGAAACAACTCACGAGCTCTTCTCCGATCCGGAGATGGGAAGGGAAAGGGGCGTGTAGAAGATTTTATAGCTTGGTGGTCGAGGTGGGACACAACACGCCGGGAAGTAAGCCGAAGTGGAGGAGCATCACCGGCGGTGCCGACAAGATTGGCCATGGCACACTTCACAAGGTGGAACCACGGTGGGGGGAGAGGGAGAGGATGAGAGGAATGGATTCGCCGCAAGGGAGGCGTGCGAGAGGCTGTTCTAAAAGATAAGAAGAAGGGGGGTCCTGGACGGGACGAGGCGAAGCGCCGAGAGAGTCACGAGTGTGGATAAAGGAGGGACGCACGCCGCGTGAGGACGGCGAGTGCAAGAAACGCCGCAGCCACGAGCGAGACGGGCACGCCGAGACCGCAACACGTACGCAAAACGTAAGAGGGAGAGGATGCTCACGGCGTTCGGAAGACACGCGGCGGCAACAAGATGCCACAATGATCCCGACCTTCTAAAATGGTTAACGAGTCTCTTATCTACCACTTCTTGTAGTCCGTTAATGTTGATGTCGTTGACTTGCTCTTCAAGGGTCACCTTTTCTTGTAACATTCAGAAGGAACTCACAAAGCAAATCGATCCGATATACGAAGTCTTCTGGATAGAATATAGATAAAGAATCAAGGAAATTCACGGCAAGGGAAGGCTTTTTAGTGTAGTTTTGTAATGGATTATGATTAGAAATCATTAATCATAACACCATGACCAAAACCACAACCACGGAAAGAATCCATATGATAAAACTTAATGATGACCAAGGATTTACAAACGAAGAATAGCCAAAGAAAGGAATTCCAAGGCATAGAGTCACTATGGAGGTGATTCAAGATTAAAGCCAAGGAGGTTTTAAAGATCAAAGAGAAATTGGGTGGCATCGGGCTCCTCTCTTGAAGAAATGTCCGGGAGGTCCAACAGAGACTTGGCCAGTTCCACACCTACAAAACATAAGTCGTGGCAAAGATTTACGCATAACATCCTAGTTGAACTAGGGTTCAACCAAAGCACACACAAAGCTTAACAAAAAAACACAAACAACAACCAACATTAACATCATTTTAGATAACATGTGAAACATCATATGTGCATAACACAAATGCTATAAACAACATATGCAATGCAATGATGCTTGCTAATGATGCAACAAGATCATCATGAATGATCGATATATGAAGATCTTTCCCCCTTAAAAGAAATCTAATTTCCGTAATTTTAAGGTGACAAATCCGTGGGACAAGTAGTGGGAAAAAGAAATATGTCAAATATATATTGGCTTGTAAGAAATTTTGCAAACAACAAAGTTGATATCAAGATTGCAATCGAAATCAAAAGATGATTACAACCGATAAGGGTTTTTTGAAATTTCGAGAGAAGTATAGATAGGAATTTCCAAAAGAAGTTGCGAAGAAGGCGAAAGCTCATTAATTGTGGATTATGGTGAATCATGACCATAGACCCCGACATAAGCGAACGCCTCGGCAAAGATTTCTTTATGGCCGCGGTCCATAGGAGACCCCGTGTTTCGACGCTATTTCCTGGTCACAGTCATGGTTCCACCATAGGACACAACTATTGCAACTCTCAACCAACACATGTTGGTCAGAAGAGAAGAGCATGTGTCGACTTGAAGAAGTCAAAATACGACACATGTATGAGTTGAGAAATCAAAGAATAGTCCGAGGCTTTTAAATAGTTGACATGGCAAGGTGCAAGCTCCCAAAGATTAGGAACTTATGAAGCAAAGATTATCAAATGGAAATCTATTAACCAAAAACATGGTATAGGACGAAATTTAGGACAAACAACTATAAAGAAGAATAGTTGTCCGAAAGAAAAGGAGGAAGTCTCATATTATGATGATATGATGCATGCTCGCCCTATACGCCTTCGCAATGTTAGGAGTACTCTGTCTTCACCATGTTAGCAAGATATAGGGCTTTACTTTATATACTATCTTCATCGCACCAAACAAGATGTTGAGAAGCACTTAGCAAAACATTGTCGGTGAAGTTAACTCCCCGCTTGTTCTTCAAAAGATGACATGAAAACTTCTTGAAATCTCTTACTTGAGTCATCGGAAAAAAAAATCTTCATGAAAGCTTCCAAAGAAGCATAAGGAAAGAAAGAAGATCATTTTTAATTTGTTACTTTCAAAAAACTTTTAGTTTACAAAATCATTTTGAAGTTTTCAAAAAAGTAATATTATAGTTGGTCCTAAGTATGAGCTCGATACCATTCTCAGACGTAACCTCCTATTTATCGGGCCACACGCACTGCCTTTTTGTCCCAAAGACCTCGGCAACCGTGCGCAGATGCACCCAATAACTTAAGAAGCCCGGTCGGGTGTCACCGAAACCCCGATTACACCACTCATACCGGGATCAACAAAGGAGTAGCTACAACATTACCACATTTGTTACAAAATATAGATCGAGTGCGGAAGAATAATAACATAAATTTTAAAAAGGTGAATAAGTTATATTTGAGTAAACTCAACTTAATTTGCGGAAGATGAGTAGAACTAGAAGACAACCGGATCATGTCGCGCCCACAGACATAACCCCGTTAACAAAGACGAGTCAACACCCGCAACAAGGGTTAACAAACCCCGAGTACACAATGTACTCCGCAAGACTTACCCGACAAAAAGAAAAGACTCCAAGGATATGTTTGGCTTAAGGGAAGTAGAGCTAGAAAAGGGAAGTTTGCGTAAAAACTTTACTACAAGTGGATCCTTACTTTCAATATTTTAGCATCAATTTTGTTGGAACATAAATAAGCTAGATTTGCACTGTTCTATCTCAAACACTTTTGAACAACACATCTCAAATTATCTATTCGCATCTCTTTTCTTTCATAACCATGAGTAACCTTTGTTTCTTCAATTACTACGATGAATGGGCGGGAATCGGGTCTCCTTCTCCGAGAAGCAACGGCGATCCATGAATCGATTCAAAACCCAAATGGGGATCCCTAACCACACGACATATGTAGTACCCAAACTTGCATATATCAACCTTTTCCCGATTTGTCCAAAACGGGAACGAGGCTGCGCCACCCGAGAGCACAATGCTCCACCGCCCTACCCCGTCGGCCCTAATGACAATGACAGTTTAACCCAAGGGGGTGGGTACACGCTACTCCCCGCCATCTCTCCACTCCCGGTCGTGGTTGCCATTCCCGATTTGGCTCCACCGAGATCCCGACTTCACGGAGTATGTGGCTAGTTAGGGGTCGACCGATCCGGGTGATCGCCGGTCGACGTGCCATTGACCAAAAAGGTCTCAGCGCAATATCGCTCAACACGTCCCGATTTCACTCGGGCCAAACAACGGACGGTCCTTAAACGACCAACACGGGACAAGCACGACTAGGTATCCCGCCGGCTTTCAACCTACGTCCCCGCCTCGATCTCAAATTCATCACTACCATATGTATTCTTTTGAACCACCATCGTGGTGTTCTCTTTTTTCCATAGCCGAGGAACAAAGATAAAACTTATATCTCGCGAACGATGAAGCCATCATTCGACTTCTACCGAAGTCTAGGCGTATTAAGCATAAGATATCGATCTACTCATACTAGTGGGATAAACTCGAAAAACGTAGATCAAGGTAATCATGCAAAGAACGGTATCAACCAACTCTTATTAACTTAATGCACATTGCACTAGACTTAAAGTGATTAAAACATTTATAAAACAGAAGGGTTTATGCTCCGGGGCTTGCCTTTGTTGCGAGGAAAGTTAGATTCCAAAACCGGATCACCAAAGTTAATCTTGACACCTTCACCTCGGTGGATACACCTTCTCCAAAGCTTGATCATCGTTAACCACATCACTCTCGCTCACTACACGTAATAATGATGCATTGCTTAACATGATGGAATGGTAAATATGATGCTTGATGATGCATGAAATAATAAACATTTGAGTACAACTTTCCTTCACGATAAAGTTACAACCCAACAAAACAAACTTGTTGAACTACTCTATAAGATATCATCACCATTGCCTAAGGAGTTCTCAAGGACCATTTGATTATGGTATGATCCAAGATTCACAAAGCAATCCCAAATCACACACACATCAAACCTAAGTCATTAAACTCTAAACACTCACCTTCCTAATAAATAAAATAAAGCATAAAATAGAAAATAATTTAAACATTTCAAAATGACTCCAAACTTTTTATACAAGTAGGACACATCATAAAAACAAACACCAAATAAATTTTCATGATTTTTGAATAAATAAAATAATTATTAAAAATCAAGGAAGATGCATTTTCAATTAAAATTTGTATTTTAAATCATGCAAGAACTACTCAAAATCAAAGTTTCAAATTTTTCATGGATTCATATACTCATAAGAAGCTTCTACAAAAATTTTCGTAATTTTTAAAGCTAAACTTGATTTTATATGAAATTCACAAGAATCAAAGACTATTCAAACAAATACTAATTGATAAAACATTGAATAAAAGAAAAAGGCACACGGGCTAAAATCAGCCCAAAGATCCCGCGGCCCATACCGCTCAAAAGGCCCGATTCGCTTACCACAGTCGAACTATTTTTTATTTTGGCCCAAGATTTGATTAGGCCCAACACTATTCCTCTTGAGCCTACCCATATTGTCTCTACGTGATCCCGACCTCTTTGTGGCCTTGCCACTCGTGGGTCCTAAGTCATCGGATGGTCATCCGGGCCATGGCGGTGGCTACGGCCAACGCGGCCCCACCGCGTTAAAGCCCCCGACAGTGGTGCGGTAAAAGGAAAAGAAGAAGGGTCCTAAACCCCCGGCGTGGCTC
The DNA here is from genome assembly GCA_015847255.1 of Hyparrhenia diplandra. Taxonomy (NCBI): domain Eukaryota; kingdom Viridiplantae; phylum Streptophyta; class Magnoliopsida; order Poales; family Poaceae; genus Hyparrhenia; species Hyparrhenia diplandra. Next base: position 120,673 of record JADLZK010005676.1, on the reverse strand, counting down.
AACCGAATTTCACGGTAGCGCCACGATGGATTGACGGAGGTGGCCAAGAACGGGTTCGGCGGCGGTGATAAACGGGCAAACCGCGCGCGGTGGACGCACCACGGCCGTCACCGATGGTTCGGCGGGACCGGGAGATGGATCGAACATAAGAGCGGGCGATCGACGGTGACCCCATCGCAACGCGCTTCAAAGACAAGTCATTGGCCAAAAACGCTCACCGTTGAAGGGACCGGATCACCGCCATCGCGGTTTCAGATGGCCATGGTTTACGCGAACTCACCAAGAAAAGGAAAACGACCTCGCGGGCGGCGTGTTGCGGGCCGGCGAAGAAAAGCTTATGCACCGCGGGAGGAGGGAGAGAGGGTTGCGAAACCACGGGCAAGCTAAAGCGGTAGAAAAAACTACGGCAGCGATTTGAATCCGGCAGGCGGTGGCGACTCCGGGCGGCGGTTTGGTTTTGTCGGCGAAGAACGGTCGACTTATAAAAGGAGAGGTGAAAGGAGTGATGGAGGTGGTGGGGCATTCACGAAGTCGGCCGCCGCTTCGTGCCGCGCCGAAGACGGCCGAATCCAGCGAAGCGGCCCGCGCCGGCGTCGTATTTTTTTACCGGCATGGGCGTGGCGAAGGTTTCCCCGTGCGGTTACCGTAGCCCCAACCCTAACTTATTTGAATTTGATCAAATTCTCCCAAAATTTGAACTGATCTTCAAAAACTCCAAAAAGTGACTTAGCCTAATTTTTCAAGATCTACAATTTTCACAATTGGAAGATTTTCAAATTCGACCTCTAAATATGACTTTTTGAAAAGGCCTCAAAAATTTTGAAATTTGAATTCAAAATTACTTTTAAAATCATGTAACAACTTGAAAAACTTTGTAGATGACTTTTGTTCATCTCAACAAAATCTACAAACTCACTTTTGAAAGTTTTTGCAAATTTTGCTTAGATTTTGAAATATGATTTTTAAATCAAAAGGGGACAAAACCCTAGTTTTGGTATTTTCAAAATTACTCTAAATTTTTGAACTAAACTTTGAAAACTCAAAACACCAACTTTGTTCAACTTTGAAAACTCTACAAATTTGCTTTAATAACCATACCCAAATTCTTTATAAATTTTAAACAAAAAGAAAAGGGGGTAAAAGAAAGAATGGAATTTAGGGTTTTCGGAGTTCAATTCAAATCAATTTGATTCAAATTTCAGATTCCCAACCTATACTATCCAACCATCATCCAACATCACACTTTAGGATCAAAAACATAAAATAAACTTAATTTTGTCCAATCCAGGACTTAACCGGTAAGTAACACAGGGTGTTACAGGTTTGCATCCTTAGCGCATGCAAAATGGGCGCCAAGTAATAAAATATAATAATATTCACATTTTAAACTCAAACCCAACACATCCCCCCCAAAGTCCATATCCAACACTACACACATATCACAACTCTCAACTCACAAACCCACACGGGCGACAAGACAACAACACCGCTCCTTTGCCTTACCTAATCGGTTCTCGCCCCCCGGCTCTCAACCGTAAATCACCACACTCAACTACATCCGAGGTAAGAAGAGAAAACACCCTCTCTACTTGCCGAAAAGCAAGAACCCATGGGGTAAACCCAACTAGTAAGCCGGCGACACCTTCAGTCATCATCCAGTTCAAGGCCTACAGACACCTTTAAAGGACGGGCTCAAAGTCGGATCCATGCCCGGCGCGGACAATACGTATTGGTTTAAACTTCTGCAGAGCGTGTACACAAGATCTCTCGATCACCATCATCGATGCCCTAGGAGCACCTAGGAAGATTCCGGGCCGCCTTCCAACTAGTACGATGCCATCCTACCACTCACCCGCTGAAGCCCCGAGAGTACCACCGCAAGACGCCGAGACCGGGAAAGACAACACCGCCCTACAAGTGGTCTTTGCCCTCGAACGGAACGGGCAAGACCTCCGTCTTCGTTGACCCTAATCACCTTACAAACCTAGCGAGAATGGCACCGCCCCTAGCTAGTCGGACTACCCGCCCCCCGCCCATTTTGGGGCGGCGATGTGTACCTGTGTTCCCATATGATTCCGGCCCCAACGACCGTAAGTCCTTAGGTTGACCGGCACAAGACATCTTCTCATCTTCTCGTGTGCTCGATAGCACCATGGGGCTTCGCCCACAAAGGCTCTCCACCCCAAACTCGGGGAAAAATCACCATGTACCCACCATAGGTACCGAAACTAGGGGTGCCCAGTGCCCTCCTGGCCTAGACTTCGTCTCGGCCGACTCGTCGTCTGCCTGAAATACTCAACCCTTACCACCACACACCCAAGACACACACGCGCAGAATCACACTTCCCGACGACACAACTCAACCGGGTCCCGGCTCATATACTCCGGCTCTCATATATATACACGTAAGTGAAGATAAAGCCACATAGTGGCGAGTGCAAGCAAGCGGCGGAGTATATAAGTGCGAGCGCAAAGTCGGGTGATTTGGTGGAAGGGTTTCAATCAAGGCATATCGGGGCTCAGGCAAAAGCATGCATCCATATATACTAGCAAATGAGTAAAGTAAAAGCGCTAGCATATCTATTTGCAATGTCTAAATAGGATTCTCTACAACAAAGTCTTTGCCATGACACCTGCGATGTCGAGGAAGTAGTGGTACTAGTCTCCGGCCACTTGGTGTAGTCGCACGGTCTCCTCCTCCGGGTCGACTCCACCGGACCGAAACAACGTAGAGTCGCGATAAGTTTACTCCTATAGAGGTCCACAAAGAAGCAACAATATCCAAAAAGATCCAAATGCACTCATAGATAACCCTATGACGTAGAGCTCGAATTTAGAAAAATTTGGACTCTTGTTTCATAATTTTCTGAGCTAGTATGAATATTCTATGAATTTCCTAAGATCAAATTATATTCTGAAAAAGGAAAAAGGCTGGATTAACCAGGCGCTGACACGTGGCAGCTTCTGGTTGGGCGGATGACGTCAGCATGACGCCAGCAGAGGCGGTCCTATGGCTTCCTAGCTGACAGGTGGGGTCCTGTGATGATGTCAGCATGACGTCATCACTGGACAGTGGGTCCAGATGACATCACCATGACGTCATCAGTGACGTCAGTGCTGACATGTGGGTCCGTCGGTAGCAGCGTATGACAGGTGGGTCCGCTTGGCTGGGTCCGCGACATGTGGGGCCAGGTGGGACCGGTCAACTGACAGGTGGTCCCAGTCAACGGTCAACGTTGACCGGTCAACTATAGTGGGCCGATAGTGGGCTTTGGTGGGCCGGACATGGGCCGGGTTGGGCCGCTCGTCCCGGACACGTGTCACGTGCTTAGGTTGGCCACGTGGCCACGTTGGGCTTCTACTGGGCTCGGTTCACAGGGCTGTGCACGGGGGCGGTGTAGCGTGGACTGCAGGCATCGGTCCATAGACCATTGTGCGGTCCACCATGGACCGGGTCCATCTTCTCATCTCCTCCTATGGTTCACATGGAACAGGTCCACGCCGCTGGGCTCCTCTTCTTTTCCCCATCCTCTGGCCTCTGTTCGTCGACGGCGTGGCGCACGGCGGCGCGGCCGTTCCTCCTGGCGTCTCCAGCGGTGCGGGGCTGCTCCCTTGGGCCGAGGGGCGTCTAGACGGGGTCGCGGTCACGCTGGATAGGCTAGGCGGCGGTTTTGGCTTCAAGGCTCGCCGGCGCACGCGTCACGGCGGCGGTGCACGGCGGCGAGGCTTCCGGGGCGGCGTAGGGGCTCCAAGCTGCCCCTTTTCTTCTCGAATCAGCACCAGGGTGGCACGGCGGAACCCTTGGCGGCAGCTAAGCGGTCGGCGGAGGCCCGATGTAGCGGGGCGACGGCGGCGGCGTGGCTGCTCCGGTGGCGGCGCGTGGCGCTACGCCCTGGCAACGCGTAGCATCAAGGATGCTCGCTTCTTTCCCGATTGACGCGGCCAGCGAGCCATAGGGCTGACCGGCGGCGACCAAAGAGCGCGGCGGAGTCCGCTACGCGACAACGCGCGCGGCGGCGCTCCAGCCGGCTCGGGTCCGTGCGGTTCGAGGGTCAAACGACCACCTTTCTTCACGGCGCCTGCGTGGGTAGACGCGCCTTGGCCCGACGGGGCTCGACGGCGGCTCTCGCTCAGCGAAGCCACCGGAGTCGCCCGGAACGGAAGCTGGCATGGCGGCGTTCCCGGGCGGCATGGCGTCGGCGTGGTGCCTCGTCCGAGCACCTAGGCTCCGATCCCGGCAAAAAAAGGCGGCTCCTTTCTTCCCCTACGAAGCGAGGCGACGACGTTCATGGCGACTAGGCGGCACGGTGTGCATCGGTCTCGTCGGAACGCGGCGGTGCCATGGGTGGCTCGTGCCATGGCGGCGCGCGCTCCGGCAACGGCGTTCCCGGGCCATGGGCTCGGAAGGACCAAGGCCCTTCCCATCGTCCAGCCGTGCTACGGCGTGCGCGGCGCGGTGTGCAAACAGCAGCAGCCGGCCTCGCGCTCCCGTGAAGTGGGGACGCGGCGGCGAGGTCAGGGTGCGCGCGGGGGCGGCGTGGACGCGCTCACCTTGGGTCTTAGCAGTCGCGGCGGCGCAGCTTGGCGAAGTGGATCGGCAGCAGCAGAGTGGTCGGGCTCGCGGTACAGCAACGGCGCCTTCGGCACGCGGTCCTCCTCCAGGCGGCTCCCGGCGGCGCTCCCTCGAGCTCCGACGGCAGCAAGGCGGCGGACGGCGTCGGCTTCTCCTCCCCGCCCCCTTCTTCTTCTCTTCTCCCTTCTACTTCTTGCGGTTCCGCGGCAACGGCAGCGGCTACGACTTCCCAGTGACAGCGCTCCGACGGGCTATGGCACCCCGGCGTCGCGGTACGGCTCCACCGGTGATGCTCTCCTTTCTCCCCCGCCTCCTTCCTTCTCCTTCCCTCCCCACTTCTTCTTGCTGGCTCGGTTTGGTCGGGTGGATGGCCACCAGGTTGGCGGCGCAGTGCCTGGGAAACCCTACGGTTCCCAGGTGTCCTCTTTATAGGGCGGCGGCACCATGGCGGTTTGGTGGATGGCGAGGGCGGTCGGGATGCATGGAGGGGCGATCGGACGGCGTTCGAGGGCTCTAGGTTGGGGTTTCCGCGTCGCGACACGATCGCGGTCGTTCTGGTGTCCTCCAATTCCGGAGCTCGGGTGGTCAAAGGTGGGGACAGCGCCTGGGCGCGGCCATGGCGACGGCGCGTTCTCGGCGTCGGGGTCACGCCAAGGGCGTGACACGGTCGGCCCTTGGTCGGCTTGCGTGGCATGCGTGCGGGCCCATGGGGCGGTCTGTGGCCGAGGCAGACGAGCGGGATAGCGAGGCGCGGCCTCGGATCCTCTCCTTCCATCGCGGCGCCTCTCCTTCCATCGCGGCGCTGCTCTGCTTGGGCGGAAAGCAGAGGAAGGGCGCGAGGGGACCAGGGAGAAGGTAAAGATGACAGGTGGGGCCATGCAGCTGGCTGGGAAAAAGACGAAAACGCCCTTCGTTATGTGTGGCGCGGACGGACACGCGCGGGCTGGGCCGGCCCATTGGCTTGCTGGGCTCGAGTGCGGCTTCGAGCCTGCTCGGGATGCGGCGCTGCTGGCTGCTGGGCTAGCTAGCTGGGCCGGCTGGTTTGGGTCACCAGGCCAAAATGGCATTTCCCACTCTCTTTTTTTATTCTTAAGGCTTTTCTAATTTCTTTCCTACTCTATTCAAGCCATGGGCACCTTATGTGGCATGCAAGTGTTGCTATGTTTGCATACCTCCTTAGTTGGAGTCACTAGGGGTCACTTGGGGTTTAGGGAAACCATTTCTAAGGGTTGGCAACAAGAGGACTATTATAAAACATAGGGGTTGATTTTATTAAGCATTACATAAAATCAACAGAAAATCCAAATCACACTTGTAATTAAAATGCAAATGCTCCAACAAAAATTTAGTAGGTGCTACTTGTGCAACTAGGGTAGGGTTTACCTACATGACAAGTCATCAATCATGGGCTATTAAAAAAAAATTTTGTTGGTTGCAATTTTTTAGGTTTTGAAAATTCGGGTTGTTACACACGTTCTCTAGGGAGGTCTCGCACATTGTCCTTTCCAGGTTGCGCCTGCAGAACATCATCATGCCCATCGAGGAGGACTTCATGACTTGGTGGCTGCGTATGAGGAAGAAAATACCCAAGAACCTGCGGCGAGGATTCGACTCCGCCTTCTTCCTGGTGGGTTGGTAGCTCTGGAAGGAGCGGAACTCCCGCAGTTCAACAACAAGTCCACCTCGCCATCGTTGCTGGCTCTGGCTGTTAAGGAGGAGGGCACGGCGTGGTGTGAGGCAGGCAACAGGCGCCTCAGAGCTGCTTGTGTGGCCTGGTATCTAGGTGGCTGTAATTCTTAGTTGTAAATTGTTTCATCATGTAGCACCTTGTCTGAGATCTAGTAGAAATAGGTGTCACCTTGGCAACGTTGTTTGAACTTTATTCTGCTTAATGGAAAACATGCAACGGCGTGTTTAAAAAAAAAAAAAAAAAAGAGTAGGTAGGCAAAGCTGATGAACAGAAAGTAGTACAAAACAGAAAATTCATTACCATAAATGCAGAACATATATATATATATATATAGATATATGGAGAAAAGGAAATACTGAGGTTTCCTTCTAAATACCATCCAGTGATGTACATACAGATACTGCACACACGCCAATCGAACGCTACATACAAAGAATGCCACGCCCGCCCGCCCGCCGCCGGCGCGACGCGCACGCACAGGCGGCCACCGCCGTCACCGAGCTCAGACGTTGTCGGGCAGGTCGAAGTGCTGGACGCCGAGCACCTGCAGCGCGGCGTTCTGGACGAAGACGACGAGGCCGCACTTGGTGGCGCGGAATCCGTCCCAGAGCGGGAACTGGACGGTCCCCGACACGGTCTTCTTGGCCGAAGCGCCCTCCGCACGGCGGCCACCTTCTCGAGGCGCCGCACCACGTGGTCGTTCAGCAGCGACTTGCCCTTGTTCTCGCCGCGCCCGCAGTCGGTCACCAGCCCGCTCTCGTACAGCGCCACCAGCACGCTCGCGCCGCCGGGACCCTCCACGCGGCTGCGCAGTGTGCCCGTGAAGGACGCCTGCAGCGTCGTCGGGTTCGGCCGCTGGAACGTCACCTGCACACGCGCGTACATCCATATCAGATCAGGCCGTGGTTTATGAGACGATCAACAGGACAGACATGGCAGTCGGCAGATCTGAATTGTTGTTGATTGCAGATCCAGCATAAGCACAGTGGCTTATGAGACGATCAACAGTTGTCTGAACAGTTTGTTTCAACACTGTCGAACGATCTTGTTTTTTCGTCGAGACGACATGGTGTGGTGGAAACAAGATCGGACGGACATGCAGAGTAAGTACGCACCTTGATGGCGGGCGCGGGGTAGCGCGGCGCGTCCCGGACGGCCTGCGCGAGCGCGTCCTGCTCGGTGCCAACGCAGTGCGCGCGGCCCTGGACGACGACCTGCGGCGTGAAGAGCGTGTCGAGGCGGAGCGCCTCCACGTAGGCCTTCTGGCGCACGGTCCAGGCGCTGGACGCGAATGGGTCCTTCCACCCGCGGTAGTCCCAGTAGTCGACGTGGAACGCCAGCACCACGACGGCGCCGTCCCCGGAGTCCTGCGCCAGGCGCGCCGCCACGGCGTCCGCCTCGGGCGACGCCCCGCACCCCTGCGACGCGAACAGCTCCACCAGCACAGGCCCCGGGGCCACCGCCTCCTGGCCCTCGCCCGTCGTCGCGTCGTCCGGCGCCGACGCCGTCGCCCCGCCGCCCCTGCGCCCGAAGCACGCCAGCAATCGCGGCGCCATTGGTTGGGTGGTGGTAGCTGCGTCGTAATCAGCTAGCGGAGCTGCCGTGCGGCGGTGCACGCGGCCGGATCAAGTGAGCTCTCGCTGGCGCGTTGGCCCTTGGCGCGCAAGGTAAGTAGTAGGTGTCCTTGGCCTCTGTGGTGGTGTGGTGACTGGTGGGGCAGCTGTTGCCTGTTGGGGGGTGGAGACGACAGACGAGAGGTGAACGAACGGAACGTGGCGGAGGCGACGGCAACAGGATACCAGCCTGTCAGCACGCACCCCCTCCCTCTTTGGATCATCGCCGGGTAGCTAGCTGCCTGCCATGTGTGTTACGTGCCTGCCTAACCCCTTTGTTTTTCGGTTTATTTACAGTAGCTTTTCTGCTGCTCACTTTGCTCAAATTAGTTTCCACTAGTTCAGTGCGATCTGTAGATGCATTATGCTCACTCATTTTCTGGTCGTGTTCTTGGATCGACAGCGGAGGAGCTAGCGATAGCACGCCTTTTTTTTTGCTTTCACGATGCATGCATGATGCTTTGCTTGCTCCGGTGTGTTTTGTGGGCGCGACGACCACAGACCACCGTGTGTCGGCGAGTGGTTGGATCCGCCGTCGGAGGGTTGATCTGATTCCATTTTGTTTTAACGCACAAACAGCCAGGCCACGTTTCAGCGGCTATTATTCAATTCAAATTCAATCATGCCACTGGATTACAACGCAGCGGTGCGTGTTCTAGCGAACTCGAGACGGTGCAGCCGTGGATTTTGCTGCCCGTCACAACAGAGTAGAAAATACAATGGCCGGCTTGTGTGCACAAGACGAAGTGGGCGGAGAGCTGTCGCCTGCCAGGGGAGAGACAGCGATCGAATTTCAATTCGTGAGTGGTGGCGTGGCGACTGGCGAGGGCGGCCGTGCACCTGATGGTGCATGGACGTCCTACCCGATCCTCAGCGTCGGCGGGTCGGTCCACCGCTAGCGAGAGCACTCTGTCGGCGTACATGGAGGTCACCGCCGCACTTTGGAGTTTGGACTGCTACCCAGGCCTGGATTGGTAATGGGCCACTCGTCCTGTTTAAATCGACCCACTCGAACAATGCGCCTTTTGTGTTTTATGGGCCAGGCCTTTCTCGACCAGGAAAGAAGAATCAGGATTTATTGGGTTCAAACAACAAGGCTCAATCAATAGTCAGCAAAGGAAAAAGAGAAATTAAACCCAAAATACTTAACACAATGAAGTTTGTTTCAAAAAAAAAAAAAAAGAGGCCCAGATACCCGCATGTGACTCGATGAGGCCCATGAGGCCGAACTTAATCGTTCTGGGCCTCCACTCGCTGTGGATTGACCTGCGAGTCCCACTCATCTACACCACGCCGTCGTGGGCCTGGTGTCCTGGTGACCGTGGGGTACACTGGCACGGCACTCCCGTCTATCCGATCACCACCAAGTCCCAGTCGGCGGACCGCCGTAGGCCGTGGCGCACTTGCCTCGTACGCGCTGCGTGTGCGAAGCGGCGTCCGAGCAGCGAGCGTGGCAACCGCCTCCGTAATCCGCTGACCACAGAAATCGGTGGGCGTCACCGTCGAGCAACGAGGACGAGGAGCCCTCTGCCCCGATCGAATCAGTTCCAGGTGCTGGCTGAGTCATCAGATCCTTGACTTCCGCGGCTCCCCAAACAAATACGGCAGGGCCTTCTTCCGGTTCCCAGCTTCAACGAAGGCGGCAGCGCCATTAATCCTCGCGTGGCCAACGTTTCCGTCCGTCTGATGATCGGGTTGGGTTGACAAAACCCCATTCGGCCACCGAACTGTCTGATTCAAACGCCGCAGGAAGTTGTGCATGCATATCCATTATCCATTATCCGATCAAGAAGGAAATTCTGTGCACATTCGTTCGCTCGAGTATAAGGCATCGTGTGGCGGCGTGACACGCTGCAAATTAGTCATAACGATCTGCACGATTGATCTCATCTCCCGCTGGAACCGGCGCCGACCCATTGTAGTGGTATGGGTGCGTTTACTTCTATCACACGATAACATGAATGCAGTCCCCGGCCGTCCAGTATGCTGCAGGCAGGGTCAGGGAGCGCGATCAGCTGAATCAGCTCCAGCCAGCCATTGCACCGACGACCGTCAGCGATCAGTCGGAGCCACCTGCACCTGCAGGCCAGGCTGCACAGCTGTAGTCAAAGCGTGTGCAGATAAAGTAGCGCGACGCTGACGAAGCAAACTCGGCGGCGACGGCCATGAACTAGCAGCAGTCTATATCCATGGATGGATGGCCCCATGCCAACGAATGAGATCCCCAACTGCCCGGCGTGAGCGCCAAACGCGGGCGGAGGGACGGTGGCGTGGCCCCGAATCGGATCCTGTCACGTGTGCGCGCGCCCTGTCCTCGGAGTTAAAGCAAGTGCGTGGGTGGTGGTAGCTGGGAGCTGGTGCATGCCCGCCGGCGCCGGGAGGGAGCCACCGACCGACCCACCTGTCTTTCCACGTCGGAAACCAAGGGTTATCCACAAATTTATCCGTGTCACGTTGCGTAATCTGCGACGCCGAGCCAACAACCACCTTTATACGATACGCATGGCACATTCGCATGCTGTGGAAACTTGTCGCCTCCGCCGCGGAATGGTGGACGGACGACGCGGCTTTCTCCCACTCCTGAACACTTTGCCGCTCCCTTTCCCATTGTTAGCCCGTGAACCAACGTGAGGGAGATCAGGAGATGAGATGAGAGGGCTGGTAGTATAATCTGCCACTACTAGACGTACTCGTACGTCGCAGTCGCTCGAAATGAAATCGTCCGTCATCATCCATGTGACCCCCGGAGCTCTAGGTGGGTCTGGTTGGTGCCGACCGGCCTCTTCCCCAATATTGTTACGTTCTGCGTCGTACTCGCCTTGGGATGCTTCTTTGGCTCATCTTTCTCCTTTTTCTCTTTCCCCGCCATTCGAACACGGGACACCTGAGGGAAGAGCTTGGGGACCGGATCAGACCAAATCGTGTTAAGGATAAGACGGCCCTGATTTGGGAGCACCAGTCCTACTAGTCCAAGCAGGGCACATGCAGACGAGGCGTACCATCAGGCTCCTTTTGGCCGAAAGGGAGGCATCCTTCACAGGAGTCCGTCCTGTCCTCGCGACGCGAACGAACGCGCTGTTGTTGTAAGAAGAGATGCGAGATGCACGTTCCCGTGGCAGAGATGGCCCGTCGAGCTGGTGGCTCGATTTCCTTGCTTTTTGGTTTATTTACAACTACAACACGCTCTTCTCCTTCCTGATCTTTAATGTACTACTCTTCGTTGTGGATAATATAAGAAGGATGTAGTATGCTTTTCACAGACACTTTTCGTGAGCTAATTAAGATTGCATGTGTTCAGTGCGGACTGCGAACAAAATTGCGGCGCAGTCTAGCATGTTCTTGCCACAGATCGATTATTGTGGCGTTGTCACGACCTCGGCAGCTTTCAGATCATCTGACAATCTAGCTCGGGAGGATAATAAACATTAGCGATTGACCGCTAATAAGGTATACTCTCTCCGTTCTTTTTTATACTGGAGGGCAATGGGAATTCAAGTTCGACGATTCTTGAGGATTCTATTGTTCCGTATCCAAAACTTCCCTTGGTGGTGGCTCCGGGCGCCGTCCTCGTCCCTTGGCCATGGACGACAATCCTGAGCTATCCCTAACATCTTCTACTCAAGAAGGCTCAAGAACAGCGGCTGATCATCAGAAGTTGCAATGTGTTGAGCCTACTTTAGGTTTTATCTTCTCGAGGTATCCATCTAGGGTGAAACTAACACAAAATTTGAGTGGCGGCTTGTCACACCCCAACACGGCAGCCTGGGGCCCGACAGGCCGAGAAGCGGATGGCCGGGAGGCAGCCGGCCTCCAGGCGCGCATGCGCCAACCCTGCCACCGCCACCGTGTCGTTATTTCAGAAATTAGGAAATAAAAAGTCTTTAGAAATCAAAGATATTTGAGTTTGATTAGAATAAAAGATTGAGTTTGTTTAGGAAACATGTATTCCGATCTATAAGGAAAACTCCTATAGTTTGCTTGAATTGTAATTCCAGTAGGGACTATAAATATAGGGAGATGTAATCTTTGTAAGTCAAGCAAGAAATAATTATCCCTCTCTATCTCTTTCTCTCTTCTCTCTGCCGCCTCCTCCTACGTCTCCCACATCGTTGCCGCCGGCTGTTCCATGTCGCCAAACATGCCACCGACGCCCTAGCCCCTAGCCTGGCTCAGCTGTTACACGAATTGTTAATAATGTATCTCTATATACATCTATAAGAAAGATGGTATGTTTTCTTTTGAGACCAAAATTTTGAGTTGGGGGCATGTGCCCTCCTCTGTTTACTCGTTAGTTGCCGGATTGAACTAACTACAACATTCATGTCACAGGTTATCCAAATACTCATCGCTAGTAACCGAACACAACGTAGTGATCACCACCAAGTCGAAATTGGAGATTTTGAAGATAGGAAATCTGAAGTAGCGCCCTCCGTGGCTGCCGCTGCCTCCACCAACTTCACAAACTATGGTCTGCTTGCAGCCTCCACCTGCGGGGCGACAACACCTCGCAGCAACGTAGTGATCACCACCAAGTCGAAATTGAGATTTTGAAGATAGGAAATCTGAAGTAGCGCTCTCCGTGACTGCCGCTGCCTCCACCAACTTAACAAACTCTGGTCTGCTTGCAGCCTCCACCTGCGGGCGACAACACCTCGCAGCAGCGCCGCCTTGACTCCGCTCTCCAGTGACGGCGTAACCAGGCCCCGTACCTACGCCGCTTTGACATGGCCCTACTATTCCACCGGCGTGGTGACAATGCCGCGCAACAGCGCCGCCCTGTCTCCGCCCTACAGCGATGGGCGACAACCCTGTACCTGCGCCGCCACGACATGGCCCTTTTATTCCAACACTTAGCCATGATAAAGATGAGCCTTGGCCAATGAAAGGTTTTATTTATCCAAATATTATTCTTACCTGATGCATAAATGTGTACATCAAGGAGGAAGCGGTTATTTGCTTTGTTAAGCGGTTCACCATATCTAAAAACTTATGTTTGCAACCTCCACTAGCCTAATTCTTCGACACGCAAGACGCTTACCTCACCATCCCACTAACACCCCACTAGCATGTCACCTCACCAACCCACTGACCATTCGTTGCGCCACGTCATCAACATGTCCCACGTGTCTATGGGCATAAAAAAGGTTATAACTCATGAACCAAAAAAATAAATCAAATTCTGATTACACCATTAAATTTATTTTAATAAATCCTTTAAAACAAGATCTCACATGTATATATTTTGATAAAATTATAAGTGGAACCCGTTGGTATATATAGAGAAAAAAAAAAAAAAAAAAAAAAAAAAAAAAAAAAAGAAAGAAAAAAAAAGAATAGAAGGGGTGATAGTAATATTGTAACTCATAGAATTCTCCTTCATACTCAAGCGGCAACGCGAGGAGAATCCACTTGTTTGTTGACAATGGGTTCTGGTTTAGTGGGATCTTACCTAAAATATCTTGGACAGTTGACATATAAAAGGAACATTTTACAAATTCTGTCGTCACGGATTTTATTTGAAGGGGCTTACAATAAACTATTGATAGTAATTATTACTCTATTATATATAAAATTGGTCAAACTTGATATTTTTCATTATCTAAGGCCCTCTTTGGATCTCCATTGATAGTAGTTTTTTTTTTTTTTCAAGAGCACGCCTTAAGCGCGTTTTTCATTAAGCGAAAAGAGTTTTACAAACCATGGTTGATCCGTAACATGGATTACCGGATCACCACCCCTACTTCTACTGGATGTTACAATAGTGATTACATCGAACAAATTTGCGACATGGACGAAACTAAGAAAAAGCAAGCCGCGCCGATGGCTAACAAGCGCCCTCTTCTACAATCCCGCCAAGTTGAGCTCCATGGCCGAAAAGATCAATACCACCGCAAGCGTGGCTTCAAACAACGCTTTTTTTTCGGTCATCTTCCCCTTGAACGCGCCACGAAATTGTGTCCGATTTCTCGAGTCGACGACATCATCGCCAACCTTTTGCTCGCCAAGCTTGCGGAGCAAAACCTTCTCGTGCTTGAACAAAGCATTGGGGGCACGAGGTTGAGCTGCAATGCGTCCACTCCTCCTCGAGACCGAACCGACCTCGGCGTCGAGCGGCGCGCAGCTTTAGGTCCGACCTTGATCGGAGGAGTGCCGAGGGGATGCAAATCCTAGCCTCAATCTCCTCCCCGGACCGACAACGCCCCACGCCATCATCAAGCCCGGAGGAAGGCAAGCTCGGCGCGCTATCGATGTCCACCGGCACCGAGGCCCCCGGATCTCCCCTTCCTCGACGTCCCCATGCTCACCGCGGTCGCCCGATAAAGACCGCTGGGCGAGGTCCGGCCGAACACGCCCTCCTTCGTCCTACGGGGACAAATCGACCGGTGTGTGCTCCCCGCAAAACGCTGAAGTGAAGGACCTCCTCCCGAGCCGCGCCAAGCTCGAACCAAAGGGGCTGCAAACTCGGCCTCGACCAAGTCGGACCACCCGGTCGCTGGTAAGAACAGGCTCGGTCACAAATTTGTCACCCGAAAGGAGGAGTGGGCTGGGGTGCGGATACAACATCCACCCCCACCGTCCACGATCCAGCTATCGTGAGACGGCGGTGGAGTCCGGCAGAGCAACAAGCCATGAGTTCCACCATCATCGGATCATCCGCCATATCCCCGACAACCAAGTCCGCATCCGGACGTGGCGAAAGAGTCAACGGATCCGACTCGAGATGTAGGAACCACCGCAGCACCGACCAAAGACGGTCGCGCGACAGGTCCGGTTTCGTTTTTCGCTTCCGTCGCCGAAGCACGCGGATGGGCCGGCGTGTCCAACCGGGCACCCACAAAGATCGGTCCCGAACATCCTCGGCCACCACGCAGGCGCAAGAGGGTGTAATGTGAGTTGCATCGTGAACTGGCTCGCGTGGCGGCGACCCTTGAGCACGCCTTGGCCTGATGACCGAACCCCGGAACGGAGGCAACAGCGTGGGAGAGCGGTAAGGGAAAGCGATATGGTCTTGCGCGCTGCAATTGAAACAGAGCCCACGAGCTCGCGTGGACTTGACGGCGTGGCTTGGGAGCAGCCAGGATGAGGTCGCGTCGTTGGCGGACGCACAACGCTTAGAAAACCATCGGCGTCGCAAATGTGATCGGACGACGAGGCCGAGGGCGCCTGGTGCACCGAGACCCTCGCCGCCGGGCGTCGGACCGAGACGTTTACCGCATCGGGCCTCCGCGCGGGCTGCCGGCGGAGACCGCCGCCCAACCGGGCGAGGTGATGACTGCGCGCCGATGGCGTGATCCCCATGCCCCGCCGCCGGCCTTGATCCCGCCGAGGTAGCGCAGCACACCGCTGGCCGCGCGACCGAGATAGGTGCGCCGCGAGGGACTTAACGCGGCGACGCCGAGTATGACGACGTAGCGTCGGCGATATAGGGCGACTTCATCATTTGAGTCGCTTTGGCGGCGCGGCGCCCACCCACCGAACTTGCCTCACCCAACCGAAAGACCGGCGAGGGACGAACTAAGAGCATGCGGGAGAGGGAGGAGCTGCTCAAGCACGCTAGCCGCTTCTCACCTCGCCCCGACTCGTCCCACTTCTTCGCCCTCGCGTGTCCTCACGAACGTCCTCGGAAAGGAGCACCTCTTCATCCACCAATGAGGCCGGTGTCCCGTAACCCACTCCGAATTGAGACGGCATCGGCAAATTAGGGCCAGCGGGGGACTCGGCGGCGTCGCCATGGCGACGACGGCGGCGGCGGCGCGGATCCTGCGTCCCGAAAGCAGCCACGGGGCATCGGACGGGGTGGAGCGGGCGGATCCGCGCGTGGTTGAGGCCGGACATCGGCCTGAAGGGGCCACCGACGGGTGCCGACGGAATGGAGCCCGCGGCGCGCCCCATCGATGACCAAATAAGGTTGCCGGATCCGCGGGGATGAGGGCACCGAGGCCGATCCAGCGGAGGCGTGGCCGCGGGGCGGAACTTGCCCTCCGGCAAAGGGCGGCGACGACGCTGACGGCGACGCAGTCGAGCTCAAGCGGTGGAGCAGCGGCGCTGTTCCCTTCCATCGCACGAGTGGAGGGAGGAGGTGAGGGGCTGTGGGGGAGGGGAGAGGGGGGATGGGGTGGTGGAGGTGGGGGCGGCGCGCCGAGCTGGGCGGCCTCAAAGCGCCGGGCGACGGTGGCGTGCCGGCGCGCCGCCGCCAGGGCGGAGCGGGTCGCCAACGGTCTTCACAACTAAAGCAAAGCTGACCTTTCCATTGATAGTAGTTATTTGTTAATAATTATCTTCTTTGAATCCAAATAGGTCTAGGTAGTAGACCAACTAATTGTTAGCTATACCTTTAGATAACAATTATCCCATTATCATTCTCACAAGGAAAACATTATGTATATACATATATTACCAAATCAGACAATGAAATACTATTATCTAGTACTAGCTAACTATTATTACCAATAGTAAATTCAGATGGAGCATAAGAAATTTGGAATGACTCGTAATTTAGAAACGAGGGAGTACTAGGGGCTTTTCATAAAAAAAAAGGGAGTACTACGGACTATAAGAGCTATGCCGACCGATGAGGCGGTGATGCATGCGTATGGCATCGTACCTGCAGGCCCCGCAGGGCTCCACACCTCCACTCCGTTCTCCACAGCTGTGATCGTGGACTCGTGGTGACCGACGACGCCGGCGAGGCTTGGAGCATCGAATCCGCCTCCAGGTGCTCGCCGAGTCATCAGGTACTGACTTCGGCGGTTCCCCAACACAGCACTAACTAATTAATATGACTGCTACGGCAACGCCTTTATTCTTATCTGTCGATCGGTTCATTCAACGAAGGCAGCAGCAGCAGAGCACCGTCGATCGATCCTCGCCAACGTTTCCGTCTGATCCATTAATTTGACAAAATGCAACCTCGTTCGTTCTCATCCCGGCACCGTATGATATCCAAAGGCTTCAGAAATCTTCTGTACTCGCTCGCCCAGCTGCCACGCGTCGATGAATAATCAGCATGACACGAATGCATATGCCGCCCGAGCGAGACCCGAATCGGATCCTGTCACGTGTGTCAAACGTCATGCATCCTTTCCACGTCCGCGGAAAGGGTGGGTTATCCACAAATTTATCCGAATCACATTTGCGTAATCCGCCGCAGCTTCCAGCCAACAACCACCTTTTCTCTCTTTGATGAGGTTTGGACTGCTTTAAATTTAGTTTACGGCCGGGGTCGTCGCAGCAGATTCGCAGGTGGGTTTGGTGGTGGTGGAAAAAAAAAAAAGTTGTTGCCACGCACATTACGACCGCGTGAGCGCAATTAATCCGCGTTAATCTAATCCGGAACCTCCGACGGACGCGGCGTACCTCTTTCGTTCTCCTGCCACGCCTCGGTCGCTTTCTCGTTACGGAGCCCGTGAGGGAGAGCGAGGGAGATGACGATCATCTGCTCCTACTCGATCGATGTCGTACCTACGTCGCCGTCAAATCGTGAGCACAGCGAGTATGTCGCTGGCAGCAGGGGCCTGCCTAGGCATGTCCAGCTCGGAAAGTGCCGTGGTGTGGATATGGAGCATGTGATCGTCTGATCGAGAGCACTTGGGTCCCGGATGAGATCAAAATCAAAAGAATTAACCGGCCGGCCGGCCTTGGATGCATTATGGATAAGACAACTAACGATCTTTATCAAGCCACCACCGCCGCCCCAAAAAGACGAGTTGCCGGAAAAGGATCGGAGGGGTGCTTCACAGGACTGCTCTCTCGATCGATCGATCGATCTCTCCTCGCATTGGCGTTCGCGGATCGCCGAGTCGGTGGCTTTGATTTCCTACTCGCCACGCACCAACCTCTCGCTCCTGATTCTGTGGACGCGCTAGGCGCTACTAGCTTACTACCTCCTCTGCTGCACTGTTGCTGCGGATAAAACCGACATGTACGTGCCCATGTTTTTCTTGGACGGCTGGCTGTCAGGTCTGCCCACTTGATGACTTGTATGTGGCGGTGTTCCAAAGAAAATGATGGAAATATGGTACTGTTTAACGCGGCGCCCTGGAGACTGGAGGCTGGCCGGAGACATGGCCGGCGCGGCGATCTCAATCTTAACGCTGACGGCAACGTTATCCGAGACATGGCCTCATCATCATTAATTGAAACACACCATGCAATGCGGTTCAACGCGCTTGTCATCGCCTTCTCTACTGTAGAGACTACGGATCCATCGCGAGGCTTACTGTACCACAAAAAGCGACCCCAGCCCTGGCAACAGGGAAAAAAAAAAAAAAACAAAGAAATAGATCAGGCGCGCGTTTCTTCTCGTGCAGATGGGTCCATGCACTCGCATTGTGCCGCATGATATGCAACGGCTAATATTCGTTTACTGAACAAAATTGGGGGAAAGAGAGAAACAGATAGACACGTGGTTTGTTGCATTTGCAGCCACTGCGTAATCATTAATTCCTCAACTTTTTTTTGTATATATATATATAAGCTTCACAGCACTGCAATTTTTTCATTAGTTGGCAATAGAAAAAAAAATGATTATTGTCTCTTGTGAGTTGTCATTTTGATTCTAGTAGTTGTCTTCTATGAATTTTAGCTGTAACTTTACAAAAATCTAGTCACCTAAAATATAGCAAATCACTAATACCTCCAGCCTTGGAAGGATGCAACTTTTATAAATTCTGTCCTCAGTCAGGCTATGAAAATTGTAGAAAAAATATCAACATTTATGAGATAAAATAAGTATTCTATAGTAAATTTAATAACACTTATATGATACCATAAATATAGGTATCAACTTAATCAAATTTTAACCAATTTGACTTGGTAGTATGCTATAATTGTATTTGTGTCATGTGAATGGAGGCATTTATTGTGGGATTCCTAGCACATCTTGTTGTCACAGTAGGGATTGAAGCAACTTTTTTTGATGCAACCCCAAACCTTTTAAAAGATATATCTTGCAAAATTGCTCCACATATTTTTGAGAAATAGACGAAAGAGGCCAAATGTCTTGAGACCCTCTGTCTAGATGACTTGGTTATACACATGAGTGGTCAATGGAAATTTCTGTAATTTGTGATAACTTGATGGCTACTTCTATGAGTGAATGTTTGGGGACCAAAGACAAGTTGGATTTTTTTTTCATGACTTATACGCTTCCTGGCACGAAATGGATTTACAAGGCATCCCTCGGACACATATTTGGCAGTACTTCTATTAAGTTGGTGGAGAAGCCGAAATCAGGCCAAAGAGCTCCTAAACATTGAGGAGAAAATTCATGCCGCTGTGAAATGGCTCATCAAATGCCTGAGAGAATCATTGTTTTTCCTATTTTTGCCAAAGTCTTTGTAAACTCGGGGCACTCACAGCCTAGAAAACCATCATGGTTTCTATAGTCTTGACATTGTGTCAAGAAACTATCTCCCACAATGCAATTTTCTATCATGATGTCACATGGCCCACTTGGCACTCTCACAAATTGTCTTGGTTTTACGTGAATACCCTGGTTTCTTAGTTAGACTTGGTTTCTTGTGTTTTTCCCCTTTCTCTCTTCAATAAATATATACATACCACATCAAGAAAAAGCAATAAATAGATGAGTAATAAATGAGGATAGAAAACATGGTAGAGTCTGCACCGTGAGTGCTCTCATGCTCATACATTTTGATTATTGTGTGAAATATCCCCTTCATCGTTTTTGCAAGCCATATTAATTTCGAGTATTGTAAATATTTATATGTTTGATCATCAATTCAATTCATAAAAGTTAGAGGTTAGTAACATCATAAGATTTATGTTTTTTTAGGTTTGGTTTGATAAATATTTCATAACATTTTGTTCATATGTTGTGGAACTAAATGGGATTTTTAAGATTAACACTCAAAGTTAAGAATATTTAATTTAGGATAAACCTCATATGACACGTAAGAAACACAGGGATAGTAAGCATTATTTTTTTCCTTTTTTATGCAATGGCAGGCTTTAATTGCCGTGGATCTGAAAGTCAGTGGTCTGCATTCACCCGTTCATATTTGATTTGATCTGATCCAAATATAATTATACGGCACAATGAGTACCCGCACAGAGAGGGAAAAAAAAAAAAAAAGAAAACAGGAGACGAATTAGACCAGTTGACTGTTCGTCATCATCCAGTCATCCTACCTATAATGAGACGATTATAATACAGTGATGAAGAATCCTTAAAAGTTTCAAGTTTCCCGCTAAGCCCCAAGAATAATACTGTATGGATAGAATATTGCCCCACACCATTGGCACGGCTACTGCATGCCGGCGAGCTTGCCGGCCCCGACCTTGCCGTTGCCGTTGGCGGAGGGCATCTCGAGGTCGGCGCCGACGTGCACGTCCTCGTCGCGGATGAATCGGCCCCAGTACCAGTGCGCCTTCCACACGAGCACCATCTCCTCGATGGGCACGTTCTTGGTCTCCGGCAGGAAGAAGGCGACGAAGATGGTCGCGACGACGACCCAGGCGCCGAAGAAGAAGAAGAGGATGAACTTGAAGCGGCAGAGCATGGGGAGGAACGCCTGCGCGATGATGAAGGTGCAGAGCATGTTGACGGACACGGTTATGCTCTGCCCCGCCGACCGGATCTCCAGCGGGAAGATCTCGCTGGGCACCAGCCACCCGAGGGGTCCCCAGGACCAGGCGAAGCCGGCCACGTACGCGCAGATGAAGAGCACCACGATGGCCGCGTACGCCTTGGGGATCTCGGCCACGCCGGAGAAGCCGAACTTGGCGCCGATCAGGCTGCCGACGACGATCTGGCACGCCAGCATCTGGGTGCCGCCCTGCAGGAACAGCTTGCGGCGGCCGAGACGGTCCACGGTGACGACGGACACGAAGGTCGCGAAGACGTTGACGAGGCCCGTGATCACGGCGGACATGAGGGAGGCGTCGTCGGCGAAGCCCAGCGTCTTGAAGAGCACCGGCGCGTAGAACATGATGACGTTGATGCCCGTGAGCTGCTGGAACATGGGGATGGCAATGGCCATGACGAGCTGGGGACGGTACCGCCGCTGCAGGATGTTGCGCCACGGGTGCGCCACCAGCTTGGACTCCTCGCTGGCGGCCACCAGGTCGTTGAACTCCTCCCTCCACGTCCTCCGTGCCGCGCACGCGCTTGAGCATCTTCTTGGCGTCGTCGGTGTAGCCGCGGTCGACAAAAGGAGTTGGGGGTGTCGGGCAGGAACAGCGCGCCAACGGCGATGATGGCCGCCGGCACGGCGGCCAGCGCCAGGCTGACGCGCCAGCCCCAGCCGCCCTTGATCTTGGCGGTGCCGTAGTTGATGAGGTTGGCGCACAGGATGCCGATGGTGATCATGACCTGGAACCCGATGTTGAGCATCCCGCGGAGGCGCGCCGGCGCCATCTCCGAGAGGTAGACGGGCACCGACTGGTTGGCGAAGCCGACGCCGATGCCGAGGAGGACGCGGCCGAGGATGAGCATGAGGACGTTCTTGGCGGCGCCGTTGAGCGCGGCGCCGACCAGGAACGTGACGCCGCCGCCGAACATGGACCACTTGCGGCCGGCCACTCGGGTGACGGTGGCGGCGAAGAAGGACGCCACGAGCGCGGCGAGGTAGAGCGAGGAGGTGAAGACGGTCAGCAGCTGGCTGTCGAACTTGCAGTACTGGTTGCTCTGGTTCCGCTCCGCCTCCTGCTCCTTGTGGTACACCGACGGGAAGAACTTCATCAGGAACGGGTTCATCGACGTCACGCCACCTGATCCAACCACAGCATTGCAAAAACACGTCAGCAACCATTTTTCTCGACTACTGATTTTTGATTTTTGGTTGAAAGGCTATTGCATTTTTTTTTGGGATGATCTTGCATAACCTTTATTTGTGTACCATCATTAACTTAAAGAACCACTAATAGTGTGAGGTGTCTCGGGCGGATAAAAACAAAAGAAAACGAAAGATGGCGAGGTGATGCATGGAAAGATTCTTCTTGGCTTTGCAAGAATCTGCTGGTAAAAAGAAATAAAGAAAACGAGGGGGAATATCGCAGTTTTGTATGTATGCGCAAAGAAACTCTGCAACCATGCGTCCACAGTCTCCCGACCGGGACGGTAGGTGAACTGCGCCCGAGAAAATACCCTGCCTGATTTACAAATCGTAAGAACAGAGCAGCAGCGTGCGAGATGCAAACAAGAACTGCCATTTTTCCTCCATGAGTCTCTTTTCAACCACAGCCACGGGAAATTTTTTTTTTTTTGAAAAACATCGCGAACCAAGCAAAAATCGAGGCAGAGAGGAGTGCCGTACCGGAGATGCCGATGTCGTATCCGAAGATGAGTCCGCCAGTGGCGGCGACGATGCAGGCGAAGAGCACGAACATGGTGAGCTTGCCGGGGTAGTCTTTGCCCCCTCCGGCGTTCACCACCACGCCGCCGGCCATGGCTACCAAACCAACTCAAGCAGGAAGACGCAAGAAGCTGCGACTGCCTAGGCTAAACTGCTAAAGAGAACCAAATCGCAGAAACACAAACGGATCACAGCACAGAGATGGGCGGAGATCGGGAGTGTTCACGAGCGCCTTGCGAACGTCTGTGAGCTCAGAGGCGAAGGAAATGGAAGTGGCGAAACCGGGGAGGAGCGGGCTGGCATTTATAGCCACGGGAGACTGGATAGGAGGGGGCCTCCGTGTGAAAGGCCCACGAACTGGGGGGCCTCACCGCAATATGTCTTCAACGGAGTCGCATCGCAGCGCTCCGTTCCGTTGTGCCGGTTGGGTGCTTGGTTTTCCTCCCGTTCATTAATTGTGGCCCTTCCTTTTGCCTGTGGATAAATCTTTATCCAGAGCTACAGCTGACCGACCCCGTTTTCCTTCCTTCCTGGAAAGACCCGGCGGCCATTAATGTGAACACGGCGCTAGCTGCTTTCCGTCGATGGCGAGCCGAGCCGAGCCGAGCATCGCCGCCGTCCATGGTACATACTGTACGAGGGAGTTGGATGGGCTGGCGTTGTTATCCGATTCATCTCCCAGTCACGGCGAGTCATTATGGGCCGATGACTCGGCGACAGATGGATCACACGCCGTGTGATGAGTAGTTACTCCAGCAGGATTAGCGGAGAACCTGTGGTTCTTGCTTGATCGTGTTTAATTTAGGCATGGGTGGCACTACTACCTGCCGATATGACAGGTGGCCGGCCGGGGCTGCTCAAAACCAGACCAAACCAAACCTGCTCTCGATTCCACAGATTAAGCAGCTTGGACTCGTGTATGGCGAATGCCTTCACATGGCATCGATCGATCGTCTCTATAGGTGTTTGCTAGTTGCTGGTGGTGGAGGCAGCTGCGAATACGGCTACTGCCACGTCGGAATGGGCACAAGCAACACCATACATTGCAGATTATATATAAAGTATATAATATAATGTCCCCTTACCTACCGAAAATTCTAGTGTTGGAATAATCCTGTTTCGATCTGCTAAACATTCTTAGCTAGCTAGGCAACCACAAATCCAGAAACTGACAAAGTTAGTGGTAGGCTCTATGATCAAGCCCTGCCTGGTACGCTGGCCCACAGTTAGGACGCATAGCCATAGCGGGCGAGACTTTGGGCTGGCTCACCGACCACATGCGCGCTCGTCCATGGAAGCAGTTGGACCTTGTACCAACGAACGATATGGTGCGGCCGGGCGGGCACACATCATGGCCCAGCACTGTACGACTGAGCCGGACGACCGGCTACATACGTACCCGTCGGAGTATCGGACTCGGACAGCTACCTCCTCCATCAGCTCATACGTTTGCCCGGCCGCGTCTGTGTCTCTGCCGAGTGCCGACCACACTCACAAATTGTGGACGCCCAGCAACGTGAGGCGCAGTTAAATGCTGTTTTTGTTCTTTTTTCGAAATCACGCATGTGCGTGTACTACTTTAAGCGAAAAACAAATGTGTTACACGGCTTCATACATTTTTAAGCGAGATGTCTTAGAACGGACGAAGTAAAAATGCTGTTTTTTTCAGATCCCTATATATACATACATGATACATGTCATTGATCCATTAGCACTACCGGTGTTTATGAACAAGATTGTTTCCCCGATCAAACTAGCTAACTAGCTAGCTGCTTCATTCCGATACTCATGATATCACAAGCAAACTCTGACAATTTAGTCGCTGTGTACTACTTGGCGTGCGATGTGGACGCCGGAGCGCGCGCGACGACGCCGGCGCGGAGTCAAAGCTAGAGGCGGGCGACGTCGACGCCGGAGCGCGCGCGCGGTGGGCGGCAACAGATCTTGGCAAGCTAGCTAGCATTGGCGGTGTGGGAATTGGGATGCAATGCAACAGTCATCGGTACGCCAGTAAGCAGCCGTCGACGTCGACGCGATTCGTGAGCCGAATCGGCATCGCGGCCTTGATCGAGCAGAAGGACGTTCCAGCTCGCATGCCAATAGTGCCAAGCGACGGCCGGTCGCGATCCTAGGTTAGGCCTGCTCGATCAGTGCTTGCGTATAGGAAACTGCTACGTCCGCCTCGGCCTACAATTTGGTCATGTGTGTGTACGTAGTAGCCTACAATTTGTCGTCGGGGTTCCTGATTCTGATTCCTGGTGGCAACTGCGTTTATGATCGTTTTTTGCCATAGAACGTTCATTGCATCTACTAGTAGTAGCGTGGGGCCTCAGTACAGTATATCAAAAAAAGGACACGGAAAAATGGCATTTTGTACCGAGCGATGAACGTAGGCTTGTTCCTAGAAATCTCTTTTGTATGTACGTACGTAGAGAGGCGTACAGCTTGCTGCTGGTCAAAGCAATACTGTACAAGTCGGCCACGGGGCTTCTGGTTCTGTAACTGGTAACGTACTACAGCCCGTATACTGGTCGTGTAGGTGTAGTTGTAGCTGGCAAGGACGGGTCGGCCGGCCGGGATGGAGACGGAGGAGGGAGTGGGCAAAGCATGGGATTGGTGGAGTCAACGAGATACGCAATCGAGAGAGAGGCCTGCCTCCTTGTCCCATACTCCCATGGAGATGGAGGCACGGTGCTGGCGGGGAGGAGGAGCCGACTAGCTGAGGGAGACGGGAGGTCGACGTGCGTGCGTTACCGAGACGACGAGAGCGAGAGCGATCGGGTCCACACAGCGCTGACTGCTGAGGTGAAGCCAAACAGGCCAAGGCGTGGCGTGTGTACTACTGCGCCGGCATGTGCCGCTGCTTCCCAGAGCACGTGAGTCAATGCCACCCATCCGGGTCAACCACTGCTGCTGTGGTAGCAGCAGGCAATCGATGGCTGATGGCTCACTGTTGCTGGGATAAGACCCACACTAGCTCGCCGCCCGCATGCAGGCCGCCAAGTCGGCTTGCTTGCAAGTTGAAAACAACACAAAAAAACAAGGACTTGTTTAGATGGCAAATATTTGGAACCGAATGTCACATCATACATCGTAACACGTTTCGTTTGTTAGTGGTAAATATCATCCTACCATGGAGAAACTAGTTCTCAAAAGAATCGCCTCTCGCAATGTACATCTAAACTGTATAATTAGTTATTTTTTTACCTACATTTAATACTTCAAACATACGTCTTTTGGGATATTTAATGTGATGTGATGGAGAGAAAGTAAAAAAGTTAGAAATTTTAGCCATGGCCCAAATGTGCGGATCCTGTTGCTGGTCCGTGTGGGGCCATTGACCTCTTTTTTTGGGAAAGTGGGCCCTCGAGACAGCCTCGTTTGAA
This sequence comes from Hyparrhenia diplandra, assembly GCA_015847255.1. Lineage (NCBI taxonomy): Eukaryota > Viridiplantae > Streptophyta > Magnoliopsida > Poales > Poaceae > Hyparrhenia > Hyparrhenia diplandra. Next base: position 95,093 of record JADLZK010005676.1, on the reverse strand, counting down.
AAGTCTACTACTAGTAGGAAGCATACAGTATTGTACTAGACCACGGTCCACCAATCAACATCCAGGGCCCAAGAATGCCCTTTTGTGAGGTTGCAACTTACATTATGGGCATGGCCTGCCCGCGGTGCATTTTGAATACTCCTCCGTCCCAAACCAGCAGTCTGAAAAAAACCGCGCCGCTGGCCAGCAAGTACGTAGTGTAGTACCTCCGTCGCAGACCGAGTTTGTCACCCTCAATTCCGCGCCATCTTCTTCGATGCTTCGTTTTATTCAAATTTTTTGCACAAATATAATTTATTTTGTTACGACTTATTTTATCAATTAAGATACTTAAATATTAATTAATTTATTTTATGATTTGCATAAATATTTTAAATAAGACGGATGGTCAAACACGAAGTTTAAAAAGTCAAAAACGATTTAACTCCATGGTAAAGCTCGTGGACTGGCGTTTGCCGCGACGTTTCTTCGCTCTAGGCGAGCAGGAGACTAGACCGAGCACCGTGCATCGTGCATGCTCCATCATCAAGTTAGCCAAAAAAAAAAAAAAGAGAAAAGAAAAGCTGTAAAAAACGAGATCTGTCAAAAGCGTGCGTGCAACGGGCCAACTGTAGGTTTATTTTATTTTGGGACTTTTTTAGATAAGGGAACAACCACTTGGAGTACTACTGCCCATGTTATTATTTAGTATATGTTTTTTTAACAACATGCTATTTTTTACAACTTGCACCAGTCAATTACAGATACAGTGACACTCGGTAGTCAAGGCCCGTCCTCCTACTGCCTGATGAGGATGCAATGCAATTTTCTTACTTGTTGAGATCGATGTAAGTACAGTGTACTCCTATCAGTTAATTACAGTGACACTCGGTCTGTAGATTATTTTCAAGGTCAATGCCGGAGGACTTGATCGTGGTCGTCGGTACTCCTCTCCGTCCCACCGAAGTTTGTCACCCCTGATTCCGCACTCATCTTATTCGATATTTCGTCTTATTCAAATTTTTTTTACACAAATATAATTTATTTTATTACGGTTTATTTTATCAATGAAGATACTTAAATATTGATTAATTTTTTTATGATTTGCATAAATATTTTAAATAAAACGGATGGTCAAACATTAAGTTTAAAAGTCAAAAACGACGAAGTCCATGGGACGTAGGGAGTAGGTCTCACAGCTAGCTCAACAGTTAATCACCTTCCACTACATTCCACAGTCGTCGCGTTCACCGAGACCCTTCTCGTAACTTAAAGCAAGAACATTGACCACGGTTCACACGTTTCAGAGAGCATATTACAGCTACTAAGCGTGCGCATCTCTTTCACTGAGGACTGACGTCGCTACAAGCAAAGGCATTACAGCAATACAAGCCAGGCAGATTCCATTTTATTTCATCGCATCAAGGACCTACCTAGCTACCGCGTGTGAGGTTCAGAGGTGAAAAGTGATCCAAGAAAAGAGGGACAAGGACAATGCAACATGCTGAGCTGCTCCCCCTTTGTTTAACCCATGGAAAACGACGACATGTGCAAAACGGGCGTCCGCAACTCAAGTTTGGCCACGTTGTCACTATCCCTACCACTGATATATTAATATTTATTGGATGCCAAGATTCCCAACAATATATTACTGTATACACAGTGCCATTTTGCATGTAGTTGAGTCCGGCCTAAATATTCGATTTACCATATTTTCCACGACACTATAAAAGAGAATGTTGTTTCATCCCGGCCGGTGACGGTCCTAATCAAAAGCATTTCGTGGGCTATAATACTTGAGGGCTGTACTGACTACTACTCTGTGGTCGTCGTGTCCTTACATTTGCAGACGGCCAGACGCTAATGGCGTCCGAGTCATGTGCAACCATGTGGAAATTCTGGTCTACATTCTTCCGAGAGTGACATTGATGTGCAGGTGTAGGAGTAATACAGAAAGTGCAATCCAAGAATTTGATCCACACACGAATTCCAAGGGTTTTTGCATCAATATTGGTGGATGCTGTAGTGGCTCGTTAGCCATCACGGGCGCCACGTACGTATCGCCATTTGCGGTAGCAGTGCTGCCACTCTCCCTTGTGATCCTGGACTCGCAAGTTTTTGTCGCCTGCCAGTCGTGCTCGTTCCCACACGTTGCGATCGTGGCACAAACTCTAGGAAGCAAGGCATCAATGGAGAGTTGGGTTGGGCGAGCGTGAGCGGCGGTCGCCAGTGTTGGAGGAGGTCGTCAAACGGGAGAGGTGATTGAGCTGAAATCTGATCGAACCGTTCACCCATTTTTTCATTAGAGCTCGAATTCAAAAATAGTAATAAGCGAGTTTCAATTGTTCGTTCCTTGTAGAAAAGACAATCCTCCTACGAGACGGTGTGCGTAACTCTTGTTCCTCTTCTCAGTGAAATGCCTGCTTGTCCGGGCAAGTTCTCGACAAAAAAAGAGGCATCTCTAATTCGGAAACTAAATTTTATTCTGAGGGTATTCAGAAACTAACTACTCCTTAGATAAAAATCGATGAAACGAAAATGCAGTGGGGTCGATTCATGGGCCACATGTGGGAGTGCTGGGCGTCAGAACGTTAAGGCCCGAAGGCGAAGCCTGGGCCGGTAGGAGGCCGAAGGCCATTAGCACACAAATTTCCGCCTGTTACGACAAATCGTTTTCCTTTTTGGATTGTCAACGTAATAAGTATTATCCATGGTTGTTTCTAAAAAAAAGATAGTACCCTTCATGGGCTTCTGTTGCGCAAGAGAGTCGCACACTCAGACCAGACCCCCTTCATGGGCTTCTGTGTCGCGCAATTCGTGGTTTACATGGCCCAATTTCTTACATCTTCAACCCGCCTCACTCCAATGGGGGTCCATGGCCGTCTGTCGAGGATTCCCACGGATCACGGGGCCTGAAGCCCAAAGTACCACGCGCACCAAAAGGCCGAAAGAAAAGAAACACAGAGTGCAACGACGAGAAAACCACAGACCAAAAAGCCAAAATTGCGTTTGCCGGGAGTCGAACCCGGGTCTATTGCTTGGAAGGCAATTATCCTAACCGTTGGACTACAAACGCTTTTGATGTTCCTGATTTTATGTTGTATTTAGATGAGATCATACACTTTTAGCTCTCGTGCCGTGCCTATTGGTTTCCCCATCTCCACAGTTGTAAATTGAGAACTTTAGAATACAGGGCAGTTGGACGCTACGCAGTCTGTAAGCAAAACTTTTCACACTCTGTTGACAGAACTCACATTTTCTACAGGCGGTCAACTCAACAAAAAGGTACTCCATTACCGTCAGATTAGCATGATCTCCGGATGATGTAGTCTCCAACCTAACAACCTAACCCAACAATTCCCCTGATCCCCTCACGGTCTTCCAGAAAATCGGAACATCTTTTACGCATTGACATTCCAAGGAAACATAGCCCTTTTTGCTTTGCAGAACGGCGCCCCCCATTTCTTCAACTGCCTTGAACTTGGAGACACCACACAGATTGACATCACAGGAACCAATGCCACTGGTGGATAGGGCAGGTGACGGTGCGTCCAATCCTAAGGTTGGCCGGCCGGTGGTTGGACTTGAACATCAAGCAGATTGAGCTGCTTGTTGGACACCTGTTTTCATGAATGAGCGCTGGAAAAGGCAGGTCGCCTGACGACCGGGGAACAAACTAACAGAGCTTCCTTCTCCCATCCAAAAGAAACTGGTCCTGTTCCTTTCTGAAGCAACGTTGGTGCCGTGTTTCCGGATGCACTGTCGCCCATCGTCTTGAAACTCGTAGGATCGATCATATCCTCACGAGTCACGCCCAGTAGGACGATGTTCTCCAACCGCCACCGCGGCTCATGTATGCTGTGAAGTCATGCTGACCGCTGGATGGAATGGAACATCTTGTCTGAAACTTGAAGCAAATTGATGTTAGCAAGAGTTGACCTTACTGTTGAGCCCAGAGGGCGACAGAGAACAAGAAAGGTAGCGATCATGCTGATGCCAAGGCTAACCCCATCTTCTTCAGCAACCAGCAATTTATTGGCCCTCGTGCTCTCGACAGCGAGGTTTCAGCATCAGCAATGGAAGCACGCGGGGCGGTTCCTGGAAAAGATTTACACACCGAGAAGATACTTTAACTGATCAGTTTTCAGGTTCAGCCATTTTTCGCAACTGAACTGAAAGTACAGTCCTTGTGTCCAGTAACACATAAAGGAACGCAGTTCAGGGACCGTGGTTCTGCATCTACCATCAATATTACAGAATTTTAATAGTAGTGTCTTCCAGGATCATTCAGAGAAATTCATTTGCCCTGCTTTGACTGGAGAGTACAATCTTCAGAACACCCGAAAAGCTGCAGCACGAGCTGCACGCACAGTTACGCGTCAGGAGCAACGGATCGAGTGCGTCAGAGAAGCCGGACCATAGATCCACATCTCTGGATGCAATAAGTATATCCACATGGATGGATGCAGGTAAAGAACACGGCGACTTATTGCGATCGCCAGAGCCGAGAGCTTCAGCATCCCATGAGCTCGTCGGCAGCCACGCAGTACCTGCACTGTACCGGGCGGTAGTGTAGTGGACAGGATCATAACGCGACGGAGACCCCACTGCGAGCGAGATCGGGAAAGCACAAATTGGTTTCCTGCTGAATGGTTTCCATCACTCATCAGCAATGACCCACGCGGCCCTCTCTCCTTTTGCGTCAGGGTCAGAGATGAATATGCTCTGGGGAAAGCAGGAGAAGAGATGATCGCATCCACAGGGTAAATTTCTGTTGCTGATGCAGCCACTGCATGTTTGGTTGGATTCGTTGCTGAAAAAGACTTTGCTTTTATTTGACAGAGACGAGTGATATACACATGGGTAGAGGAGAGGACAAATCACTGGGTGATTCATTCTTTGATTCCTTCACAGTAACAAAAGATGCAAGGAACATAGTAGTATGTGTTAGCCAGAGATGCAATGCAGGTACTGCATGCTTCTTTCTCTCCAAGGATTACACTACATTACAGGCTCCAAATGCCATGGAAAATGCTCCTCAGCCTGCTCCCGCCAAGCCTCTTCACGATCCGTTTGGCGTCCGGGACATCGGTCTCTGCAAGCTTCTCGAGATTCCTGTCACAAGAACACAAGCATACAAAAAAGATTTGAGAATTGCTGACTGAATTGATGAGCACATGATGATTGGCTATTGATAGGCCGGTGTGTTGTCTGTACTGTACCTGACGTGCTCCGACGACATGATCTTCCTCCGGCCGGAGCTGCTGTCCGTGAGGTGCATCACCGTCGACAGCAGGAACCGCTTCGCCGGCGTGGGCTTCTCTCCTCGTCGGGGCACAGCAGCTGCAGCACCCGTGCCACGTTGCCGTCCTCCTGCACGAACCGCTTCCGGTTCCGCTGCACGGACACCAAGGCGCAGAGCGACTCGGCCGCCATCTCCCGCGCCTCGGGGACTTGGATGCGCCGAGGACGCCCACCAGCTCCGGCATGAACCCGGCGTCGCCCATCGCCTTCTTGATCTCCTCCGACACCTGGCACAGGCGGTGCGTCGCCTTCAGGGCGCAGTGCTGCAGCGTGGTGTCGCCGTTGCGGAGGAGGGAGAGGACGCGGTCGAGGAACCCGGCGGCGAGGAGACGGTCCGTGGAGGTGGGCGGCGAGAGGCAGAGCGCGTCGATGGCACGGAGGGCCACCTCCCGCACCTTCGAGGAGGAGGAGGAGGAGGGCGTCTGCTGGCTGGAGGGGTCGAGCGCGCGGACGAGGGACTCGACGGCGCCTTCCTGGACCACGGCCTCCCTGGCTGAGCTATCCCCAGAGCCGATGGCGGCGAGGAGCTCCATCGCCTTGATTCGCGCCGCGTCGTCCGTGGCCCTCTGCGAGAGAGACACGAGCACCGGGACGGCCCCAGCGTCGGCCACCATGTACTTCCTGATCTCGTCGACGCCCGCGAGGCTCCGCAGCACCCGGCACGCCGCGCACACGAGCTCGCCACCGCTCGCTCCGTGGTCCGTGCACAGGTCGAGCAGCGCCGTGACGCCGCCGTGCGCGGCGACGGCCCACGCGTTGTCCGAGTTCTCGGTGAGCTTGCAGAGCACCCGCGCCGCCGTCTCCTTGGCCACCTCGCTGCCGGCGCCCCCGCGTCGAGGACACGGACCACGGGCGCGATGGCGCCGCCGACGACCAGGTCCCCCCCCTGCGCGTCGGACCCGGCGATCACCGAGACCGCCTCCAGGGCCTCCTCCTGAACGCGGGCGTCGGGGCACTCGAGCAGCGCGACGAGGACGCCGACGCCGTCCGCGACGTCGGACGCCACGACGCGGATGCACTTGTCGTCGTCGCGCAGCGCCTCGGCGAGCGCGGCCGCGGCCTCCCCTCCGCATCTCGGCGCCGCCGACCCTGAGCCTGGCGAAGAGGTCGCGCACGTAGAACCGCACGTCGTCGCGGGTGGCCCCGGCGCCGGGGCGCGGCACCACCAGCGCCCGCGCCCGCGTCAGCGCGCCCGAGGCGTACACCTCGTCCAGCCGCGCCACGTGCGCGTCGAGCGCCGAGGACAGGACGTCGAGGTCGCTGCGCAGCCGCAGCTTGCCGCCGCCGTAGTGCCGCCCCTGGCTCCGCGGCACCAGCTCCCGCGCCTCCCGGGTGGCCGCCGCGACGTCCCGCAGGAGGTTCAGAAACGCGTCGCACCGGTCCTCGTCGCCGTCCTCGTCGCCCGCGGGGACGGTGATGTCGGCGAGGCCGGCGTGGAGCCGGTTGAGCCGGTCCCTGATGAGCTGCCACTTGAGCGGGAACAGCGTCGCGGACAGGGAAGCAGAGACCAGCGAACTGATGGCGTCCAGCGCCTCCGCCAGGCACCTCTGCTCGTCCAGCTCCGCTCGCCGGCACACCTCCGCGGATTCTTCCTCCCCTGCTTCTCCCATCCTCCGTGCCCAGAGCTCTCACAGCCTCAGCTGCATCGCTTCCCTCTTCTCCGAACAAGGCTCACATGCACCGCGATTCTTGCCGCCGGTGGAGCAAGGAGGAGAAGAGACGTGGAAGCAGTGCAGCGGCGTGGAGTGTGATAACTGTAACTGCACGGTGGTGCTGAACTGGAAGGCGACCGACCGGCCGCTTTGGCGTCTTGAAGGTAGTTAATGGAGGTGGAGGCGGGTGGGTCCAACAGAGGGCGGCGGACCCACCGGCCGGGGTGCTGGCGCAGCACGAGCGCGCGACTGTTGATGCATGCGCTGGCTGGGCTCTCGGGGAAGGCGACGACGAGGACCCCCTTGGCCCTTGCCCTGGGGATCGGCGAGCTTTGGGGCGGAGCGGCGAGCGCACGACGAGGGGAATGGAATAGCGGCACAACGACACAAGTGACCAGACTCCAAAGCCTGCCTCAGCTCATGCCTCAGCTCACAGCTCACTGCCTACAATACGAGTTAGGATCGCGTGACATACTAGCACGCCTAAATGCTAGGCGCACATAAAGGAGAAAGAAACGTCGAAAGAACCTCTCCGGCTTTAGTGCCAAATTGTCAGCTAGAGTATAATATTTAGCATCAAATAATCTTGTCGAGTACGCGATTATCTTCTCTTGTAAGATCATTTCGATCTATTAAAAAATTAAGTAAAAAATTCTAGTTCTCAAACATTTCTAAAAACTATATAGGCACTAAAAATTACAATCCACCGATGATTCCCTTTTATTTGTTTTAAAATATAAATGTCGTCTTCCCTGTACATACCGAGCTACTTACCATGGATAAAGAACTAAGCGTTGTGGCCAGCCATCCTAACAACATAGCTCAAACTAGAACCTTCAAAATAGATTTTTCATTGCCTGTTCTACCATCCAATATTCTCAGATCTAAAATCAGTAGCTAGAGATATAGTTAATAGAGACTAGCTATCTCGTCAACCACACAATCAACCTCTAAAGTAGAATCTCCATTACCTTCTTAGATTTGAAATACTGGTTGGAGACATAATTCTAGTACAATGATAGATTAGAGTCCACATAACTTTAGACATGGATACCTTTGATTTACCAAATTATGATGAATAAAGAATTGTTGGAGTGAGTTTTCCCATCATGAAAATACAAAATTGGGAATGACAAACGTTTGGGTGCATTATAGATACAACAGTCCATGGCGAAACGGTTCTAGGCTTTTCACCTAGAGGTACCCAAGATTTGCAGGGTTGGAAAAGGCATCACCATCATAATGCTTTGGTCTAGACATCCACCAGAACCAGTGGCAGAGCTATAGTGGGCTAGTAGGGGCCGTGCCCCTCCTCCCCCCAGCACGCTGATTTCATTTATGTACATATAGAAAATTCATTTGGATAGATAAAAAAAAAATTATCATTTTACTCTGTTTTGATAATAAAAATAGACTAAAATTCATTTGAATAAGTTAAATGCATATAGAAAATTTTAATATCATACGCGTAAAACATACTTAACATGCTTATGAGGTGTTGTCGTATTGCTCTGCCTCTGCCCAGAACCTGCTTTGTAGGACTACCACTCAGAATAACGAAGACGAAATCACGGTACAAGCACACCTATTTTCGAGTGTTGCACGGTAGAATGAAAAGAGGCACTCATGGCACATGGCACGATATAATAAATAAATAAATAAATAGATAAATAAAATAAATATGCCGGCAATCCATCCAGTCATCTAGCAGCGCAGCCTGCAGCCATGAGAATCTTGAAGCACTGACACTGAAGCCTCCACTCGACTACGCTTGCCTGCGCGTGCACGGGTGCATTCCTCATTCCTGTGCGCCGCATGCACTCTGCCTCTATTAGAACGAGACATCAATCTTTTCATCTCCTACGAAAGAGTCCATTTCAGCTACCCAGCCTTGTCCGCCCACTGTGTTCCACTGCCGCTTCTTCCTCCATGGCTCCATGTGAGCCCTTCTTGATTTGGCTGCACCTGCACCAGTGCCCCTCGATCCCATGGGGCAATGGGCAATGGCTGTGCTGTGCCTCACGGGAGAGGCTCGCTTTTGCTGAGACTGGTGTGGATGTGAAGGAACAAAGGGCCAAAGAAGCACACGAAAAGATGCATATATACTATATAAAAAAGAGAAAGATGCGCACTGCATGGCATGGCAATTGACAAGGATCTCACAGGAGTCTTGTTGCCCTCATGGCAAGAAAAGGGCACCGGCCTTCCTCTTTCTGGAGATCCGCAGAAAGGGTGGGTTTAGTTGGTGAAATATTTTGGGTTAATCTAATGTAGTATTTTTCGTTTGTGTTTGGTAATTATTGTCTAATTATGAACTAACTAGGCTTAAAAGATTCGTCTCGTACTTTTCAACCAAACTGTGCAATTAGTTTTTTTTGTTTATACTTTAATGCTTCAAATATGCGTCCAAAAAGATTTGATATGACCAGACATTTGTAGAAGACTTTTGGTTTTACTTTTTACGCGCATGGTAACTGAACACCCTTGGTCTGTCGTTGGTCATGTGATGAGAGTGAGAGGCAAATCGGCACCGCTACCAGCAGTTTGTTACTGTGTGATATGTGATGCCCGTGGTAAAGAGATACAGTACAGAATGGAAACATGTGATTCGTATAAGCATTATCCCTTTCAGTAAAAACAAAAAAAAACATTATTCCAGGGATGAGAACAATTTAGCATGATTTTGCCATGTATCATTAACTTTTTAGCTAACACGGGTAGGGTTCTTCTCTTGTGGCCGGATGCGATTGTGTGTGCCCATGCCTGCATGGGAGCTAGGGTTCAACACATGTGGCCGGACTGTAGATGGGCTCGATCCTGCCGCTCTATTACCAAAATCACCGATGAATTCAATGAATGTTCGTGAATGAAGCTGCAGTGGTCACGGATGCATGGCTGCTGAATTGTCTACTGTTTGGCTTCAGCACTCAGCAGGACATGAGACCATCTCCTCCATACTGCAGGAGTATCACACAAATTGTGGCTGATTATATGCCACTCATCTCCACTAGTTAATTCTTCAGAAATTTTGGACCCATTTCCTCATACTTACTATATGCATATGGAAAAGGGCTAGATCTCTCTGACCTGGACCCATGATTGCTCTTCAAGATCATCATGGGTAGTGGCTCGCAAAGTGCTCCCAAAGTTTTGGTCCCATGGAAAGTGGTTGTGGGTGACAAAGTACATGTGCTATAGCCCATAGGATGATATAATACCAAATCAAAAGCTTCTGTTTCCCCATGCACAGGAAAGGAAAAGCCAGCTCCACTTTCTTGAGAAGAAAAAGTTTGTAAGCCAACAGCTCTCTTTTGCTGCAATGTTTATGCATTGACTCGAATCATCGCAGCAGATTTGGCCGCTATTTGTCAAACCTAGGGCATGCTGATTCTCTAGTAGGTGCTTTGAGTGGCTCAAGGATTTTGTCATGTCCCTGCAAGAAATGTTTCCAGATGCAGAGAGTGCAGTTAATTCATTAACAGACATGATTAGAACGGACAAAATCAAACTTGGCAGTTAATGGTATATGGTCCAGTTTGATTTTTCTGAAATGTAGGTAATTTAGATGGATCATGGCTGGTATGGCTTGTAATCCAAAGTAGAACCAAGATTTACCAAATCTCTGTACCTTGCCTTGCTTTTCCATCCAAGCAGAGTAGTTGCTTTTCGAGCTTCGAAGAGACAAACCAATGGAAACAGCTGAGTTGCTTGGGACAGTACTGTACTGTTGAAGTTTAGCAAAGCATTACTGGAAAACTAGTGGAGGGCGTTTGCTACCTACATTTAGCTAAATGAAAGCAAAATGCCACCAACCATCGAAGTGTCATCCATCCTAGCTTAGTTGTCATAAATTGTCATGGACTTCATGATGCAACCAACCATGTCACATGTTTCTTCTATCACAAACTTTTCTTTACTTGTAGTTTTTTTTTTTCTTTACTAGTAGTTGACAGGGAATGCTAACACTTTCTTGCTTTAGTATCTATTCATTGCTGTAACCCATACCGATTGTTTTTACACAAAATGTACTATACTGAATCAGGACTTAAGAAATAGAACAGTCCAAGATCTGGATTTAGGCTGAACCATCTTGGAACATTACAAGTTGTTTGTCATTTTGCTTTCAGTACGCTATTCATAGAGATTGATGAGTTCAATCAAATCAAGTGCCTCGGAATAAAGAAGTGGTGCATTTTTAACAAGAAAAAAACAAATGAACCGGTACACTCCAAACAACTCCACGGCTCCACATGCTCTGCATTCTCTCTGGCACCAGGCTGATTTAACAATATATTCAGTCGACAAAGACAAATCCGAATGGAAGAACAATTATAGGGGCTGATGATTTGATGAACAAAGCAGCTAATAAGAAGGATTACATTAAAAATGTCCTAAAAACAAGGCTCCATTCAGGTGTCGTGATGCAACTGCTTTGCTGCACAAAAACAAAGACAGACGCACATATGACAAAACTAAAGTGCAGATAGAAAAAAAGTCAGGGAAACAAGGACAGATGCTGAAACTTTCTGAAGAATTTCTGTGTTTGACGCAAAAAAACACCTGTAAGTAGATGGATGATACCTTTTCATGTACAATCCACTGTCAAAACATCACCTACTGCAATTGTAGTTGATACGGTACCAAGTCCAGAATTTGGAAGGAGATTAACTTCCCGCTGCTACTTTTTTTTTTTAGCAAACAGTAGGGGCCTTGCCTCTACTGAAATATATTAAAAGAAGGCTGCGAAAGGCAACCAAAAGTTAGAGATTACAAAGAAGAGATAAAGGGGAGGGATGGAGAATTCAGGTTAAAAAAAAGAGAGGAGAAAATGCTCCAGACCGTGAACAAAAACCAAGCTACAATAGATGTGCAATCCATTGGTAACTTTCCCGCGGGTACTTGGGACCAATTTCATTGTGGAGTCTGCCAAATCTGGTCGACAATTGGTCGTGTTAGGAACATGACACCCTGCTGGTGCCTCCTCCTATTATGGTTCTAATGGGCCACAGGCTTAGTTTACGAGGTGTCCAACTCAGAAATTAGCTGATTCAGAGTTTCAGTCCCCGTTGGTCCAAAGAATAATTTCAGCCATCCAAGTATGCAAGATACCTCCAAGCTCCAGATTCTACAAGTACCGATACCTCCAAGCTGCAGATTCTACTAGTACCTCCAACCAAAAGTACTGACGGATAGTTCAGCTCATCCCTGAACCTGTGGCGTGGCGGGAATGGGGAATGCAAGCCGGACGAAAATGTCGTCGTTGAGCCTTCCCCTTGAGGATTCCAGAACGACATCGCAGCAACCTGGCTGGAGCAGGGTCCTCCACATCTGTTCTGTGGCCACCGTCTGCACACGGCGTATGTTTTCACTTTTCACACCCCGCTGCTAGCCGAGCCACGAACGTTGAGGCGCGGCCGTCGTTGCCACTTGGCAAGCTGCCGTCGATACCTAGCTCATCCGGACATATCCAATCCCACCGTGAAATCCCAGCTCGATGCGCCTATTTACTAGAGGGGCTAGAGGCTATATAAACCAGCTGATCGGCAGAACCAAGTGCATGTTTTCACCATCACTGCATTATTGTGCCAGTCAGAATTCAGCAGGTACAGTCTTTCCCTCCTCCCAGCAAAGGCGGCGAGGATGTTGGAGAGCCAGGCGGTGATCGGCGACACGGACATGCGGCGGGTGATGCAGCAGGACGCGCTCCGGCTGGCCGGGAAGGCGCTGGACAACTTCGAGGCCGCCGACTGCACCGAGATCGCGCGGTTCATCAAGAAGGTCGGGAACCGTCTGTACTCTCTTCTTGTTTTTTTGAAACAGTCCGGTAATCCGGTCCGGATATCATTAAGTGTAAAGCAATTGACCCGGTTTATAAGGAAAACCGGGCCCAAAAACCACGCGTGATACAACAGGGGAGATCGGCGACCTAAAGGAAAACAAGACCGAGCACTTAGGCGCGGAAAGTCATCGTTGCCCAGCAAAGACGTTTAAAAACGCAAGCGCAGCTCCGACTTCCGACCGGGCCGCTCGCGCACACCGAGCCTAGACGAAATTTAAACCACAGCGGACGCCGGGAAGGAAACGACGCCGCGATGCGCCGCCGTCGCTCGTCAAGCGGACCGGGTTCTCACCCGTGGAAACTAGAGACACGACGCCCCCCAACAGGGGTAGAACGGCGCCCACAGTCGTCGTCGCCGGCTTCCCAAATAGCCCCCGCTTCCGTCGTCGGCCCGATCCCGATCTCGGCAAGAAGTCACCGCCGTCGTTGCCGGTCGTCCCCGCGAAACCTCACCCGAGGGGCGATGGCGCGCGCCGGCCGCCACCACGGGCCGCGAAGGCTGCGCCCACCACCCCCACTGGCAAGGCAACATACCGAAATAGCCAGCCATCGCCCGCGCCGCTCACGCGTCCACCTGCCGCGTCTTGCCGCCGCGCCGCCTTCGTCTTGACCGCGCCACGGGCCAGCCACCGCTAGCGGCCGGTGAGGCCTTCGAGGGGGGAGACGATAAAGAGGAGGAACCGTCCCCAACGCCTGCACAAGCTCCACCCGCCGACGCCGCAGCGCGCATCAATCCACCACGGTCACCGCACGGCCCGTGCGGTTCCGTCAAGAAGAAGGCCGGATGAGACAACTTCTTCATCCCGGCGTTGGCCGCCGTCCCCGGACCCCCACCGGAGCTCCACGAGGTCGCCCCATACCTGGGCTGCCGGATCCGGCCACCCAGGCACGGATCCGGCCGCCCAAAGCGGAAGCCGGCTGGGGAGCGGGCCGACGGTGGAAGAAGGTCATCGTCGCCGCCACCACGCCGGCCCGGCCATCTCCGAGGTCCACCGTCGCCCCTCGTCCCGGAGGCGCGGATCCGGTCTCCCGGCACCGGATCCGGCCGCCCATGGTCGAGGAAGGGGGGGGGGAGAGCGCGACGAGGTCGGGAAGCTTCGCCGCCGCCGCCCGGCACCCCACCCTGGCCGGCGCCGCGTTGGCTGTCCAGGCGGCCTCGCCCGGGACCCTCGCGCCCGACGGGGCATCACCCGCCGCGGCCTGCGCGCGACTGCGCCGCCACACCACTGCGAGGAGGGCAAAGCCCCGCCGCCGCCATCCTAGCCGGCAGCGCGGCCATGCCGGCGGCCAACTCCGGCGGCGGCGCGGCAGGGGAGGTGGTTGGAGGAGGACGCGCGGGGCTAGGGTTGCTCGCCCGAGCCGCCCGCGAGGAGGCGACGCGGGCGTCCAGTCTGTATGAGCAAAAAAAAAAAAAATGTACTCTCTTCTTGTAATAAGCAACACTGAACATTCAGAGTATATAGCTCCTGACGAGTGATGATGCGTCGTCTTTTGCACGCAGGAGTTCGATCGGTCGTACGGGCCCGGATGGCAGTGCATCGTGGGCACCGACTTCGGGTCGTTCGTGACGCACCACTCCGGCTGCTTCATCTACTTCGGCATCGGCAACCTGGCCATCCTGCTGTTCAAGGGCGGCGCGGCTCCTCGCGGTGAGACCATCGCGGAGCAGGCGCGGCTCACGGCCCTGAAAGCTACCGTCGAGGCGTGAGTGGATGATGACCAATCACCCATGTGTGCAGGCCTTCAGGGTACTCGATAAGTTCTCCTAGCATGTAAGCTCGTGCTAGCTCGCCGGATGAAATTTGCCTGATTTGCAATGGGATGAGAAGTGCAGGTCTTCATCGCATAGTAAAAACCGTTGTTCTCACAGCATATCTCTGCTGGGTGCTAGATTGTCAGTGATCGCAAACAGTGGAATATTCCATACATTTTGACCGTAACTATCATATTTCGAGCTGAATCTAGTCCCTTATCCTACATGGCACACCACGCTGCGTTAACAATTATCAGAGCGTTGTTCATCTAAACACGTTTAAATTATCGTCTACACATGTATAAAAGCTAAATGGAGAGTCTTCATACATTTTGTGGCCTAGTAACCGAATTAAGCATTAAACACGTTGAGACGGTCAACAAGATAAAAAAACAATTTAAACTGTGCAATTCAACGATAGCTAAACGGCTAGTCGTGGCCAAATGATTATAACCATATAGCCATCATAACGTGGGGATCTTCTAGATTCTGCATTATGGTAGTTATGGGTAGTTCAAAATTCTAAAGCGACCGTCAAAAGAATCAGAAATAATCAGAGCGTTTGGTGGATTCTCGCTTTTTTGTAGAGACCGCGGAAACAAAACTGGTCCTTCAGACGAGAGCAGTGATGTATGTAGGAGTGATGTATGTAGGATTGACGGCAAGGCTGCTTCATCTTCTTCTTCCTCTCTCTGATATTTTGTTTGTTCTTCCTCCTAGTGGGGCTTGGTACGAATCATGGCGATAGAGGGGCTCGAGCCCCCCTACCCCTACCGGATTCCCCGCTGCACGAGAGATAGGAGGGGAAATCAGTAAAGACCGGTGGCCTCATATATCGTGGCGGTGGATGGTGTGGCATTCCATGTAGAAGTTAAGGCCTTCTTTAGTTCCCTCCGGAAGTTAAAAATTTTGCAACTTCGACATTGTAGCACGTTTCGTTTGTTTGTAGTAAATATTTTTACAATTATGGATTAACTAGGCTCAAAAAGATCCGTCTCGTGATTTACAACAAAATCGTGTAATTTGTTATTTTTTACCTACATTTACTGCTCCATTTATATGTCCAAAAATTGATGTGATGGAGAGAGTGCAAAAATCTGGAACGTGGAGGAGAACTAAACAAGGCATAAGACCAGGACTAGATTGTGTTCAGAACATAAGAGTTTTTTTTAACAAGTCCAGAACAAAAGTTGAAGAACAATAGTCACTTGATATTAACCAAAATAGCTTTTCCACGTATGAGCTAGTTCCTTATATATTTTTGGAAAAAAACTACGTAACCCCTCTAGGCTTTTATGTAATTAATTGAAAGAAACTTTATACTAAAGCACATCATATTACATGTTTAATGTGTAGATCTATTCATGTGTAGTCCAACAAAATTAGTTTTTTTTTTTCTTTCTATTTTAGCATTTTTTCTGTTATTTGGTGTTGTTTTTCTAAGAATCAATGAAAAAAAATCACTATCACTATATCAAAACAACATTTCAAAACCATTTAGGGGCTATTTGACCAGTTTTGAAAAGTTGAAGAGGCAGAAAAACCGATTTTGGAGCGTGGAATAGTCTACCTTGAGTGGGTTGGGGGTGTTTAGTTGGTGAAATATTTTGGGTTCGCCATCTTTTGTAGCACTTTTCGTTTGTATTTGTTAATTATTAACTCACCATGGACTAACTAGGCTCAAAAAAGATTCATCTCGCACTTTTCAACTAAACTGCATAATTAGTTTTTCTATTTACTTACATTTAATGCTTCATATATGCGTTACATGATTCGATGTGATAGAAAAACTGTAGCACTTTTTGGGTTCTTCCATGCCAAAACAAGGCCCTGACCTCTCGTGCGGGAAAGAAGCAGCATAGTGCAAAAAGGAAGCAGATGAGTCGATGCACGATTGGAGAAGTATTGAGTCGGTTTTTTCATGATTCACTTTTGTGCATACATGTACTTCTCTATCTTCAATCAACTCATTCTTTATCTAGTGAACCGACTCAACCACTTTGAGGTGGCCTTAGAGCAGGTACAATAATGGGCTCTAAGCCAACCTAGTCAGCAATTTTGATGACGTGGAGGGGAGAAGGGAAGAAAGAGAAGAGAGCTTGGCTCTTGTTCTAGCACCAAGTGGACACGGATGCATAGGTATTAGTGGGTCCCAATACATATGGATGTGAGGAGGAATAGGAAAGAGAAGGAAACAAATAATAATAAAGAAACTTTACGACCAACTAAGAGACTAATTGTTGTATAGATTGGCTCTTAAGATTTGACTTATAGCCAAGCACTTGGCTCTCTTGTTAGCCATGCTCTAGACTTCTTGCATCTTTTCGTCCGAGTAGGGCACATGGGCCAAAAACCTAAGCCGAGACAGGGGACTGAACAAGCAGCATTATCTCTGAACTATAGGCCCATGAACACACTCTTTCAGTGATCACTGAACTGACCTGACCTGACCTCGTCCCGTCGTCCGCGGGTCAAGACCACCCAACATCCTATCGGGAGCTACGACACGATACGATCTCACTTTCCTCCACTCCTTTCCGGATTTTCGCACACATCGTTGTCACGTTGTAAACCGTTTATAATAAGCTGTCGAAAACCCAAATAGTCTATCGTGCAAGTACACTCGTCGAGAGAAGAGAGCGCCTTCTACAGTATGCTGCCTCGATCTATAAACGGTGGTCTTCTGCCGTCTGAATCATGTTTATGAAGTGGAGCAGTCTGTTCACGTGGCACATGACAGCGAGCGTACCTGATCTTCTGCCGGTTTGTACAGTAATTGCTGCAAACGATCTGATATCAGAGCTTGCAGCCTGCCACAACTGACAAGCTGACGGAGACCGCTACAGTAGACACCCAACGTGATTTGCCACCACAGCATTGCATTGTGCAAGCAAGGTGATTAGAGGTAACCAAACATTAATCCGGCAAGCAGTGAAAAAAAAAAAAGCAGCAACTCTCGGTGTGTACTGCATGCAATGTCTGGATCGAGATGATATTCTTTCAGTTCAGTCGGTGTGTACTGGAGCAGCATCAAATCAGCATTGCATTGTTCCTGTGCTGCGAACTGATTCGGCGAACCAACAACAGCTTTAACCTCAACCCCAGCCAACCACCAAATGGGCTCCGATACGACCACTGTGACACGATCTAGGAATCCAGATCCAAGCGGCATCGCCAAGGCACAAAAAAGCTTTGGCGATTCCAGCACAATCCTACCTAAGCCTGCCACCACTAATGGCGTAGTACATACATGAATGCATCGAACAGGAACAGCGAACACAAGTGGAGTATTGTGGCGCAGCAGTTGCCACCCAGGAGGGGGGAGATGGAAGAAGATGCCGCCCTCCCAACTTGCCATTCTTGCAATGCATGCCCACTCAGAGAGACCACCAGAACAAATGAACAAATCATTCGCGAACCACATTAGGTTATGATATGATGCTCTCGAGATAAACTTAAGGGGCAGACCGCAAGAAATTAGATAACATCACCAGAAGTATTAAGTACATATATAGCAGTAAGATTTTAAGTTATCATGGTTCATGGACGTACCAACCAAATCGAGCTGTTTCTCTCAGTAATAAAGGGGAAGAAAAAAAGCAAAAAGCTTCTCGATCCGTATCTCTCTCATCATCGTAAATTCGTAGTCCTATATGTACATTGCAGCAAAACCGTCTAGATAATAAAAAGCAACTCAAGAACTCCAATTACCCACACGCCTAATCACTAAATAAGCAGCGGATTTTTTTTTCACAAGTAGCAAGGATCTTACTAAATCCGTGAGGAAAGGGGGAAAATGGAGGCGACACGATACGATACGCAGGCCATCCGTCACCCACCGCCTCACCGGCACCGGGAGATGTCGATCTCGATGAGGCTGTCCTCCTCCAGCTCGATCTCGATCATGCCGTCGTCCGCGTCGCGGCCGCCGCCGTCATCGCTGCCGGTGCCGCTGTCGGAGTCGGAGTCGGAGTCGTCGAGATCGGAGTCGGAGTCCCACGGCAGGCCCATCTCCTCCGGCAGCCCCCACTCGGCCTCGAACTCCTCGTGGATCACCTCCAGCGCGCGCCCTTTGGCCGCCCACGACGCGAACTCCGGGAACACGCTCCCGAGCTCTGGCTCCACCTCCGGTTCCGGCTCTGGCAGCGGCGGCGGCGGCGAAGGAGGGGAAGGTGGAGTCGACGGGCGCTCGACCTCGGGAGCCTGCTCCTGCTCCTCCTCCTGCTGCTGCTGCTTGTCCTCCGTCGGCGGCGGGGAAGGAGGAGAGACGGCGGAAGCGGGAGGCGTCGGCGACGGCGGCGCGGAGCCGAGGCGAAGGAGGGAGAGGAGCAGGAGCAGGGAGGAGAGGGAGGCCGGGGAGAGCACGAGCAGCAGCACCGGCCGGGGAGGTAGAGCACGGCGAGGAGCGACGCGGCTGCGGCCGCGGCAAGGAGCGGGTGGTGGTGGTGGGGCTGCTGCCGCTGGTCGCCGCCGACGCCGGCGGGTAGGTCTTGCGTGGCCTGCGGCGGCGGGGTGGTGGAGTTAGCCGGAGTGGTGGCCATTTATGGCGGGAGGGAGGGAGTGGGGCGGTTAAAGCGCGGCACCCGCCACGCCCACGCGCGGCGGTTTTTTTATACGGAGGGGAAGCGGACAAGCAGAGGAGATTTTGCCTGCCGCAGCTCTGAGCTCCGTCCGGCACGGTTTGGCAGCAGCCAGCCAGCAGAGACAAGGTGCTTGCTGTTGCTGGTGGCGTCGATGAAGACGAACCAACGGAACGGGGACGCTATGGGCTAGGGGGTTTCTGCTTCGCAATCGCTTGTACGGACGGCAGTGCACCGTCTTGTGTTAAAACAGGGCGACTTTTAAGTGCTACCGTGTGCTTGCTTGGCTCGTCACGACCAGGCTAACTCGTGCTCGAGGTGTTTCTTCGGTCATTTCCATTTCAATTTTTTCCTATTCTTCTAACAGCTGATTTTTAGATTGTTCGTCTTATGGTTTATGCGGTTGATAAAGGCGCTTGATTTTGTTTCGTTGGTTTGGACTCTCAGATTTTAGACCGTTATATGTGATTCGATATTCATGTTGATGTTCACTATTCATGTTGATGTTTGTGCATATGCTCCAGTAGTGGATTCTAAATCCGGCGTAATTGGCATCTCCATATGTCGCCATTTTTGCATCCGCTAGGATATGCTTTTCCGTCGTCTCTTGCCTCATGGTCTATGGCTTTGTTACTACCAAGATTCTATGTCTTCCAGTTGTAATAATATTGTGATTGTCGTTTAGCGAAGAACCGCTTGTTTTCTTGCATTCAATGAGTGTGGTAAAGTGTGGCGGCGAGTGCGGCCGACATTTCGGTCGCCATAGTTGTGGTGGGGCAATGCATAGCATGGCTAATTATAGCTCCCAACCAAACAAGCCACATTTTTCAACCTCAACTACACCGTGGCCAGTCTAAATGTCGAAAAAAATCAAGGAAACCCATAAAACCAAAAGAAAAAAGTGTCTGTGTAATAGGTTACACAGCAAGCCTTGAAAAAAAGGACCGTCTATATTATGCATTCCACTGTAAGTTTTTGATAGAAAAAAAAAAGTTTGTGGCAGCCACAGCTGAGATGAAAACCAATCAACAGCCTCCAAGGAGTGGTAGCAAGTTAGGCATCACGTGTTGTGGTTCCAAACCAAACACGCCCTACAGTATGCCACATCCCCCGTCGGACCGTCTCAAAGAGCGACGCCAAGAGCATGATCTTACACAGTGTATCATGAGTCATGACTATGAGTGCCAAAAGTACCAGAATTTTTTTTATTCGATCAAGCATCGAGGCATCTACTTGACTCGGTGTCTGCTCTTTTTAACTTACCATCGCTCCCTACAATGGGATGAGCCGATGCTTGAACCCTCTCTTTCATAACTCAACAACAGTTTTGCCCACATTTTGGCTAGTCTTATAACTAGAGATGACGAAAACCATTTCGGAGGATGGACATTTGCAACAGAAGTGTCTTTGTGTGCCAAACACAAACACACAGAACTAAAGTGAGATAAGTATTCCCATGTTAATCTACGCTCTCATGGCGACAAGACCCGTGCCGGTCAAAGCGATGATGGCCGCCCCGCACGGGAACCGCAGCAAACTGCGCACCGGGGCAACAGCGGCAGGTGGCACTGGGCTTCGATCAGAGGAAATCATCGCATCGCGGGTCGCGTGGACCGTTGGACGAAGCAAGCGACAGGACGGGCGATGGGCGTGGACACGGTGAGACGTGGGCGTGCGCGCGTTTTGGCGGGCGAGCAAAAGCGGCGGCAACCTCTGCTGCCTCCGCTGCCAATTGCCGGAGCGGCGCCGAGACCCGAGAAAGCTGGCGAGCCAAAGCGGCCAGCCACTTTGCCTCTGCCTCCGTTTCCATCACCGATCGGAGAAGGGCATGCGGGCGCAGTCGCATGGACGGTCGTTGGCAGAACGCATCGTGCCGTCTGGCACCCGAGTGTAGTGGGCAGGCAACCTTTTTTCGTTTCGGGGCCGCAACGCAACGCAGGCTGCCGTGCGCCCAGCAGCAGGAAGCAGGATCGCTTGCACTCCAAGGCTTTGCCAGGAGGGACGCCGGGCCGGCCGAGACGGGACGGGACGGGCTAGAACAGAGTCATGTGTTGGGTTCACTTGTGCTGGGGTCCGTTCCCAACTGTCCTGCACCACATTACTTTTCCTCAACCTATGCTACCCTTTTTTTGGGTTCTCGAATCTCAAATCTCTCCAACGGAGTTACGGAGCTGCCGGCGTGCCGCCGTACGGGAGCCGGCCAGGGATGGATTCGAGAGAGTTTTGAGGTTGCGAGGCTCGTCGAAAACGCGAGCGGTTCCATGAACTGAAGTTGTACTCCGTACTCGCAATCGCAAGTCGCATGGCAACAAGCTGTGCTCTCGTGCACAAGAAAACAAGATGGCACTGTTGACGTGGCCGGTGATTGGGATCCAAAGCAGCTGAAGGCTATCGTTTGAACTGCACGATGATGTGGTGATTGGGATCCAAACAAGATGAAGCTATCGTGTGTACTGCACGATGATGTTACTAGATCACTTGTCTAGGCGTACAAACTATTATCAGCTAACATTAATTAATTGCCAGCGATTTTGGCCTCAGTAGTGTGGACATTGGACACTCGACAATGTGTACTCATACGCTACTGCAGTCCTGGCAGTATGGACTTACGAATGTGTATGTGCTGGAACTAACGAATTTCTTTACTACTGCAGCGACCACACACACATAACTGCCCCGTGAGAAAAAAAACGTGACCCATTATTTTTTTAAAAAAAATGGAATGTAACAAACATGAGTACGGAGTATCTTTTCACAGTTATGAAATGATATGATCTTCAAAGCGCAATCGCTCACACTTTTTTGGCTTTTTGCATCCATGGATCCAACAATCTGGCGAATTTTTTTAAGGCGAAAAATCCGCGGGCACACGGTGGAACACCAAGATACGCAAACGCCGTAGGACGTCCTGCACCTAGAGATTGCGAGCTGTCTCGTCGATGATGATGCCGGGGCAAAGGGACAGGATCTTCCGTCCACACGTGAACAGAGGTTGCGTGCCTCAAAAAAAAAAAAAAAAAAAAAAAAAAAATGAACAGAGGTTGCGGTGCGCCCGGTCAAAAGGTACCAAGGCTTGCGAGCACAGCCAAGCAGCCAACCGAAGAGTACTGCTGCCATTCACTGTAACTGAAGGTATGGTGACAGCAAAGCTCCACTGACGGCAAAGAGCTAAGGCCTTCCCCAACACAAGGACGTGGCGTGCTGCCTCAAATTCTAGATAAGCATTCAACATCCACGGGCTCGTTTAGTTGGTTGAAAAATTTGCAAAAAGCACTGCTGAAACCCTCAGAAGACACACAGAAGACGTTTCGTTTGTTTGTGATAAATATTATCCTACCATGGCGTAAATAGGCTCAAAAAGAATCGTCTCAAGAATGTACATCTAAACTGTGTAATTAGTTACATTTTTTACCTACATTTCATACTTTCGAATATATATGTCTTTTGGTGTATTTAATGTGATGTGATGGAGAGAGAGAAAAAAAATATTAGAAACTTTAGCCAACTAAACGAGGCCCACGTCAAGCTGCTGGTATGTCTTGCAGAGCGCAGAGCAGCTGGGGAGACAGTAGCCTTGTCAGTCAAAAAGCTAGAATTAGTACTACTACCGGAGCAAGCGTTGGGTTGAGAAAATCTGCAAAAAGTAAATAGAATCTGACGCATCTACTTGGGGCAAAGCCTGATCATAGTCTGCAAAAGGTAAATAGAATCTGACCCATCTACGGTATTTTGAGCAGCTCGCGTTGTGGCAGTTTGATTTCAGATGAGTTTAATCGACGTGGAGCTGAGGCCCTGCGTTGGCCATGCCCTAAGCGAGCCGTAACCCGTACTACGAGCAGTATTAACTCGCTGATCCATCAAAGTTTCAGTTTTCAAGGCAGGACATTGCAAACTTCTGGTATTCAGTAAGGGCACGTTCAGAAGGATACGGGCTCAGCCTCAAGATTTTGTGGGGTTTATTTATTTGCGCTTCAGAGAATCGCACTTTGTAACATGGCTGAACAATGAAAGATTTTGTGGGGTTTATTTATTTGTGCTTCAGAGAGGCAAGGGCAGATTCTGAAAAGATGGCAAAAGGATAGGATAGACGCATCTGGTGGTTCAACTGAGCGTTATAACCGTGAAGCATGTGTGGAGGTTTGTTCCATGAGGCTTTTAACTGTGCATCATTATGAAAAAAAAAAGCTCGGCGCGTATCTTACTAAAAAACTTTGGGCCACGCAGTATCCACCATCGCCCAAGTGTAACTTGTCCCTATACCACTGCTCGTGTTAGTTCGATTCCTAACGTTTCCATAACCTGACATGTGGGACCCAACATTAGAAGTGCCCATCCTACCCTTTAGAGTTAAAAAAAAAAAAAAAAAAAGAAACAAACCTATCGGCGCTCGGCCCCGGCTCGTTTTCTCGTCTCGCCGGCCCCGACGCTCGGTCGTTCGTCCCGCCCGCCAAGGGCGCCTCGCCTCGGCGCGAAGACGAAGAAGAGGGCCCGCCCGGCCCGTGCGGCCTCGCCGGTCGGCACCTCTGCCTCGCCCCGGCCTCCTCCCCTGCGGGCGCGACACGGCCCCGCCTCTGTTTCCCCAGGCCGACGCCGGCGAGGGTGGGGGCGTGGTGCGCTTCGTGGGCGGGCCGCGACGGAGCTGCTGCGCATCTTGGGCGGGGCTGCTCGCACACACCGGCCCCGGGAGTGGCCCGGGCGGAGCTTCGCCGGCGTGCCGCCCACGGTGGCCGGGGGCGGGCTCCGCGCGATGCCGCAGCCGGCGCCGCCAGGCGGCCGCGGGGGCGGGGCTCACCGCGCGCCCGCGGGGCGGGACGGAACATCCCCCTCTCACCGCAGCGTCTTGATCGGCAATGTGCGGAGGTTGAAGAAGATCGCTTTTGCAGTTTAGCCCTCCTTTCTATATTATAAGTTCACCATATAAGTGTCGTAAATCTTTTACTGATAGCTCCCCCTCGTAAAAATGCCCCGCGTGTCGGAGAGGGAGGGCATTCGGTCTTTTTCCAACACGGATTGACACCGTTAGCATCTCAAAATGGACGAGTGGTATAGGGGACAAGCTACACTTGGCGATGGTATACGAGTGCGCCCAAAGTTTTTAGTGGTGCATGCGGTCGGGAGCTTTTTTCATAATGGTGCACTTGTGTAAAAGCCTCCATCGGCATTGTGCATTTAAAAAAAAAAAAGAGTATAATCAGAAGGGATAGTATAAGACTGTCCGCACTCGTGGTACTTTAAATCCATCCTTTAAAAGGAATATTCTGTCCTGGTCATCACAATTCTCTCTTTTATATACAGTTTCTCCGCATCCATCCATACTTTATATCATTCTCTATATCAACTACCTATATGTGGGCCCCTTATAATTTTATCTAAATATATCCATGTGAGATCTTTGTTTTCAAGGATTTAATTAAAACGAATTCAATGACGTAATCGAAATTTAATTTTAACTTTTGGTTTGTGAGTTATAACGTTTTTAGGTGGCTGAAATAGTGGGGCCCGCCATTGCCGCATGCTCTCTGTCCAACTCTTGCCTGCCGCGCATGCTACCTCCCTCTCCTCGTCTGACGCCTCGTCTGATGTGGCTCTGTGGCGTACGCACGGGAAGGACGAGATTCCTGGCGAACGCGCGACCGGAGCGTATGGACTGGAGTACAGCGGTGCAGCGAATTTGATACTGGAGGGAGTAGTAGCGAACGGCTCCCAGTACCCGGTGCGGACAGCCTAATCAGCAAGAATGAATTGAGCACGCCTCCATAAGAAGGGATCCGGGACCGCGAGCAGGCGTTGGACCGAACCGACGCCGGCTGCTCTGCCGCCTCGCTGTTTAGCTTACTTTTTGGAGGCGTGCCAGCGAGCGCGCCACAGCGAGCGTGGCCGGTGGCGGTGGCCCGGTCAGGCCGGCGGGACAATAATTCAGCAACCAGTTCGATCCGGCGACCGGCAGACGCCGACCCTGCTACTGCTAGGCCCCCACGAGTCCAAGGCACTTGCTGCGCGCCGCACGACCGGAGCAGCGGTGCCGGCGGTGCCGGCGCGCGGCTGCCGGTGGTGCTGGTGCCACTCTACGGCTGTCAGGCACACAGACAGGAGGCAGGCACAGCAGCGCGAGGCGGTGCGGGCCTTGTCTTCGCTGTCAGGCCTAACCGCGTGGGACAGACGGACGCGGACGAGGCCCACGCGAGGGAAGGAAGCTGCCTTCCTCCTGCAGTGCTGTAGCACCGGGCGGCCATTGCCGTGGTGCGGTGCGGCCGGCCACACTGGTACTGGCAGTAAAAGCGCCGTGCTCTACAGACACTTGGGTCCGGACTGCTCAATAGCTCAAATGATTGATTACACGAACAACTGCTGGTCGAATGCAACAGCCCATTGTTTTGGTACGAGTTAGGCTTTCTCGTTATTCAGTAGCACAATATCACAGTGAAGTTGCATAAGTTATTGATTACGAGAGTTAATCTGTCCATGCAGATACGGTGAGTAGTACTGAATGTTTTGAGCCATTAACAGTAGAAGATGCGAAATTCCTGTATCGCGGTCGTCCGCGAGTAAAAAAGTAACCGGCGGACGATCTTACCACGCGCGCGCGCCGTTCTCAATCCCACTCTCTCTTCTCTCTGCTATCTTTTTTTTTTGTCTTTTTTTGCGTCTGCCGATGTCGGCGATGATGTTACCTTTAAAAAGCAAAACAATTTTTAAAATGGCTATAATTCTTAAATGGTGCATCCGTTTTTAATTCGTCTGCACCGGTGTGTTCTACGCGATGAAAAACGAACAAAACTAGATCCCACTTGACTATGTTTTGAAGATTTTATTTTTAATTTTTTTTATAATAGCAAATTATGTATATTAACTTTCCTTTCCCTTTTCTTTTCATTCTCTTTTCTTACGTCTTAAGTTACGGTATTTTTTTTTGATGATTTTTTTCCTTTTGGAGACATAAATCATTCAGGGGACAATGGTATAGGGATAGTAATGGGTGGGGAGATCAAGTAAAAGCAACTTTTATAATAGTAATAAGTCATATACGTATAACTTATACGTATAACCTATCTTGTATAACTTATAAAACAACAATAAGACTTAACTACGACATGTATTGTCCAACATATATGTATAACTTATATTATATAACTTGTAGAACATAAATGAGAAAGACCAAATTACAAGATGTCTTGGGTAACATATATAATATAACTTATAGTGTATAACTTATAGAACATAACAATAAGACGACTACGACATGTCTTGTCTAACATATATGTATAACTTATAGAACATAACATAAATACCAAAACTATAATATGTCTTGTGTAACATATATGTATAGCGTATAGTGTACTCCCTCCATATTGAAAAGGAAGTCGTTTAGGACATCGACACGGTCTCCAAAGTGCAACTTTGACTTCTCTTTTTCTATCAAAATATTTATTAAAAAAATTATATATGTATACTTTTATGAAAGTATTTTTGAAGACAAATCTATTGATATGATTTTCACATTTCAAAACTCAATGACTTAAAAGTTATTAATGATTTATGTTCCCAATGTTTGGCCAGAAGCCTTTTCCAAAAACGACTTCCTTTTCAATATGGAGGGAGTATAATTTATAGAACATAACAATAAGATCAAACTACAACATGTGTTGTCTAACTTATACTTTTAACTTATAGTGTATAACTTATGGAACATAACAATAAGACAAAACTAGGTGTTGTAGTGTCTAACATATATGTATAACTTACATTATGTATATCTTATAGAACATAACAATAAGAGCAAAAATACAAAGATGTGCTATCTAAATTATACTTTTAACTTATAGTGTATAACTTATGGAACATAACAATAAGACAAAAATAGGTGTTGTAGTGTCTAACATATATGTATAACTTATATTATATAACTTACGAGAACATAACAGAAAAGACCAAAACTACAATATGCACTATGTAACATATACATATAACTTATAGTGTATAATTTATAGAATATAACAATAAGATCAAACTATAACAAAGTGTCTTTTTGTCGAACTTATACTTTTAACTTATAGTGTATAACTTATTATGGAACATAACAATAAGACAAAACTAGGTAATGTAGTGTCTAATATATATGTATAACTTATAGTGTATAACTTATATAGAACATAATAATAAGACCAAACTAGAAGATGTCTTGTCTAACATATATGTATAATTTATAGAACATAAAAGAAAAACCAAACTACAAGATGTAAATGTCTAACATATATGCATAACTTATAGTGTATAACTTATAGAACATAACAATAAGACCAAACTATAATATGTATTATCTAACTTATAATTATAACTTATAGAACATAACAATAATACCAAACTAGAAGATGTATTGTCTAACTTATATTGTATAACTTATAAAACATAACGATGAAAAGACCAAACTACAAGATGTATTGTCTAACGTATATGTATAGCTTATAGTGTATAACTTATAGAACATAACAATAAGACCAAACTATAATATGTACTATCTAACTTATATTTGTATTACTTATAGTGTATAACTTATATAACATAACAATTAATATTAGAAAAAAAATAAAAAAAAATAAAATCTTCAAAACATAGTCAAGTGGGATCTAGTTTTATTCGTTTCGTCACGTAGAACACACCGGTGCGAGACGGAATTAAAAACGGATACACCATTCAAGGTTATAGCAATTTTTAAAAAATGTTTTGTTTTTTTACCGACATCACCACATGCGAGAAAAAAAAAAAAAAGAGAGACGCTTGCGGTTTCCTAAAAAGGATAAAAAGCGGAAATACATAGTTTCCAAAACAAGATAAAAGCCGTTAGTCGGATCGTCCTCGCGTTAGCCTTAGGCCTTGTTTAGATGGTAAATATTTGGAACCGAATGTCACATCGTATATCTTATAGCACGTTTCGTTTGTTAGTGGTAAATATCATCCTACTATGGAAGAATCCAGGCAAAAAAAATCGATGCCATGATATGCATCTAAACCGTAATTAGTTATTTTTTTACCAACATTTAATACTCCAAACATATGCCTTTTTGGTGTATTTAATATGATGTGATGGAGAGAAAGTGAAAAAAAGGTTAGAAATTTTACCAATCTAAACAAAGCCTTACTCGCGAACGTTCGCGAATTAGCAACGCCCGTAGAAGATGGCCGTACGCTAACGACAGCAAAGGTTGTAGATTGTTCTAGTGGCTGGAATTTGGCCCATACTGTAGTGTGGATGGGTGGCTGCGCCAAAACCTAGTACTACGTACTAAAAATCAGTGGACGTGAACCGTGAGTGAACACTGAGCGCATCCGGATGTGCTTGCCAGTTGCAATAAAACAGAGGAAATTGCCGAACTCTGGACCTGTGATATGGTGCGCCAAGAGTCGTGCAAAACATATCTTTTTAAAAGAAAAGAAAACAAAAGGACTTGTGAAAAACAGAGCAATAACCAATACAGTAGGTCCTGCTGTCGCTTGTTCAGACTTTCACACAACCACTGCGCAATAGAAACAGAGACCAATCTGTTCAGAAGTCGTAGCACCATCCATAAAGATTCAGGACACTTGGAGTATTCAGAACTGGTAGCATCATCCATAGTCAAGACACTTGTAGATTTATTATTCAGCATCGACTTATTCAGAACTGGTAGCACCATCCATAGTGAAGACACTTGGTTTATTCAGCATCGATGTAGCCATGAATTTTCTCTCGTGCACACTAGCATACAGAGATCAGACACTTCCAGGCCACAGAATACACATAAAGAGGAGACATCTCTTGGACGCTAAATAACTTACAAGATGATAGATACACAAAAGTTCAGAGAAGACATCTCGCGTGTGTTCTTCAATCACAGTATTGAAGAACTACGACCATATATAATATATATAACTCTATATATAATAACTTAACACTAGTAATGACGCATACGAGTATACTATTCTCACTACCTAAGTGTCTCTACGACGTGTGCTACAAAAAGCACTAAACTTGTGTAACCTGAAACTACGTAGATACACGCGCGAACAAACTGAAAACCTTTGATGTGATCTATTTACATCTAAGCCTCGGAAAGCATGCTCTCGAATGTCGCCGACAAATTCACGGAGACGCTCCCGAAGTTCTTGCCCCTGAAGCGCGATCCTGCAACCCTGCGTTGCTTGGGCGCCACGGGGCCGTCGTCGTCGTCGCCGGTTTCCTCGTCTCTAAAAGCAGACTTGACCGACGGCGTTGAAAACTTGAAATGCAGCTCCCTAGCAACAATTGTCTGCAAAGACGGGATCAAATAAGCAAATGTTTGGGTCAAGAGAGGAGTGAAGTGAAAGGGATCAAAGTGCTTACTGCTTCGTTGACTGGTTTCGACACTAATAGTAGCTGCCTCAGATCACTGTGGTTCACCTTACACAGGATTTTAATCTGCGAGATTTTAATCAAACTGAGGTAAGCCACGTAGACAAACAGGAGAAACCAATCTGAATTGAATCGCAGTACGCGGGAGTGACAACAGTGACAGTCACATTTTTAATTTTAATTTTTTTGGAATGGATCGTTTGACGGGAGAAAGAATAGATGGAACAGGCACAAGAAACAGATCTAAGGGCAATTACCAGAACATCTTGCGGCAGGGACTCAATGAGGTTGACGGCGTTGTCCATTTGTAACCGGACGCTGCGCTGCTTGCGGAGGGTGCGCACCGGCGAGTGCGGGCTCCGGGGGCCCGGAGTCGGCGAGACGGCGACTCTCTTCCTACCGATCCCGACGATTCTTGCGCTGCTCCTGCAGTTTGAGAAGCTCAAGCTCGTGGCAAGAGAGCCCTTCTGCGCGTCGCCCTGTCCAATTGCCATTTCCCTTCCTTTTTGCTTGTTATTATATATAAACTCACAGTGTCCCGCGATTCAAAAAAAAAAGATCGCTTATCCAATCGGAGATCTTGTAATGAAGATGATTATCTGCATGGGATCGGAGATAAGAATCAACATCCTGAATTTCACTCCAATAGGAGGGCAAAAAACCAGATTCACAAATTTCCATAAAAAACGAAGCCGAAAGGATAGTATAGGAAGGTAAACAAACAGAGCCAGCCGCCAAAGCCACACACAAGCAGATGCAGAATCCGCAATTGAGAATCAGCAGCAAGATCACGAATCAATCAATCAGCTCTAATCCAATCCCCAACCCCTCACAGCCCAAGCAATCAGAGTATCACACTACCAAAAAAAACAGAACAGGAAACGAAGCGCAGAACCAGACCCCGATCTTCAGCCCAGCCCAAACAAATCCCCATCAACCCAATCAGTAGCAGCCCCTGCCTTGCCCTCCACTCGCAACATCAGAGTATCAGACTATCTCTCGCAACCGCGCCCTCTCCACTCGCGTCGGCGGCTCGGCGCTTCCCCACGAAGAAACGAACGCCAAATCGAGACAGGGTTTCGAGACCGTGAAGAAAAACTCACCTGCTCTTCCGCTCTTGAATCCCAAACTCCGCCTCCTCCTCCTCCTCTCGATAGTGATCAAACAACAGCCTTGGATGTTCCCCACCCGACCTCCTAATGCTAATGCTAAGCAACCAAACCAAAAACTGCCGGCGGCGAATGCTGGAGGACCAAACCTTGACGAGGTAAATTAGGAAACAGCTGCCTCCCCTTCTCCGTTTTTATAGTACCCCCCGTATTTGCTTCGCTACGGGGGAACCTGCCTAGAAAACTCCACGGCGCAGGGGCCTTTCTAGAAAATTACAGGAACCGCCAGAATCCAAGGCTGGTTCGTTCGTGCACGCACGGATATTTTTCACCAACCCGCGCCCCCACGCGGCGCCGACGTCGCTGGCTTGCGGGGCCGCGGGTTGTGGGGCCCGGAAGTCGGTGTCTCCGTGTCGAGGGAGGTGGTGGTGGTGCGGCGCGTGATTTACGGGAGTATTCTTTTGAAATCGACACGCGTTGGCGCGCAGCTCGTGCGGGGTGAGGACCGCGTGGGATCGGACGGCGCGGGGAGCTGGCGGCCGGGGTACGTGGCACGATCGCAGCGGTGGGGAACTAGCCGTTGGGGCGCGGGTGGTGGTGGTGGGACGTGGCCCGGCGGCGGCTGGGCGGGGACTGCGGGAGGACGGAATGGTTGGTTGGTGACGTGGTGGCTGACCGACGGAGATTGGATCGCCACGCAAAAAGAAACGACGGCCACGCGAGCAAGTCGGTGGAGGTCGGTCTGTCGCCGCCCACCGGCCGGTTTCTCGCCGCGTGTAATTCGAGCTGTTGTTTTTGGTATATATTCTTTGATTTTAGTTTAAAAATTCCTGATGGAGGCCTTGGATTGGCACTGTGATTTCGGAATGCTCTGCGGCGGTAAAACGGGGAGCTAGCGAAGCGCGCGGTGCACGGCTGCTGCACGCGGCGTTGGATTGGGACGCAAGTAGTATATTCTGCGGCTCTGTCCACAGCTCGATTAACTTCCGCGTACTACGTATGTGGACTGGATTAATGAGAAGATTCATCGTTTCTTGATTAACGAGAGGCTTGATGCGTTTATTGTCATTATTATTACTTCTGCCAGGGATAACAAAAACCAGTTACTAGTACTATACCGAGTACACTTTCGTAAAGAAACTAGTATTCATGCGTTCTCATTTTTTTTTTTTCACGTTTTCTGTTGTATGATGAGTGGTCGCATTTTGACCACGTCTACGGTAGCAACTAGCAAACACGAGTCAAAGACAACGTGAGGACTGCGTCAAATAAAAACTAGCCGGCTCGGGGTAGTGGCCTAGTGGGGTTGGGCCGTTGGGGCGGTTCCGTTCGGCCGGCTTCGACCAATCTTCCTCTGCGGGCGGCTGCTCTAGCTAGGGCCGGCGCTGCCGGCGCGAGCAGCCCAAGAAGCATTGGTCTTTTCTGTCGCAACTTCTAGCAACGGCGGGTGGGAGTGCGTGCACGGAAATCACGATGGCCACACGAAGCAGCCCGCGGGCGGCGGCACGTCTGCGCTTTTGTGCGCGCGCGCATCGCATCGGGGACGCGGCCCAGCTGCGTGGGAGGATGTCGGGGAGCACGTCGGCAGTCGGCGGCTATCTCTCGATCCTCGATGTACTCGCAGTCGCAGGAGCGCGGCCCGAACACCGGATTTGTGCGGCACAGTGGGTTTCGGCCGCGAAGAGGGGGAAAAAAACACCGGCTTCTTCGATGATCTTTTCTAGTCTAGAGTACTAGTAGGAGTATTTCGTTGCCTACTGCATGTACTTATTCGTGCATGCGTCACGTAATCGTGTGCTCCGATGAAAACGCCGAAGCTTTTTGATATGAGATTTTATTTTTTATTAATGCTAAATATTTAGCAAGATTTTTTAATTTGTGGAAAATGATTCTCGTCTTAAATTCTTGGAAAAAAAAAATCCTAAATATATATTAACATTGGAAAAATCCAAATAAAGTATCTAGATCTCTCAAAATAGGAAGGCTAAGTTTTCAAAATTTTGATTTACCTCAAAAAAATAGGAAAATATCCAAACAACCTACAAAATTCTCAAAAACAATATGCTTAGACATGCTTAGACATTGATTAGAATCTTTAAGAATTTCTCCATGTATGGATTCAACATCAATGTAAAGTTGCATAAAAAAATATGTCAAGGATTAACATGAATGTATGTTGCATAACATGAATGCATTCAACATCAATGTATGTTGCATTCGTGTTGGCTGCATCTCATATTTTTTCAATGAAAAGGTTCTTAACTATGCTTAGACATTGATTAGAATTTGTAAGAGTTTCTCAAAATGTTAGATATTCTCTTATTTTTCTAGAGCTAAATCTAATCTAGTAAAACTTCAAGAGAAATTTTCATGGGATCTTGTTTTCCGATTTTTCATGTGCCTACATATCTCGATGTTTTTCTTAGAATTTGTAGAAGCTTATAAGCTTTTAATTTTGTGGTTTGAAAAAAATCTTATGACGCATTTATCGGTTTTCTGTCATTATGAAAAGATATCTCAATGCAGTTGTCATGTCCTTATATTGAAGGACGCAAACTCAGCGAAATTGTGAGTTACCACATCATTTTTTTTTTTTGAGAATAGTTACCACATCAATTACAAATTCAGGAAGGGATCAAACCAAATGAATGACTGAGTCGGGTTTATGGAGGAGAAAAAATCAGACCTCGCCCCATGCCAGTAGTTATGGATGTGAAAAGGATTTTTGTTTTCAGCTTTGTAGCCCAGTTGCTATCATGTTTTTAGGGTAGGCCCATGTTTAGCCATGGACAGCTACCAGGCTCTTTCTAAAAATAACCTTTTTTTTGAGTGATCAACAAAAAATAAACCTTAATAACGAGCAGCGATGCTAGCTAGGTCCTCCCATCTAAACGAATGCTAAAAAAATGAATCATTTCTACGATTCCATTTTGTCTTTTCAATATCATGTCCTCAGCGGCGGATCTAGGGGGCTTGAGCCCCCCACCACCATGATTCCCACGTAGCCCCTCCTAAACCGTCCTACAAATTTGAGGAGTAAGAAGAGAGAAAGGAAAGGCGGGAGGGAGAAGAGGAAGCAGCCCGCTGGTGTACTAATAGTCAGGAAATTGTAATCAACACCTGACTGGACTGCCACCGCCCATTGCAGTGCATGAACTCGAATATCGTGATCCGATCACTAGTGTATGTGTATCGTCACTATTCTAGGCATTATCGTGCTTGTCACCTTGCATGCCTGACGAACTAAACCGCCGTGCATGTGTCTGTGGCACGACTCCAAATTTTCTTTGATCCGGTACAACTTAGACGTACACAACCCATACACTCAAGTTGGCACCACGTCATTGCGTTAGCACCGCGCCACTTGGATTTGGTTCGTGTCCGGGGCCGCCGCCCTGCTCACTCCGGACTCGATCAGGGAGAGAAGCCGCCATCGATGCGAGTTGAGCAAGCAAACAGCACAAGGTGTCTTGTTGGCATGCATCTTGGGAAAGCGGATCAAATCGTGGCTGATCAGAAGCAGACGATTCTCAAGTTTCCTCTTCCTTCCCCAGGATATGCCGCCGCCCGCCGGATTGGCGACACATATGACGGGATCGGCAGGACAGAGTATATGTCCATCCGGTCCGGTCCGCCCACGCATCTCCGCGTCAGCGTCATCCGCCCGTGCGCTCGCGTGGAATAGAGTATTTGGAGTCGCGTAGGCTCGGCGCGGACGGGTGCATGCACGGCCGAGCTGGCCAGGTTTTGGCCTGGCTACCGGCGCGCCGAAACAACGTACTCTAGCTTACAAGCTGTGGTCAGTCATCAGTGGTTTCATCTCAAATAAAACCATGTGGATCAACGACAGGCAACGTCGGGAGCATCCAGTCCACCAACAGGCGTCGTCAGACCACGCTGGCATTCTGGCAACATCGACGAACGGAGGCCTGGTAGTGGTACGTAGTGGCGGCGTGATCGAAGCAGACATGCATGGTTGTCGCGATGGCCAACTTCTAAACGACGGTGCTGAAGAAACAACGCGGTTGGATACTTGTATCTACTTCTAATTCGATTTCACCATGTCCACCGAATGTACAGTACTTGGGTGTGGTGGTGGTATTGATTTTTTTTCCCATAGACGGATGAACCCTGAAATTTTCAATAAAAGCTTCGTCTCTACAATCGATTTTGATCATCTCGAAAATACTCCCTCCGGAATGAGTCTCGTTTAGGGCGACGGTTCCAAAACACAACTTTGACCTCTTATTATTATAAAAATATTTGTGAAGATGTGATATATATATATATATATATATATATATATATATATATACTTTTATCAAAGTATTTTTAAGACAAATCTACTCATATAATTTTTACATTTACAAATTCAACAACTTAAAAGTTATTGATAATTTATATTCCCGATGTTTGACTCAAACCTTGTCCAAAACAATTCTAATACCATCCCGGAGGGGAGTAGTTTAGTAGTTTCTCCAACTCTTTGTTTTAAATATGGTTGAGGGCAACTTTTAAAAGCTTTGATGAAACAAAACTTTCAATAAAAAGCTTCGTCTCTACAATGAGTGTTTACAATTTCTGGCGAGACAAAAACAACATATATAGGTAGTTTTAGCTCTCTTTTTTTTTTTGTGAGACCCAGACCCAGTAGTGTATGTAGTACGTAAAAAAAAAAAAAAAAAAAAAAAAAAAAAAAAAAAAAACTCTCAATACACGCGTCCATTCACTCCTGTGAACGCAGCGCATGGACACTATCTATGAGCACCTCTGAAAATCTAAGATTGATCACTATCACTAAAATTATTAAGACCTAAGCACAACGTCAAGTGGAGGGCTCGAACCCGGATGGATATGTTACACTGTAAAGAACCCAACAAGCTGAGCATACTTAGCTAGTTCGTTCATAACAATTATTTTGTTATAAAATTATTAAGACAAAATCTGTATGTATTATATACCAAATTATAGGCTATGCTTTTAAGACAAGGATTATTGAACAAGGGCAGTTGAGGACATCACATTCGCAAATTTCTTTCTCAGTCCGTTCGGCGTGCCCCGGCGCTCCACCACAGCTCCCACCCAATCCCCGGTGTGTCTTGGTCGGGGAGATTTGGGCTCTGTTGAGGACTAAATAGTTTCTATGGTTGGCCACCAGGCGTCGACATTGGATAGTTGCGGATCGCCGAGCCAAGCACGCGACTTGACGCCCACCTCGGCCGCTTTACTATGTGATCAAGAGCGGGGAAACAATCGACCATATCATCGTCACCTACTCCTACACGTGGCAGATTTGGTTCTCGGTAGCCATGGCCATCCAGTCGCCGGCCTTCCAGACGTTGGATTGGTGGAGCGTTTGGCCCAAACAATGGCCGGGTGACTTCAAGAAGGGTTTGGATTCCCTATTTGCCCTTATTGATTGGGAAGTTTGGAAGGAGAGGAACGCACACCTCTTCCGTGGAGCCAAGTCCGACATAGCTGCATTAAGGGCCTCCATTGAGCACTAGGCGGAGCTATGGGTGCACGCAGGGCCTAATCACCTCGGGCGTCTTCTTCAACGAGTAGTAGGCTGATAATGTTTTCCTTTGGGACACGTGTGCCTCAGGCCTATTCTGTAATCGCGCCATCGAGCACTGTTGTAACACAAACTTCTCTCTTAATGCAAAAACGTGCAATCCTTTTGTGTGACAGAAAAAAACATTTACAAATTTGGTACGGACATGAAACGTTATTGAATGACGTCTATGATGATGATTTATACAGGTATGTGGATAGTGGTTTTTCCACAGGGTATACGGAGTAGAATGTATTTTTTGAATAGCATATTTTGTTGAAATTTTCCCTGAGCATATTTTGTTGAATAGTATATTTCGTTGAAAACGACAAGAATTATTAAGTAACCAGAGTACTACTTGCACATTCATTATTTCCGTTCTAATACTTCGAACAGTGAACTGAAGCACCGCCAAGGAAGCGCGTGCTGAACCAATCGGCGGGCGGGTCAGCATGGAAGGAGGGATAGAGCTGGAGCGGCCACGGCCACGGCCACGGGAATGTTGGCTGAGCTGGAGCGGACGAATGCCGATTTGCCTCGTCTCAATCGCATCAGGACAGGGAACGCAAACCACGGCACACCACGGCACGGCCGCACGGGCAGAAAAAGGCGGCAAACCGGCCGTGGATGAGGTACGTACTGAAACCGGTGTTCCACGATGGACCACGAACGGAACAGCGGTACGCGTGGTCCATGTGCGTTCATGCGCGCCGCTGCTTTTGTCGCCGGAACATACAAAATTATACGCCCGCTTCCCCGGTGAGATATGCCGACGACACAAAAATTATCTAGTAGCTGCATTTCTCCGCAACCACCATTGCATGCAATTAAATTAATTTTATAGCGGAGCATCCGATCGATTTGAAATCAAAACGATGTGAGCAGGCGTGGCTAGCTAGCTTTCCTCTTTCGCAGTCGTCCTTCCAAAATCAGAACGCAGAGGCGATTAATGCACATACTGTATATCCACAATACAGCTACTCCGTCCGAGATCTGGGGTAGTACCACCAATTATGCAACGCTCCTTTTTCCTATCTCGTACACGGTACACGTCACCACCAATGATGTGGAACGCGACTGGTACAGGAGTATCTCGCACATACGGATGGTGTAGTCCTTTTGCATCTCCCGTGGGGTACTAGGACAGGCGAGCCGAAATGCGTGTAGCACTGGATGAAAACCCAGGGCCTAGAGCTACATGCCCTATCGGCAATGCATTTATTAGCAACACCAACTATAGTATAGTCAGATTGTGCGCGAGCGACACGGATGGCGTGTTCAACATAGTTTCTCTTCATCATTAGCTCCATCTATCTACGCTGGATCCCATAATTTTAGTTTGTCACAAGCTAAACTTTTCTCATTCCTAATCAAGTTTATAGAAAATTATATTAACACCTATAATACCAAATAAATGTAATACTAAAAAATATTTTACGGTGATCATAAAATTATATTTAACACCTATAATATTAGGTGCGAACAACTGACATGGTGTAAACACCAAGGTCGATATGGATGATGACGACGTGATACCATCAAGCCCTAGCTAACCGCGGAATCCCCACCGACAACCGTCATGTAATTTGACTCCCTTTTACTCCGCCTACCCCTATAGATGTTGCATCCTTCACCTCACCTACTATGGAGACCATTATGGTAGCTGCCCCAACAACGACCGGTGTGGTGAGGAGCAAGGGAGACAAGCTTGGGTTGGCGACCATGAGTCACGATGATCTCAAAGAGCCCGCGATGAGCAAGATACAAACGCGCAAAGGAAGAATCAATGGTTGGTGGAGGTAGCAAAGTCATTAGCGGAGATGCAACCTCCACTTATTTAAGGAAGGAGAGGATTTTTTTTTTTAGTGCTCAACAAAAAAGGACACTATTTAGAGACTATTTGTATAAAAACAGGTATATCTCTCTTAGTATGTTAGTTTTATGAGATGACCATGTCTATTGGAGATGTTGTAATGTAGAGGTGGTACTTGCGATGTGCTGGATCAGGTCAACATGGCATAGCCATCTTGTGCATTGTACCGCTCCGGTCATGATCCCTAGGGACAAGACGGACCCTCTCATGAGCCATGATGCTTCGGATCATGATCTCTAGGCTTGTGAGGCACGTCGAGCCATGCCAATCTGACACTTTTAGCCTTTGCTTCGACAAAACAACAGTCCATGGTACACAACGTATCATGTTGGTTCAAGTACGGGATATAGTATATCTTTGATTGTTTTATTTATCCGCTTATAACATACAAAATTCATCTTTTATATGTTCTAAAAGAGGTATCAATTTACAATTCATTTAAGAGTTACATAAGAGGTAGTATAGTAAATAATATAAAATTATACTATAGCATTGTAGATGTGCGTATGTATCATTTTCATGCCGTTCTGCTCAAGCATGGTCCAAATATATGGATCAAGCCATAAACACATCTTGCTGGTCCTCGTGTTCATGACGTACTGGCACTATTGTATGTTGTACCAAAAGATCATAGCATGTTCTATCCTCATTCCTCAATTAGCCTGATCGTAGTCCCAACTCTAATGTTAGGCTGTTATGCTTGCAAAATTTTTTTTAAGGAATTATGTTTGCAATTTTTCGAAGTGGATGGCCAATGTAATGTGACCTCGGTTTTTTTTTTTCCGAAACCAGACACTTTAGCCCGTCTTGCAAATGTGACCTCTGTTTAGTACTACGATGCACCGCAATCCAATCCCAACCCTCCGGCCGGTTTTTATATAGCCATGTTACTTTGGTATACATGATGCGTAGAGTTCATATATTCATATATACACTTGTTAATTTGAAGCATCTACAGAACTTCCTGCTGTCACATATGAATCTTGGCGCATCATATTGGACGATGATGATAAAGGTGTCGATCCCACCCTAGCTACTCATTTATTTTCAGTGTGCGTTTAAAGAAAAACAAGTCCAGACACGTAAGTAGCATAGGTATGCGCATTTGTAACATATTCAGCGAGATAGAGGTGATGGTAAAACAGGGCAGAAGGCTTACATTGTGCAACAAATGCAAAGAGGAACAACAATATAATAAGCATCAACGGCAAACATCTATCCCTCATGTTGATTTAGGATACGATCTGACTGACCTCACAGAAGTAAGGTTGACGAATTTCTTATTTATATATTATAGACATATTCAAAACATATGATGGTGATGAGTCTAAATTGAAAAATTGGAACTACCAGTCGGATATATCAACAGATACTGGTAGCCCGCGGGCACATATGACAGAGCAATAGCTCGGGACTTAATTATATTGACGCACAAAACATATGGCATTAGTCCAAATTAAAAAATTTAATGGCATATCAAATATAGCCACAGTAAAGTAATTGAATTGTTAATTTTCAACATATACCAAATTTCACACACAATCCATGCAAGTAAGAGGTGGAAAGAAAAATCATCTGAACACACAACTCGCGTCCAGTTCGAAGCCCAAGCCACACGTGCCAACGCGTGTCATTATTCGTTGCCATGGCACACCGGCAAGGAGTAAGATGATGTTTGAACATTCCTAGAATCTATGGCCTAGAGCCGACTCGGTCATTTCCCTTGCTCGCATCGCTCCCATAGGCGAATCGGGAGACCCCGAGCCGCCGCTAGCCCCGCTATGCTCCCTCTCTTCCCTACCGTCACCCAGCGGGTGGCCGGACGCCGTCACCTACAAGGTGGGCGGCGGCTGGGTGCTCTTGTCCGAAAGGAGCACGTTGTCATACGGGGCGGTGCTACTTTCTCCTCCCGTGCTGCGCTGATTTTTTGTCACTTCGCCACCGGCCGTGTCTCCTCGTTCGGAATCCACGGCCTCCATGGGTGGATCTCGTGACTGGTGAAGGCCGTGGCGGTGGGGGCGTACTCAGCGATGCAGCGGGCCGGCGATGCGGTGGCGGCTTAGGTCGGTTCGGGATCTAGGCGACAAGATCCGTGGCGGATCCAGATCCGCCCCCCCTCGGGGGACGGCGCCTGCACGGGCGCTACTGCTCGGCTGGCCAGCGACAGGCGGCGGCGTGCTCAAGGTGGTCTGGGTTCGGCGGCCGGATGGCCCCCGCCCCGGGTCGGCGGCTTCAACATATGCTTTGCTTATCGAGTCCCATCCGAGTGGTGAGATTCATCTCCCCCGGCTCCGCCGACTCTGGCGCCCTTAGCCTCCGGCTATCCGCTGCCTCCTGGCCGGGCATCCCATTGACCGTGCGTCATGGTGGCGGCGGCACACCGCGGTGGCACACGACTAACGGTCTCCGGTGGGCCGTGGTGTCGCCATGGTTCTCGGATGAAAATCTTGCTCGGTCTTCGGCCGGTCTTTGGCAACGTCGGTGCTATGGTGCATCGTTCTCCTTCTCGAGGGCGTTGCTGTGAGGATCTCAACCTCAAAGATTCCTCCAGGCGAAAACCGAAGAACTGATGTTGGTTCGGGTGACGGCGGCATCTTAACATTGCCTTCTTGCTGGGGCATCGCTATGGAGTCCTTACAAGGGTGATCTTGGCCTTTGTGGAGGGATGAAGAGAGCTGTACAGGCAACAAATGATCCGCATCAAGTTTCTAAGTTGACATGTGATGTGATGGATTGGTGTTTGTGTGAAGTTACTAAAAGTTTGGAGCAAGAGCGAAGAAGATCGAAGCTTAGTTTTTTTTTCTTGTTTTGTGTAATCTCTCGTCGGAGGTATAGAGTCCAAGAATTTTTGTAACGTTTTTTGGCCAGTGGATATAGAGGCTGGACTGAAATATGTCCTTTGTCTTAAAAAAAAAAACCCCCGGCAAGGAGTAAGACGCGAATCCATCGCATCGAAGGCACTCCCGTTCGGCTCTTCTTCCTGTATCCCAGGCTCCACCGCTCCAACCAGCGAAACAATCAGCGAAACAAGATGATTTGGCAAATCCAGCCCTGCCAGGTACTAAAACTACACCCCTGAAGAAGCAAGGCAAGCTGCCCATATATAAATACTGCTTCTGGCATCGTGTCTGACCTGCAACTTACGAGCATCCAAGAGCCGCAGAGGCAGAACCTTACACACACTATCGCGGCAATGGCCGACACGGCCGACGCCCCGCTCCTGACGAGCCACAAGGAGGCCAGGCTGGCCAAGGCGCCGTCCATCGACGACACCATCGAGACGTACATCGGCGCGACCGGTTCCATGCAGCTGCTAAAGGCCGTCCTGCTGGCATTCGCGTGGGCCTTCGACGCTCAGCAGGTGTTCATCTCTGTGTTCACGGACGCTGAGCCGGAGTGGCACTGCACGGGCGTCTCGGCGTCCTGCTCGCCGGCCGCACCCCCGGCCTCGCCGTGCGCCCTCCCTTCTGGCGCGTGGGCGTGGGACCGGCCGGCCGAGACGACGATGGTCTCTGAGTGGGCGCTCAAGTGCGCCGGCCCGGCCCTCGTCTCGCTCCCGGCGTCGTCCTTCTTCGCCGGCTGCCTGGCGGGCGGGTTCCTCCTCACCACGCTCGCGGACTCGCTCCTCGGGCGCAAGAAGATGCTGCTCACGTCCCTGGTGTCCATGTCCGTCGCCGGCGTGCTCACCGCGTTCGCGCCCAACGTGTGGGCGTACGCCGCGCTGCGGTTCGTGTCCGGGTTCGGCCGCTCCATGGTGGGCACGTGCACGCTGGTCCTGTCCACGGAGCTCGTCGGGAAGAGGTGGCGCGACACGGTGAGCGTGGCCGGCTTCATCTTCTTCACCGTCGGGTTCCTGTCTCTTCCGGCGCTCGGCTACACGTTCCGCGAGGCGTCGTGGCGGAACATGTACCTCTGGACGTCCGTGCCTTCGCTCTGCTACTCCGTCCTGCTCTACTTCCTCGCCCAGGAGTCGCCGCGGTGGCTGCTGGTGCGCGGCAGGAAGCAGGACGCCATGGAGACGCTGCAGCAGATCGCCTCGCTCAATGGCAACAGCACCACGTCCAGCTTCTCCATGCTGCACGCGTGCAACATGCAGGAGGACGACGGTGGCGCCGGCGGAGCCGGCGGCGTGTTCTCCACGATGCGGGTGATGTGGGAGCGGCCGTGGGCGCTACGGAGGCTGGCGGCGATCATGACGACCGGTTTCGGCGTCGGCATGGTCTACTACGGCATGCCGCTCAACGTCGGCAGCCTGGGAACCAACCTCTACCTGAGCGTCACGTATAACGCCCTGGTTGAGCTGCCGTCGGCCATCCTGTCGTTGATCTTCATCGGCAGGATCAACCGGCGGAGCTCGGTCGTCGCGCTCACCGTGGCAGCCGGTGCGTTCAGCCTCGCGTGCGTCGTCATCCCGGAGGGCTCGGCGGCGCGTATGGCGGCCGAGCTGCTCTCCTTCTTCTCGACCATCACGGCGTTCAACCTCATCCTGATCTACTCCATCGAGCTGTTCCCGACGTCCGTGCGCAACTCGGCGGTGGGGCTGGTGCGGCAGGCGCTGGTGCTGGGCGGCGTGGTGGCGCCCATGCTCGTCGCGCTCGGCCGCGAGCGGAGCTTCTGGTCCTTCGGCGTGTTCGGGCTCTGCATCGGATGCTTGGGGCTCTTCGCCGCCTGCCTCCCGGAGACCAGGGGCGGAGCATGTCGGACACCATGGAGGAGGAGGAGCACAAGGAGGCCGCCGCCGCGGCTAATTGCACCGGCGCAACCGACATTGCCACGAAGGATGATAGTGACCTCGTGTAGCACTTTCGTCTGGTGATGACGTTTCGGTGGCGCGGCTAGATATGCCTAGCCTAGGCGCTGCCGCGCTGTACAGTACAGGTATAGCAGGCCAATCACAAAGCTGTCAGCCTGCCTCTATCCAGTCTTGTACCGCTGCCGCCAATTGCATTGATGCATATAATTCAGTTTTCAAAACCAGTTGTTGAGTGTCTGCATGCAAGTAGCTGAAGTCTGGCCACATTCACAAATCACAGAAGTAGAACTCGATGCATATCGCGCTGAAGCTGAAGGACGTGTGTTCAAGCCACATTGACAAAGTCAATGAGGAAATGTTGGCGGAAAAAAAAAAAAAAAAAAAAAAAAAAGAAAAAAAAACAACAGTGACGATATAAAACATTTTTAGGTAGTTTCTATGTTTCTGTCTAAGAAATCAAAATCGTAAACACAAGACATAGAACTATATATCTGATGTATAAGGTTTTTTGAAATAAAAATTGTTTAATCATCTACCAACTCTTCTCTCCTATAATCTACCTTTCACATCTATTCATATCTTAGTTTCTTGTCTAAAACATAAAATAGTTTACACTAGAAAACAACTACAGTATATCTTTTTAAATGAAAAAAACTAAAAACTTTTTGTAAATATTTTTTTTCATTTAATCATTTTCATTTAAGATCATATAAATTTATTAAAAATGGCCAAATTAAAGATCTTTAAACCAATTTCATACTAATTACTTAGCATAAATATTTATATATTTTAAAAAAAAAACTATAAAATCGTAAACACTTTCATTCATTCTATTTATAATTCCAAACCGATATTTTGTCCGAAAACATAGGATTTTTTGAAAAAAAAAAAGTTTAATCATATATGTACCGTCTTTCTCCTATTTTCTACCTTTCACATCTCTTCATATCTTAGTTTCTGTTTAGACATACAGTAGTTTACTTCTTTTGAACATAGTAACGACCCCAAATGAAAAATTTAAAAACTTAAAAGTTGTAGATCTTGTTTGCACTTTTCACGATTTTCATATAAAAATCATTTTCATCCAAGATCCAAGATCATATGAAAAAAGCTATTTTTTTAAGGATTCATTCAGTTTAAACCAATCTGCACATATTTTTATTAAAAAGAAAAAGGTAAAAAAAAACTTTTGCACTTTTCACTTTTTCTATACTATTCAAATTTGGTGTTTTGAATTCCAAACCGATTTGAATTTGTCTGCCGCCGGGGTCGGATTAAAAGTAGGAAGCGTGGTTTAGTTTAAATATTTCCGCTAAACCTTAGGTTAAAAAATGACAGGGTTTTATAGGTTTTCATGAACGAGCCAGGCTTCGTTTTGGACTATCCAGAAAATTTCACTTTTTTGCAACAACGGCAACCTTAGGTTGCCTGAAATTTTTGCAAAGGTAAAAGCACATTTACAAAGTTAATTTTCAAGCCCAAAGGCAGAGAGAGGGAAACCCCACAGAACAGAAAAAAATAACTATGAACTACTCTAAGAAGGAAAAAGACTCAAACACAGAAGGATCTTGTGGTTGTTAGCCTATTAGCCGAGAGGAGAATATCATCACGGCATTTCCTGGAGATCAAAATATTTGGTTCATCCTCTTGCCTAAAATTTGGCGTTTCTGCAGTTCCAAATGTTCCATAAGACACAGATGAGAATACTATACAAATTCCAGGTTGCTAAAACTTTTTTTTAGCAAAGTTGTGTTTTTTGGTTCATTAACTTTTGGACTATCTGCACATATTTTTATTATCAAGCCGGAAGACTTGTTTGCACTTTTCACTTTTTGCTATACTAGCAAACCATTAGCCGGCCCAGCTATTTTTTTTTAGCAAAGCTGTGTTTTTTCCGGTTCATTCACTTTTGACTATCTGCACATATTTTTATTATCAAATATCAAGACTTGTTTGCACTTTTCACTTTTTCTATACTAGCAAACATGATCCGCCACCGCGGGGGCTGGTATCACGGTTGGCTCGTACATGATGTCGCCGTGTTCTGTGGAGGCGGGAGTGTCGTGGATTGTTGAATCACATCCTCTGCTCCTGCATGTTGCCATAACAT
Source organism: Hyparrhenia diplandra (assembly GCA_015847255.1). NCBI lineage: Eukaryota > Viridiplantae > Streptophyta > Magnoliopsida > Poales > Poaceae > Hyparrhenia > Hyparrhenia diplandra. The sequence continues at coordinate 50,221 of JADLZK010005676.1, read as the reverse complement.
TAAAAAAAATTGACAGATGGTTCAATGGGTTTTCCTCCGAACAAGCCGTGCTTCGTTTTGGACTATCCAGAATTCTTTTTTTTCCATGCAAACAACGGCAAAATAGGTTGCCTGAACACTTAGTCCATAAGGGATATGCACACATTTACAAAGTTAATTACAAGCCCAAAGGCAGAGAGAGGGAAAGGGACAGAACAGAAAAAAAAATAACTGGAGAACTACTTAAGAAGGAAAAAGACTCAAACACAGAAGGATCTTGTCCTTGTCAACACTCCTATTACACCTATTAGCCGAGAGGAGAATATCATCACGGCATCGCCTGGAGATCAAAATATTTGGTTCATCCTCTTGCCTAAAGACTTTGGCGTTTCTGCACTTCCAAATGTTCCATAAGACACAGATGAGAATACAGAATTCCAGGTTGCTACAAACTTTCGTAGTGAGTGTCGTTGCTGTTCAATGGTCCGTAAAAGTCCCCGCCCCGTTTTTTCGATTTTTATTTTTAATGCCGGATGAGTCAGTGATGACAAGGTGATGCCAAATTGCCAAATGACCTTTGGGGCTGAGAGATCCCTAATGTGAAGCCTATCGTTTCAGTTTGTTCCAGTTCACAACTTGCGTGACGTCGCTGGCTCATCAATAATACTTTGGGGAATATATGGCCATATTCGATCAACGGCAAAAATAGGCTACCATGATCTGGCAGGGGGACAAAACACGGTGCTCGTACATGATGCTTGTGTTCTGTGGAGGCATTTTGTCAAAAAATCAGAACCACATCCTCTGCTCCTGCATGTTGCCATGGAACATGTGTGAGTGAGTGTGCATGGATGATGCTTGCTGTTGTGCCGTGGGGTATCCCTTCACTTTCAGAAATATCTTCAGGTTTCCTTGCAAAAGAAAAATATCTCTTGACCATGTCACGTACTTTACACTTTAGTCCATATATATATGCCAAGTTAGGCAGGAATTTTGGACTCGCATGCGGCATGCAGAGCATCAAGGCAACAACACAGAAGATCATGGGGCACAATTATGCTTTGAATAATATCTCGATGATGTGTGAATGACCCGGGAACTGACAAAATCTGCTAGCTAGGAGTTTTGTTTTGGGTCTGGGAATGAGATTTCAGATTAATTCGTCTATTATGTTTGTCCCATTGTGTGGACGGGCCTTGGTGGCTTGCGAGTTGCAGAGTCAGCAGATCACGCTTTCAGCAATGCGCCAAGATCCACCAGTTATGGGACCGAAAAAGGCCTGTTTTGGTTGAGACGTATCGAATCCTTTTTTTTTTTAAGCAACGACGTCTAACTAGAGATGCAAAACCATTCGCTGGCAATAGTATCAAGGCGCCTAGTATCAATTGCACGAATGCACAAAAAAGTAACTCAACATTACTAGTGTTAAAAGTGCGCTAGCACTCAACATTTGTTTTTTTGAATCTGGCACTCAACAACATTACTAGTGTTAAAAGTGCTTGGATAAAAACTTCCTTTGACAGAATAATCTTGAAATCCTCGTTATTGCAGGCGATGATTCTCCTTGATATAGAGCCTTCCTTTGCCCAACATCTTCATTTGTCTTGGGAATATGAGGGGTTTCCATGAAAAAGGTTTAAAACAAGGCATCGACAGAGAACAATTAGATAATAGACTTAATTTACTTTTGTGAAAAATAACTGTGAGAGACAACGATTCCTATCTAGGCCAGCGTTTGGCGATCAACACAACTTTAATAGTCCTGAGGACAAAGCCAAATACAAAACACACATGTATATCATGATCAATTTATTCATGGATGCATTTGATGACATCGCTTCATAGTTTCTTAAAGATCTCAAATCTATTGGCCTTCTCCTCATCGTTCGTGTATGTCCTGTCAACCCACCACTCATGGAACATCGCTTCCATGTCCGTTTCCCTGACATGAGTTCGATCACTACGCCGCCGTGGCCGCCGGTGGCGGCGGATCGATTTTCTTCTTCGCTTGGCTCTTTGGTGCACCACATCCAACACGGCTTGAAGACGTTGATCCAGCCAACGGCCCAGAAAGGCTGAGATCGAGCAGCCCACGGCCCAGAACGGCTTCTGTTTGGCGCCGAGGGCGTAAGCTACCTCAACGAATCTGCCAAAAAAAAAAAAAAAAAAAAAAAGGCTACCTCAACGAATTCGTTCTCGTTAATAGTTCCTTCTCCACTTGAGCAAGCAACCCGCCATGTCCTGAAATAAAGATAGAGTTAGTGGCAAAAAAAAAAAAAGATAGTGTTTATGTATAATCAACACATATATCTAAATAATGTACCTATTATATCTGAACTAAAAAGGTTTCAAACGAAAAGTAATGATTTATAAAGTTATAACTCGTGTCGTGTCAAGATCAGCAATTTCCATACAATCTTTTACCTATCTAGACTCATGAAGAAGTTTTTTTTTTTCCAACATGCGCCGTGTATAAAAGCTATATCTCCCCATTTAAAATGCCTATATCTCGCCATTCTGCTATATGTTGGACTATTTGGAAGGCTAGAAATAGTATCTGATTTACATCTTCCTAGCCCGAGCAACTGTGCGGGGTTTCGGCTAGTTAATAGAGAGTTAACAAAATCAAGTGATTTAAGGGTAATTTAAAGGAAACCTATAGTGATTAACAGGAAACTCAACCTCACCAGGGGGCTACAACCCCCCCCTTTGGATCCGCCACTGATACATACACAAGGCTATTTCTCATTATCATGTTGTATGTTGAGATCAGACGACATGACAGTAGATGAGGAGATGAAGATTGGACAAGAACAAACAAACCAGAACCCGTTCGAATTTATATCGAGGGCACAAACGTTCCTATACGTTGTTTAATATGGAAGTCAATTTAAAAAATAAATAAAAGGAAACCTATCAAACCTGTTCAATGGGAAAGCTAACTACGCTAACAGACCCAATCAAAATCTGTCAATGCAGGATCAGTGTTTTTTTTTAAAAAAAAAACTTGCATACTTTATGCATGTGTCAAAAATTCAATTTGATTGGGTGTAAGTGTTGGGGAGCTCATCAAGTTTGAGTGGCCTCATAGCATGGTAGAGCATCTTGCAAAAGAGTCTTTTTGAACATCTTTTGGAGCACGTGTTGCAGCGAGAAGGGAGTCGTCTTTGTTGTTAAGTACTCCCTCCGTTCCGTTTTTATTGTCATTGAAGCTACATGTGCTTGTCCCAAAATTGTGGTCGCTGCCTACTATTTTCGCTAAGACTAGCAGGCCATGCAGCATGCAGCACCGAGCACGGAGTAGCACAGAATGCAGCACCCTCGGAGCCTTAGCAACCACACAAAATTGCCTAAAAAATGATGTGGTGCAGTAAAGGAATCGTTGGTATATGGGTTGTAAGGTCTTTTACCACCTACCTTGGTAACTAGATCAGTTCTCCCGACGACAGTAAAATAGGGACAAAGGGAGTAGAGTATTTGCGCAAGTGAAGAAAATAGAAGGACTAGGGGAGCTGCCGTTGTTGTCCTCAGAAAAGAAAGCAAAAGAACAGTTCAAAAAGAAAGAAAGCAAAAGAAAATAAAGTTGATGATCACTTCCGTTAGTCGTTAGACCAAGGGAGGTCCCCTCTGTTCCGACTTTTGAGACCTTTTTTTCTTTCTTTTATACGATGAGTACTTTTTTTCTTTTTTTGAGCAAAATACGATGAGTTAGTGCTGCTTTTTGCTGAGGCCAACACGTCGGTTGAAGCCCTGAGGCCTGAGCAGCCCGGCCCAAACCAGTGTGCCACGCAACGCTGTGGGACCCCGGTGATGGAGGAGGATGTGGAGTCAGTCAGTTATCCGAGGTGGCAGCCCCGCCCCGCACCTCCAGAATCCAGTGCCGCTCTCCGATTGGGCGGAGGCAAATCCACAAATCTCCACCTCACATCCGCATCTCCAATCTTCCCCGGCAACAAAAACACTTGTGCTACAAATACGTCCACGTAGCCTCAGCACTCCACACTCCACTACTAGAGCTCGCTTAGCTTTACTCACTGCGACAAACCGGAAAAAAAAGCTGCAGCAGCAGATGGCGTCGACGATCATGGCCGCCACCTCCCGCGTCGTCGCGGCCAAGACGCCGTTCCTCGGCCAGGGCCGCGCCGCCGCCAATATTGCTAGCCCCCTCCGCGACGTCGCCGCCGCCGCCAGCGGCCGGATCACCATGGTACGTAACGTAACCTACGCTGATCTGAGGTGGTCCATGGCACGTTCCTTGTTTCAATCAATCCGGTACTCAACGCAACTAACGCGAGTGATTGCTCGATCGCTTTTGGATTGCCAGAGCAACGACCTGTGGTACGGCCCGGACCGCGTCAAGTACCTGGGCCCCTTCTCCGCGCAGACGCCGTCGTACCTCACCGGCGAGTTCCCCGGCGACTACGGGTGGGACACCGCCGGGCTGTCGGCGGACCCGGAGGCGTTCGCGCGGAACAGGGCGCTGGAGGTGATCCACGGGCGGTGGGCGATGCTGGGTGCGCTGGGCTGCATCACCCCTGAGGTTCTCGAGAAGTGGGTGCGCGTGGACTTCAAGGAGCCCGTGTGGTTCAAGGCCGGCGCGCAGATCTTCTCCGAGGGCGGGCTGGACTACCTCGGCAACCCCAACCTGGTGCACGCGCAGAGCATCCTCGCCGTGCTGGGGTTCCAGGTCATCCTCATGGGCCTCGTCGAGGGCTTCCGTATCAACGGCCTCGACGGCGTCGGCGAGGGCAACAACCTCTACCCCGGCGGCCAGTACTTCGACCCGCTGGGACTCGCCGACGACCCCGTCACCTTCGCCGAGCTTAAGGTCAAGGAGATCAAGAACGGCCGCCTCGCCATGTTCTCCATGTTCGGCTTCTTCGTCCAGGCCATCGTCACCGGCAAGGGGCCACTCGAGAACCTGCTCGACCACCTCGACGACCCCGTCGCCAACAACGCCTGGGTCTACGCCACCAAGTTCGCGCCAGGGTCTTAAGCTAGCCGGACACGGCTTGCCGGGACATTGTAGACTACTTGTTTGTGTTGATTTGTACCATATTATGCAAATATTCTTGTGCTCTCTCAGAACTCAGGAACGTACTGGACTAGTTTTGGTCTTCCATTCCATCCATGTATCCTCCGTTTTAGTTGTTAACTGATTCGGTGTGTCCAAATTGTAGCTGTGTCTGCTATTTTTTTACAAACACAAGCTGTCCAGAAAGTACCAGTGCAGAATTCAGAGGCTGCTACTAGTTTCCAAGCTGTGTATTTGGGGATTCCTGTGTCAGATCAGATGCACATTTGGGGATTAAGGCTCTGAAAGTGGTCCCAAAAAAACTGAGGAAAAGACTGCAACCTTGGAAGGGAAGAAAGATGGCATCTCGTGGGAGATTGATATGAACAAACACTTCATTGAGTAGTTTGCCAATTTATGCAATGGGGGGTATATCAGCTTCAGGAGGGTCTTCATTGTAGAAAAGGATGTCTGCCCAGATATTTCTTCTATAAGGGCAAATTTCTTATGGCAAGGGGCCAATGAAAAATTGAAATTTCATATGGTATAAAATGGAGGAATCTGTGTTTGCCTAAAGAGTTTGGGGATTAAGAATTATATGGAAACTAGAACTATGAATGAGGCACTTATTTAGAAAATAGGGATGGAGAATGTTGCAGGCTGCTAAAGGGGTTTAGTCTGTTTTTTTTTTTTATCCTGCAATATCTGGGCAGACATCCTTTTCTATAATGTTGGAGGGAGACAGGTTCACAATTTTGGAAGGGTGTTTTGAACTCTAGAAAATATCTTGAAAAATGAGGCTGTCATACTAAGGTGAATAACGGCCAAAGCACTAGACTTTGGGAAGAGATATGAGTTGTTGGAAATACACCTTTAAAGGCTGGATAGAGATTGTTTAATATGTGACTGCTGGGAGGGAGATGGTTGGAACATAAAAGTTTAGAAGGGCTTTAGGGGAGGCTGACATGAGAGAATGGGAAAGATTTAATGAATATTATCATAGAGGAATATAGATTAAATGGAGAGGGTGATCAGTTTGTTTGGATACTGGATAAGTTAGGAAACTATACTGCAAGATCCATGTACAGAAGACTAATTTTCATGATGGGTGGTCTCATATAAAAAAAAAGAATGATAAAGTTGTGGAAGAGTAAATTATCAAATATGGTCTAGTTGTGGAAATATTTGTTTCAAACAAGGGTGAATCTCAAAAAAAAGAATGAAATGGAAAGGGAACAAAAATGTTGGCTTTGTGTGGTGAATGAGACAACATATCGCATTTTCTTCCATTGTCATAATGCAATAGTAGTCTGGTTCTGTTTTAAGGAGGCTGGGATAGGATGCCTTCTAGTTTGCAAGATGTTTTCCACAAATGGATTCCTTTGGGAGAGAATAACTATCATATAAAACTTTTCATGCTGGCTATTATTCTTTGGGGTTTGTGGAATGTTAGAAATAATATGGGGATAGATAAAAATTTCCCAAAGTCATCTAACAAAGGTTTTTTTTTATGAAATCTTTGGTTTTGCTCAGAAGCGGCGAGTTCTTTTGAAGGAGCACAATGCCAAGCAGTTGGACGTCAAGGTAAACCAAATGAGAAGTTGGGATGAACTTCTGGAAGCGAATTGAAGACCTGGAAGTGGAAGGTGTGATTTGAGTTTCTTTTGTAACTAGTGTATGGATGGTTTGCTTGCATTGTGAAGCTCTTTTTTTTTTTTTTTTTTGCTCTATGTAGGTTGGGTAGTAGCCTTGGGTTGAACTCTGGTCGGTTTCAAGTTTGTTTTTTTTTTTGTGCCTTTGGTTGTAAGCTGGTATCTCCACTCAGCATTGTTGGTGTGTGTTTGTACCGCAGTACTGCTGACATTATGTGCTCTCTATAAAAGCTGGATTTATCTCTGTAAAAAAATAAAAAATTTGCTGTGTTAGTGTAAAGACCTCAAACGATTGGCGCCATGCAAGCATAGTTTTCAGAGTAAAATGCCTTGCACATTTCAATAATTTTCTTACTGTACACATCTTACAATACTCTGCTTTTGCATCTCTATTCGCTCATGGTGGATAATCTGTATTTAGTTACCCTTCCACACCTCAGATTTATCACTCTACATACAAGATGACATACATACACTGTCAAGTGACAACTCGGAACTAATTAATGTACATCTACAGAACTCTGGCTTCACCTATTGCCTAATTTGATCTTTTTGACACTCGCAACATCAGACGAGTAACAGCACCGCCACCAATAATGGAGTTCATCATCTCACCAGGCTTTTGCGATTGAAAAAGAACCTGAGGCAGATTCTTCCCGCCTGCCCTGGCATTCTTGGTCACTTTCCTTGACCCTGTGGACATTGGTGGAAAAAATGTTGTGGGGATTCTCTTACACGCTTCACTTCGAGCTCTTCTTTCCCCACCATCTTTTCCGTGATTTCTCATCATGGGTGCTGCCAACCTTATTAAGGTTCACCTTCGTCTCCTTCAACCGAGATTTGTAGTCTTTTTTCCATGTCGCAAAGCGGTCCTTGAGCTTCCGGAGTTCCTCATCTGGGTTCATATTTGAACCAATCTGACCGGACTTGACCGCAACAAGGAAACCCGCATCATCTTCGAACACCTGCCGCCTGTCTTCAAACTCCTTTGCTAGGTGGTTCACAGCATTTACTCGCCTATCCGAGTTTCCTGCTGAAACTTTAGCTTCAGGATTGTGGTTGTGGTGTCTCGACTCTATCACTTCAGGTGTATGGGTCCCAGTGGACAATGTGTCTTCAGAGTCATACTGGGCAGGAGTAAAATCAGTCCGAGCGGTTCTAGTGGTTGCATCATCAGCAGCTAGGCTCTTCTTAGCAGCAACAAGGCTCAGCTGAAAGGAATAAATAGGAACAAATCATGTGTTGAAGGATAATTAAAAAAACTGAAGCCAAATAATTATATACCACTATTTTCTAACAGTATTTAATTGCTCTCTCTTTCTTTTCCCTTTTTGTTGGGCTCATGTTGGTTTTCAACTATAGTCTACTCCAACTTGCTTGGGACTAAAAGGCATTGTTGTTGCAGTATATTTTCTAACAGATCAGCCTAGACAGGTACCATAAAATTCAATATCAGAACTGTTCATTATTTCGTTTAACACACCATTAGAAAATTTATGAATATTTTCGTATGTCTTCCCATGAGGAGGTTATGTTGCAGTATGATGAATTCACGTTGCAAGAATATATTGATCCATTCTTTGAACATACAAGCAAACATACAAATAATCAACTAGATAATTACCTGCAGAGAAGAGAGCTGTCTCTTCCATGCCTCTTCCATAGATTTCATTTTGGCCTCATATTCCGACCATTTCCTCTCATACTGTTCCAATTGCCGTTTTAGCATTACATTTTCTTCCTCCTTGCCCCGTAATGCATCCTCAGCTTTCGAAATACGACCCTGAAGCTCAGTGATGACTGGTTCGTGAGGATAATGTCCATTCATTTCCTGTCATTCGATGCCAATGTTAGGAACTACTATACCTTTTACACCTATGTATTAGACAGCTGAACCGATTCTGTATCTTGTACAGGAGAACTTCTCAAGTTCTTTAGAATACAGTTGGATATCACAATAACAGAAATTTCAGTAAACTTAGTAACCATGTTTATGCAAATTCCAGATGAGTTACGGTAGCAGATCATTCAGATTATATGTACTTCTCATTCAATATAGGATGAAACGAATATGCAGCTAGCGAATTAGAAGATTGGAACAGATAAAAGTATAGATATTCTTTGGTATAAAACTCACATGGCAAATTCTTGACTCGGAATTATTCTTCCTTGTGTCCCCTTGATCTATGTTGTGGCTGGCCTTTGATTCCTTTTCATCCAGCAGGCACTTGTATTTCCTTCTGGCCAGGGACCCACGTATCACTGCAGTAACATATGACAGCACATGATTAGATAGATACACTACTCTATGGTAATGTTAATATGCCCTCTTTTATTTTATCATATCAATTACCGGACTGAAGAAGAATGATATGACCCAGTTGATCATTAAACATGTTAGCTGCAAGTCGACGCCTAGTGTACTTCTGTATGAGAACAGCTGCCCTCCATCTCTTGACAAGATCATCAAAGTGTATTCTTGTTCTTTCACCGCGTATAACTGCAGTTTGGAAAACAGGACGAGTATGATAGATGTTCATATTATTAGAATTCAGGGATGTTTTGAACGAAAAGAAATAAAGTGCATTACATGATTGCAAATTCATTGCCCCTTTCTTTAGTCGTTGATATCCCTGTCGAGAATGCAAACCCCGGAAGTGCTTCTGAATACGGAGGGTTCCACGAAGCATCTGTCTTTTAGCATTTTCCAGTGCAGCAACCTACAGAATAATCAAAGATTAGAAACCACACTCACAAGATCACAAGCTAAACCAAACTACAAGGGCATGGCCCACAGAAAACAAGCATTTGTTGTTTACATCTGCAGAAAATGAGCACTAAGGTGGGACCACGCCCAAAAAAGAACCTTAATTTCCTGTGAGTGATAAACATAGGGTGGAGAGAGAGACTTTTTTTTTTTTTTTTTTGCTATGGTCTACTGCACAATTGTATCCGAAGCATCATAGGAGTGTATTTATGTCTTAAGGTCACCTTTTTACTCACATTGTGGTTGCCCTAAAATTTTTGTATGCTAGTGCAGCTGGGTGAGGGATTTAAAAGATTTTTTTTTCAAAATCCTAGGATTTAAAAGATTAGAACTTGGAATAGTCGATTTATTGTACCTGTCCTGTACGGAAAAACAATTTCGTGTAGCCAACTTGATACATTTCAGGGGGAATGTTCAACAGTTGCAAAACAGCAATTGAAACACTAAGTGGATCTTGAGATGTAATGGAACGCAAGAGAAGAAATCCGTATCTGCATATTATTGAACAAGTCATAAGTCAAGTGGCACACAGTATCAAACTAATAAACAAGTACATTTTTTAAGTCAGATTCAATGAAATAGCGACCTTTCAGCAAATTGTTGGTGAGTGATCCTAGTTGGATAGCATGTTCTTGATATCCGAACAACTTCAAGCACCCCACAGCATTTAAGCTGGTGCAAGACAAGATCATGCTCGAATAACCTTGGATGTTGTTTGCTATTTGGTTGAATGCATCGAATAAAATGTGGGGTTGTACTCTCCAACTGCTGCATTAGCTTGAACAGTTGAGCCTGAATACACAACAGAGCATTGGGATGGCTAAATACAACTTTATATAAGAAATGACACGGAAAGGCATTAAGGTATTATGAAACAAAGAACTAAAAGAACTACCAAGAAACTGAATACAACTTATACAACCCAAAGCATAGATATCTAGAGAACCATTTTCGACAATATTATCTGTAAAGATAAAAGAATGAAAGATTTGAACCAGTACCTTAAATTTCGTGACAACACTTTGTTTCTGTGTATCCATTACTGAATGCCATGACAGACTTGATTTATTCTGAGAATCAGCAACCATTACGGAGGCAAAATGTTTTGGAAGTTCACATTGACATGATGATAGTAGTTGGATTGACTCAGAGTGCAATGGATCTCTGTTCTTCTCCAGGAACCCAGCTGTATCATATGTCACCTAGAATCAAAATCAGGACTGTTATCATGTTGCATTTAGAAGAGCTTCAACAGCAAGTTATCACAACAGAAAATTGAATGGGCAAGCTTTGCAGATCTGGAGGATGTTGGAGGTTAGAAATAGCTTAAAGATAAAACAAGAAGACGATTGACCAACCTCCCGGCATAATGGCAAATCTTAAATGTGCCTTCTTTTTTTCACCCTTGAAGCAAGAGTTACCACTTAATTGCTGCTTAAGCTTGTTAGCAAAGGAAAAGTCTGTTGCCTTTGGGAAAGTAGAGTCTTCATCCAATAATGACAATAGCCCTAGAGGTTTCTGCAATGTAACAAAAAGGTGAGCACAGTAGTACATATACCGATCTTACAAATTCAAATAGTAAAGCTTATAATATTAATATGACATGATATCATGATAATGGCACATTTTTCTTCAGTGATTCCACTTACAGCCACTTTCTGATCTATTGTTCTCTTATAGTCTTATCTATAGAACAAAAAAAAAAAAAAATGGAGCAACTTCACTTAAGGATATTTCCATCTGTTCCAACTTTTGTTTCTCATTTTATATAAGGAGGTGCTCGTTTCTGCTGTAATAAGCTCAAAAACTAAGGCATTCTAGTAACTTCGGCATAACTGAAAATGCAAAGCTCAACATTGCAGATCAAGATAATTAGAAGGGCAATAACCTGCATATACTACAAGAAAAGGCAATCAAGATAATTAGAATTTAGAACAATAACCTGCATATACTACAAGAAAAGAAGGGCATTGGAACCAGATGAGAATGGGGCCAAATAGCCATAGAAGCCTAAAATGCAGGCATTGTTTCTTCAGACATGCCAGGTAAGCAATTACAATACATATGTTGATCGATATCATCCATATCAGGCTTAAAAACTATTTAAACTACCATAGAAACAGTGAATATATGATCCATCTGTAACTGGGTTGCATGAAAAAATGTCAGATACCTTCTCAAAGAGGGACAAGCAATTAGTGTTATCCACAAATTCCACGGGGGTCCAATCAATTCCGTCTTCCAAGTATTCCTGGAAGTGGAACAAAACCAGCATGAGCATACTGATACACTGACTCAGAAGGTCCAAGGAAAATATTGCATGAGCAGAAACATGGAAACAAGGGAAACTATTCTACAATTTTATGAAAAGAAAGATAATGATGGCTAATGGATCCAAAAGCAAACGAGCAGGTCATGTGCAAAGTGGACCGGAACAAATAATCATAACCAGAGTTCAAACAGAACTGGAACTAGTATCAAGGCCTTGCCGCCCGGCACATCAGAAACCAGTTGCTTCTGGTGGTTTTCTAGGTTTTTGCATTTTCTAGAATAACTTTTTTCTGACTTCTCCTTTGATAATCACTAAATGTCCTGATCATAACTAAAAACCACTTGGATTTGGAATCCTGGTGCCAGCTACAAGACATCTAAGTGGTTTCTGTCTCCAGAAGCACAGAATCACTCGAAAGGCAAACCAAAAAATAAATAATATTCAGATCACATTGAACCATTCATATCTAACTCAGGTTACAAAGAGAAACTTCAGCATGTGACCACATCCCCTAGTTATGACAAGTGGCAAAGTATGCAAGATCGTTTACATCTTTAGTACACAACAACTTAACCTGATACTGTTTTGCAGGAAGAAATCATGCATAATACAATTCACATTCATTCATATCTTTGATGCTAACATAAATAATGCAAGGAACTGTTAGAATCTTACCTCCTGTTGTAGTTTGAAAAGATGTCGGTTGAAGTGCTGCTGCAGCCTCTCATTGGCATAATTTATACAAAATTGCTCAAAACCATTCTTCTGTAATGGTTTAACCAAATGTTACAACTGAGGAACTGCCAAATAATCGTACTAAAGAAAATGCAAATATTCCATACATTGAAACACTCAAACCCATAAATATCCAAAATACTTATGGATCTCCATGTAAATTGCCTCCCGTTCCAAGTGATTGGTTAATTTGCTCAACAATCCAGTCAAATAAATTGGCGTAGATTGATTTCGCTAGTGCATCTCTTGCGTCAATGGCCTACAGAAATTAGAAATCTTGAATAAAATTCTAAAAAGATCAAATCAATAGATCCATGATGCAGATAATTTTTTTAGGATACTACATACCTGAGTTAAAGTCAGCTTTTTAACGATACTGTCATTTCCAGCTCGGATTTTACGAGTGGACATAGCAGTCACTAGTTGATTTGCAGTGCAGCCTAATAGCTTTGCAGCAGTAGCCAACCCTGTGAATACATTATACAATCAAATGTCTGCATTTTGGGGACATTTTCTACTGGATAAGGCAAAGAAATAAATGGAAATATATACACTGGGAATTATACCTTCGTTTGAAACGACTTCCACATAGTTTTCATTATCAATCACAGAGAATGATATGTTTCCCAGCCACAAGACAGCTGCAAGCATAGAAAATAATTTCATTTGGTCTTCCTTAGATATTTGAATACTATCCAAGGCATCCTGCACATGAAACAAAGGATAAATAACAAATAAGATAAAATCCTAGCATAGCTTTGGTTGGAGAAGTTATTTGGATTTTCCAGTAACATTACCACTAGCACTGTGAACTTTTTTGAATCATCAACACCATCGATTTTCAAGCAATTACTCTGCTTCAAGTAATTGTAGTCACTGGCGCTTTTCAGAAACAGTTTTTCTGCAGAGTGAGAAAAAGAGGAGGAAGATGAAGACTGTTTCACATATCACACTAAAACGTATAAGATGTAATACAGACAGAATGTGGCACACAATTTTCTTGGCAGAAGCACCATTTGAAACATTTAAATTGCAATATAAGCACATCAAACATGAAGGTATGATTACTTTTGAGAAGGGGAGGAGCTCCAGAGCACAGTTGATAGAAAATATGGTAAGATCTCTCTCCTTGTGCCCTTTGAACCACCCTCGACTACAGGAGAAGACAGAGCATATTTACACCTTGCAGAAATAATAGAATATGGATTTCTTAGCAATGCATGAATTCCCTTACCTTCTCAAGCAGGACTGGCCCATGGGATTCAGTAAGAGGTACATGCACAGCCAAGGAAATAAGTTAACAGGAGTTCAAAGTATCGTGACTAGCCCTCCAAACAATGAATGGTAGAGAAGGCTTACAAGTCTGGATTTTAGCACCACACATTTTTCCAGATTCAGAAAAGTGTATTTCAATAAGCTTGCCCTACATCAAAATCATCACAGCATCATAAGAATACCCGAGAAAGTTAGAGCGGGACAGTGTGGCAACAATACAGGAAGATGAACTCACAAATCGGCTCGAGTTATGGTTTCGTGATGTTTTTGCATTTCCCAATGCTTCCAGAATAACATTGGTTTGAAGAACCTCAGACTCCGTACCACTAGCACCCCCAAGATCAGACAAATATTGCATTGCAATTTTAGCCGTCTCAGTTTTTCCTGCTCCACTTTCACCACTGAAATGTGACAAGGAGCACAGATAGCATATTTAAATTTGGTAATCCAGACCCCAAGGGTTTAAGAGAAAGAAGATAAGGCATACTAACCTTATTATTATAGATTGGTTTGTGCCATCTGCAGAGTATCAGGAGTTACATTAAAAGACAGTTCTTGCAAAACATTATAAATCATAACTGTTCTCTTTAGCACCTACCTCGCAGCATCTCATTAAATGCCAAATCAGCAACTGCATACACATGTGGGTCATCGTTGGTCTTTTGCTTGTATTGCATGATTGAAGACTTCCCATAGAGTGCAACTTCTTTTAACGGATTGACAGCAATCAGAACAGGTCCTGCCTTTGTCTACAAATAAAGTATATACAAGTCAGGATATCTGGAGTGAGCCATATATATACTCTTATATAATACAATGAAACAATTGCATAGTGCTTACATAGATAAGATCCCGAGAATATCGCAATTGCAGATTGTAAAGAACTGAAGGTTCATTCAAGTAACTCATTTGGATTAAATCATCCACTCCATCGAGGATATCAGGGTTGGCAGGCAAGAGTTGTTCTGGTGACACCGTCAAAACCTAAGCAAATAAACATTGAGTAAGAATTGTACAGGAGTTTCCCAAATGACTATATCATTGTGGCCTGTGGTAATATAAGACACTCACTTTTCCATTAGCCAGGAGTATTTCAGCATCATCTCCAGATATTGATTGGATCTGTCCAAGTTCCCACTTCGCATTTGGTGAAGAACACCAAACTCGTAGCTTCTGAAAAATGTCCAAAAAAACTATTATTTCGTATGGTTCTTCCAATCACAATATAAACTCAGAAATATCAAACTCAAACCATCAAGGGAATCAAGGGATAAAGAACTAGTTCGTTGCGACTTATACTGCTGTAAGAAACAACACTTTTCGATTGTCCAGATCCATACATCCTGAGGTTAAAACAACATATTCTTTCATTCGATATCCACGCTTACAAGGTTTAAAGTAACATGGCATGACAAACAATTTGTGGATGTAATAAACTAACTGACCAAAACAAGTCTGAAGTATGAGATCAGGAAAAATCATTAAAGCGATCACTACTGTATCTTCTTGGGAAACAACAGTAAGCTCAGCATAACCCAAACATAACCGCGATTTCACATGAAAGTCTTATTCGCACATATCATAAAGAAACGGTAAAAAAGGGGTCTATAAATTCAGCACATAACAAACACATGTAAGCGACACTTTGATCAACATTTCCTGTTTTGACTCATGAATGATATTTTGCCATCATGTTAGACAAAGTATTCAGGTTACTTCACATTGCAATAACAGAAATATTTCTTACAAATTCCACAATGAACAAGACTCTTACCTTCTGGAGAACATAGTCCATGATATCTGTATATGCTGATTTCCCATTCATCTTTACCCTTGCTGATGAAACCCAGGGGGGATCCTTACAAACCGTCGTACCCTTCCTCTCCTCATGAAACTTATCAACATATGGCGAGTCCTCCAGTGCTTCTGCATTAGCGAACTTCCTCTTGGCCCCAAAGATGGAGACTTTCACCGGCTTTTCCTCCTTGGCCTCCAGCCCAGATATCTCCTTCTTAGCCCCAAAGATGGAGACCTTCACTGGTTTTTCCTCCTTGGCCTCCACCCGAGTAATCTCCTTCTTAGCATCTTCCTTCTTGTCAACCACTGCAGCTTCTGTGGCAGCAGCTGTTGCCATGCCATTCTCGAGCTTAAAGCCAGCAGGCAGTGATGGCCGTCTGGTGGTGGGCAGCCGGCCACGGCTAGTCGGCCGGGCTGGCAATGTTGGAGGCGCATCCTTGGGCTGTTCATCGCGCTTCTTTAGAGTCTCAAGCAAGACCTCAAGGGAGCTCTTCTGCGTGGCTGCTGCCGGCGCCATCACGGCGGCCGCCGAGAGCATCACCACCGGAAAATCAAAAGGCCACCAGCACAGACCGGTGATGTATACCAGGGCTCAAACACCAACTCGCCAAATCCAATAGCCGGACAGCACAGGGACCAGAAATTTCCCCATTTCGCATCAAAACAGGCGATAACTTCAGAAGAAATGACCCCTAACTCGCCAAGGGCTGGAAACCGGCAACCCCCAGACCCCCAAATTCCACACCAAGACTCAAAATTCCTCCAGAAATCTCTCAAAAATCCAGGTTCTGAAGCTCAACTAAGCGGCAATCGCACGCCCAAGGAAAAAATTTCGGCGCTGGCCGCAGCACGAGGCCGGGTAAAACCCCCACCCTATGCGCGATTTTTGAAGGGGAAATAGCCGGCCAAGGTTGGAATCGGCCGGACAAGAAAAGGCTGCGGCTGCGAAAGCTGCAATCTTTGGCCAAAGGAAAGGCGAAAGAACCCGAAACCAACCAAAGCAAAGCCTCTGCCGAATCAAAGCGGTGGCGTACTAGCAGCAGGGAGCAGCACACGCAGGTGGCCACGAAATCATCACCCGAGAAACAGGATAATTCCCCGCACGCGGCCGCACCGCACCGCACCGCACACCCCCGCGCCGCTGCAAGAACCAAACAGCGAGCCTGCCCACTCCGAACCGACCGCCGCTCCCCCCAAATCGAAAACAGAAAAACACGCAAGAACGAAACCGAGATTATTGCTCTTTTTCTGGATGGAGGCTTTTGCTTCTCCCTCACATTTCAAACCTCTCCGTCCGCTCCCCTCGTCCCCATATCTCCGTGTCTTTTTCTCCCTGCCCCCCTTGATCCGTTACTAGGCAGTGGGAAAAAAAAAATGTTCAGGACAAAGCAAGCCAAATGACGCCTGTACCCTCGCGCTCCCTCGCTAATTACGCCGCGTGGCCAGTGGCGTTTTCGTGAATCCCGCGGCGGATGGAGGGCTGGTTCATGGATGGTTTGGGGAGACGCGGTTGGGACCGTTGGATGCCAGCGGCTGCGGGTGCCGCTGCCGCTAGAAGATTTCAGTTGGGGGTGAGAAGTTACGCAACTGCCCCCAGGAGGGTTAGTGCGCTGCTGGCACGTCGTCATTTGGGCTCTTTGAAAACGGATCTTATTTGGATGCTGTTAATCTTGTTTGGATGTTTTTTGAGAAAAGGATCTTGTTTGGATGTTGTGAAAGAAAAAAAAAAGAGGTGATGGAGATTTATATCCGGAAGGAGAAAAATCTTGTGAAAAAAAAAGAAAGAGGCGATGGATATTTTATATCCGGGAGGAGAAAAATCTTGTGAGAAAGAGAAGCTTCTGTTAGGCAGGTCTCCTATTTGTTTGTGTCCGTGTGGTATGGTCAACGGTAAGTCGAGAAACACCCACGTATGGAGAATACATAAATTTTATATAAATTTGTATAGAATTTTATTGGAATCATATTAGTTTTAAAGGAAAAATAAAGAAATTGAAAAACTGGTATAAGTGTCTGTTAATGTTTTTGTGTTTGCAGGTACTTTTGTTGGCAGGCTTTTGTTTAGTGGGAGAGTTTGCAAAGCTCTATGAGCTAGGATAGTGTGCCCATGGTTGCCTAAATTAAGAAAAGTTTCGGCCATTCCATCTCCTTGGGTAATGAAACCATCAACCATGCGTGGAACTCTCAATCCGTCAAGCCACTCTTTTAATTTTGTATTTAGCCACTGTTTTTCGTTTTTACTCCATCCATCCGCAAATGTTCATTAAATCAAGAGCGAATAGGCTTATGCTACTCATGAAAGCAGTCAGGTCACCTCCTGACTGGCGCAACAAATAGTGGTCAGGACAGTTCCTAAATCCTACTGTAATTTGACTAGTCTAGTCTAAATATGAAAAGATCTTATAAGTATTTGTGTAGTGAAGAGCACAGCTATAATATCTATTAATTAATAAACAGTGCTATGATATATAAAGCAATCATTTACCAAGTTATTTTTAGGATGCTGTAATTTCGACAAAAGAAAAGAAAGAGAGGCATGTAGACAGGTTACACGACGAAGTGAAGTGTGAATGGAAGAGGTCCTCTGATTAAAAGTTATTATTATTAAAAGCCTACATTAGTCTATCACACGACTCCGCGACGGGTACCAGCCAAGCGGTGCGTGTCGTGCTGGTGCGGCAAAATTTTCCATGGCCGCCACCGCACCGCCCACCCGGGGAGGGGGTCCGGGGACGGACGACGTACCACGGCTTTTACAGGACGTCGCGACGAGAAGCACGGCCTGGCCTGGCCTACTCCCGACGCGAGAGGGAAGGGAGAGCACACGATGGCTAGGAACGAAACGGATAAGGATAACGCCGCCACACGCCGTGGCAACTTTAGCACGTAGTACCGCCACCAAACGAAGGAAAAACGAGCCGAAACATACCTGCCGGCTCCTGGCTGCAGTAACGCTGAAATTCCTGCCGGTGGCACCGTGGCAGTACACTGTTTTTTTTTTCTTCTTTTGTGATGGAACGTGAAAGCTACCCTCGTGGGCAAATCTCGTTCCCGGTGCAGATAGTAAAGTCTAGGCAGCCGGCCGGGAGATCGAAGCGGAGAACGTGGCGTCGTCCGTCGCCCAGGGACCAGGCCCAGGCCAGCGTACACCGTACAAGAGGAGTACGGGGGCAAGGGGCAACTCTTGTACGTGTACGCATCCCCATCTCGTAATGCGCCACCGGCCGTATGCCAGCCAGGCTATACGTACGGTGGCCGCTGGACGGACCCGCTTGCAGCGGCTGTCTGCAACCGTGGGCGGCGACGCCGGCGAGACGCGTACGCGGCAAGCGTCGTACGTCGCGCTGCGCACCAGAAAGACAAGGCAAGGCACGTGGGTGGCAGAGTGCTCGCTGCTGCCAGTCTCCTTTGCTGCACGGAGAATGATCGAGAAGAATGGCTCCGGTGCCCGGTTGCCGGTTGGAACGGATGTATGGACGGGAACGTGGTTGGAGACCGTGGTTTGGGCCCTTTTATCTTTGCGTGTCGACCTGCAGCTTTGGTTTTGTTGACGATTTGAGACCTAAAACAAGATCATGGAGCCAAAGCAACAGTAGTAGTAGAACTAACCGCTTTGGTAATTGCACGTGACCGAACAGCTCAGTAGGCTCATTTTTAAGTCACCAAGTTTGACCAATTATAGATAAAAAACTATAAATAATTACAACACTAAATAAATATTATTAGATTATTTACAAAGTATATTTTCATAATAAAATAATTTGCGAGGGGAAATATAAATAATAATATTATTCACAAAGCTATCATGCATGATGTGTGACCCATAGCGGTCTTCGGTTGCGGATCTCGAGGCACACCCAGGTCGGCGTATATTCACAGTTCACTTCTTCACAGTGCTAGAGTGCTCCTGGCCTTGTGGTTGTGGAGCAGGCAGCAGCAGCGTGCGTGGTGGGGGCACTCGGCGACGGCAGGCGGCTTTCGATTGGCTGCTCGGCGACGGGGAAACACACGAACGCGGATCTCCTGGCCGCTGTGTCCCATGCCATGCCAAAGCCAATGGCATGCATGATGTGTGACCCCGCGGTCTTCGGTTGCGGATCTCGAGGCACAGAGGTCGGCGTCCAGCCAAAGGAAAAGGGCCGGCCAGGTGAGCCCTGTTGCCCTGTTGGAAGGTTGCAGTGCAGCAGCTGCTGGACTCATACAAGTCGCGCCTTGGCCAATGGCCGCGGTCCAGGTCCAGGATCCGGATAATACTCCGTACAAAGATGGTGAGAGCTCGGGAAACGTACTCCTCCGTCATTTGAGTTTGTCACCGCCATCTTATTCGATCGGTCCAGGTTCAAAATTTTTACACAAATATAGTTTATTTTGGTACTACTTATTTTATCAAAGAAGATACTTGAGCATTGATTAATTTATTTTATGATTTGCGTAAATATTTTGAATAAGCGGATGGTGGTGAAGTTTAAAAGCCGACGAACTCTATGACAGGTGATCTCATTCCATGCTCACTGGTGACTGCCTAGTGCCGACAGGTGATCCATCTCCACCGGCAGTGCCGCCCCAAAGGCCTAGGTGGTCCAGGCCAGGTCTCCATTGAAACCCACACGAGCAAGCCGAAGATCAGCCCCCTCGTCAGAGTGTCAATTCCTTGTCCAGACACGCATTATGGCCAAACGGTTGGTGGCATCATCATCTCGCGGACCATAGTGCTGCCTCCAACGCCTTTTGAAAGCTTTATATGCTAGTACTACTTACTATACTAGTAGATGAAGACCTTTAGTAAGTTCTACAATTAGAGAAATTGATTAGCTATAACAACGCAGAGTATCGGAGTTCTGAGCCGCCACTAGCCCTCTGCTTAATGATCCAGAGATCATATATAATGGCCACCACCATGAGCATGAGCCATGATGAGCAAGGAATCTGCCGCCGCACCCACACCCGCACCCGCACCCCGTGTGGGCATGCAACGCCGCAATGGATCGGAAATACACCGATCAAATCCAACTCCATTGCCGGCCGGCCGGCCGGGCGTGTCCATGGGATGATTAGGTGTGGCAAAGCTGGGTCAGGATCATGAGGGACGCGGCATCATTTCAGGGCTCTTGCTTGCAAGCGAGGGCGCACCGGGACTACGGTGAGGGCAGGGCAAGGGGACAGCCAACCAACCATGCATCCAATGCATGCACTCCATAATCCTGCTCGAGCTGCTTCTAACATTCCATTCAATGAGGGGGAGGGGCACGTTATTTTCGATCAGGACCACGCGTATCTGTTACGTGTACTCCCAACCCCACTTCTACGGTTCTGCTGCCATCATAGCGGAATAGGAAGATACTCCTTACTGTACCATCATAGTAGACCTTTTTTTTTTTAGATAAAGATGATCATAGTGAACTACTAGCAGTGTATGTGTACCTACGTACCTAGGTTTCTGGTTTTATTTACTCTGCCAGCGTATAAAGAAGGTCCATTGATTGAATTGAAACCAGGTTCTCTCATCCACTGCCTCACCATCTCTATCTACCT
This sequence comes from Hyparrhenia diplandra, assembly GCA_015847255.1. Lineage (NCBI taxonomy): Eukaryota > Viridiplantae > Streptophyta > Magnoliopsida > Poales > Poaceae > Hyparrhenia > Hyparrhenia diplandra. The sequence goes on along the minus strand of JADLZK010005676.1, from coordinate 29,198 downwards.
TATAATTAGCTTCATTATTAGTAAAGAATACAGTTAAACTCCGCTACAAGTCTAGCCATGCATTTGCCCGTGCTCTCTCATAATTAGTTGTAAACTTTTGAGTGTATGCCAATCACACACCTTCTGAACAACCACTACTCAAGCTTAAGACGACACTCAATTAAAGTCAGAAGATCAACATGTCATCAAAAGTCACGTGTCTTGGGCTCAATAACCGAACAAATTAACACAACCCTCGCTAACGTGTCTTGTCTCACGAACATTTATCTACATCTGTAGTCGCTCGCAATTGGTACATGTATTCAAGAAACATCCTCATCTTATCCTGATTGACACATGGTCACCACTTCACCTGATAAACAAAATCCTAAACAACGTCACAAATGCTTATGGGTGCATGGCATATTGGCATCCTACCTTTACAAGTACATGCTTTCGACACATTTGCACAATTGTATACTGCCGTTTTTATTTATGGATATAGGGTTGTCGTCCAAGCTTTTTATAGGATGGGGTTCACCCTAACCTTTTGATTGGTTCAAGAGGTCGAAGTAATCTCTGTTTTACGCTTGGATGTTGGCCTCTTTCACCTCCTCCACCTCTTCGTTCTTCCCCACCGAGGGTTTGAGGCACCGATAGTACCAAATCCTTCGGCAGCTCCTGTGGCCACCTCTGCCTGCCTTCTCCTTCTCATCCTTCATCTCCACCTCTCCTATCCCACCCTGCCGACTTTAGCCTAGCTACCTTGTGTCCCGCCTGCTTGCACAACTCGACGAATGCAGAGGCACAACTCAGTGTGTGTGGTGGGGGAGGGGAGGGGGGAGGGGTATGCAAAGCAAGGGAAGAAGTGTGTGCACAAATAGACTATAATGCCGTCAAGGAGACAACGAGACGGACATAGGAGAATATTTCCTTGTGAAGACACACTACAACCCACTTCTTCTCTATCCTAGGTCCCAACCAAATACACACGCCATGTTATTAAGTACTTCCTCCCTCAACAAGAGAATACAACTATGGTATTTCCATGTCACCCTGGGAGTTCGGTAGTACCGAAATGATCGGTTCTTTCATACCTATATAAATTCAGTTCCTTAGGAAACCGGTACCAAGGAAATTCAAGATTTAGTAAATTCAGTTCGGTTTTGGTATTTACCGAACAATACCGATCACGAGAAGATTATAGCTGGTTCAAAAGCTAGTTTTGACATGATTTCATAGAGCTAATGTAGCAAAATACATATACACATAAAAGTCTACAAGGCAATAAGTCTGAGTACCAAAAATAAATAATATAATAGTTAACAATAGTGCAATCAATAATATAGGAACACTCAAACTCATCACATTTTAGGTAAATTTGGTTCAGTTTCGATATTGCCTCAGTAAATTCAGTTCCTGGAAACTTGGAACTAGAACCAAATATTTCAGTTTCAGTATTTTTGATACTTTCGGTTTGGATCTTGGTATTTTGTGCCCAATGTGATCTCCATGCCTTAGTAGCTCAAGTTTAACCAAGTTTACTACGAATAGTATTCACATTTGTATCTCCAAATTAATTTATTATGAAAATACATTTTATATTAATTTAGTATTATTTATTTTGTATCATAACGTCACTATTTTTCATATAATTTTTTTAGAGATATTTCTCATATAATTTTCGTTTTTTTTGAAGAAATCATATAATTTTTGTCAAACTTGAACGTGTTTGACTCATTAAAAGGCGAGAATTTGTTTTGTTGACGGACATAGTATTGAACTACTCCCTCTCGTCCCCAAATTAAACGCAGTTTTGGATGTTCGTGCCACACGCGTTTGACTCGATTTGTAGAAAATACGTCTAAGATTTAAATCTCCAAATAAATTTGTTCAAAAACTAGATCAAAAGATCTTTCCAATGATACTAATTATGTAATATAAATATTAATCTTATTTTAATATATAATTGCCTTGAAGCCAGTTTTTTCGGGAAGCGAGGAACTACATTTATTCCGGGACGGAGAGACATTGATTGATTACCTTCTACTCACTTATTAATTCGGTCATACGTGTACTAATCCACCATCCATGTGTGAATGAATTGTACAACATATTCCTACGCAACGCAAGCAAAAAATCTCATCCCATGATTGACAATGAAAAAAAGGCTGAGCGCGGCCGTAGTGCGACCAAACGGAAACGGACGAGAGCACCATGCATGACAGGGAAACGACATGAGGCGACTGGCGACATCCCCATCATTCGCCCTCTGCCGCCGCGGTTTTTCTGTACGTGGCCGCTCGGACGACACGACACGACGGCCGGCCGGGGCCGGGTGCATGCACGCTTGCTGCTTCGCTTTGCTTTGCCGTTTACGCTTGTCGTGGCCGGCCGGCCGTGGCGCGGCCCCGGAAAGCGCACCACGTTGCGTGCTATCTGTCCATCCTCCTCCCCTCGCCCCCCGCCGGCGCCTCCTTGCAGCTGCAGCCGCAGCCTGCAGATTTGGTGAGCCGGGCCAATCGCCACGCGCCAGTCCCGTCACCGCGAAAGCGACGCCGCGTGCGTGCTCTGTTTGGTGGGAGTGGAGCTGGGAGCCTGGGACTGGGAGAGCAGCGGCGCACTCACTGGGCCAGAGGGAGGAAAGCGACGGCAGGCGATGGCCTGATTGATCCCCTGTTGGGCGTCTCTGCTCTCAAGAGCCGCAAACTGGATGGCACGAAGTGGACGCACGGCGGCTACACCCACCGGATGGGGAGCCCCCGGCTGACGGAGCCACGCGCCGCCGTACGTGCTGCTGTGCATCAGTGCAGCGTGGTTGCGGTTTCCGCCGGGGCAGGCGGTGGTGGCGCGCGGCGAGGGGGGCTGGGATGCATGGCCGGGCTTTGTCAATGGCGCCAGATCTTCGTCGTCGTCGATGGATGGATACCTTTATGGCTTCATTTGGTTGTTCTGCGTTTCTTTTTTTCTTCCTTTTTCTGGTGAGACGGCGTGACGCTTTGACGACCGCTCTGCGCCGCGACATCTGGAAGCGAGCGCTGGAAATTCAGCAGCAGCGATTTTTCAATTGTTGTGACGTGGGTTGTTGGAGCTCGGACGTGGACGTGGCGGCCGTGCAGTCAGGACGTTTGACTTCAGCACGGCATGCCGACGGGCTGACGCTTTACCTGAAGTGCATGCATGATTGGTCCATGCAGACCCATGCAGACATAGCATGCAGTAGAGCAGAAGATAAAAGTTCGGCAACTAACTGTCAATTTTTCTCTTCATTTGAGTAAATAAGCCACTTTGGTTCTTGTTGTGCTTATTTTGATGTGAGCCTTTTATCGTTGCAATAAAACAGAGAAGCCCATGTATGTACATTGCCAGTGGAGTATATTTGATTTTTTTTTCACGAACGATAGAATGGAGTACAGTTGATTTGAAAACAGGTAGTTTCTTTAGGAAAATAAGAACAGCAAACAAAGGAGAAGGAAACAAAATTAAAAAGAAAAATGGTTGGGGTTCATAATTGTATTTGGCCCAGATATGGAATGTAACAACGGCCCATCAAAATGCAATGCACCTGATTGATTAACGCCCAGCCCAAATTGTCGTTTGTATTTCCGGCTTTCAACACTTCCGACCTGCAACATCACCACCAAAGCTCCGAGAAACCCTAGCCCCCTAGGACCTGTACCAGCAGGGCGCGCCGCGCAGCCATGGCGAAGAACCGGAACAAGAAGAACAAGGCCAAGAAGAGCGGCGGTGTCGCCGCCATGGACACCTCTGAGGGCGGACCCGCCACATCCACTGCCGCGGACGCCCCGCAACGTAAATTTCCCCTTCGAATTTCTTTTCTTTTTTTTTTTTTTGATGAATGTTTTTGTGTTCGCCTCTTTTTGGCTTCTACGATGGCTGGGTTCATGATTTTTCCCTTTATACCTGGCAGCAATGGATACGTCCGAGGGAAAGCAGCCATCATCGGCCACAGCGGCGCTCGGTTCGATCAACAAGTAAGCTACAAAATTGCAGTGCAGCAATTACTATTGCTTTTTATATATGTCTGTCCCGTCAATTATTATGCTGAGCCTTCACAGAATCCAACAATAATAATATGGCTCGTCCCAGTCAATTATTATGCTGAGCCTTCAATAATCTGGAACTCAATCCAACAATAATAATATGTCAATGTGGGTTCATATGCTCCACACACCATTTTTCCTCTAGGTTGCTTTGGTAGGCAGGTAAGACTTGGTGTGTAACCCTCGTTAATTTTTTATGAAACTGCTGTCCTTCTTCTCCCCGCTTAATGCGGCGCTTGGTTGGCTTGATAATGCGTGTCAACTGGAGGTGTGCCTTCATGGCGGTGCTTCGCCAAGCGGTCCCGGAACTGTGACACTGGGGCACATGGGCAAAGTGTGTTGGTGGAGGGGTCTCCGCCCCGCTGTTCTTGCTTGTGTTTGTGTTTCGGGCCTTTGAGGTGTCTTTTCACATCATTTTGAATTTGAAATCAAAAAAAGACTTTTGAATTAGAAGGAGGTTTACAGAAAGAAAGGAAAATTTGAAAAAATGAAAAAGGAGGTTTACAGAAGAATAAAAGGGAATAAGGGGAGTTGCTGCTAGGCCACTTCAAGGCCCAAGGCCGAGCGGACCAGCTGTGTGCCTGCTCTGATGATGCCTTAGCCCTTCCTCATGAAGGAATGCAGTGGCTGCAGCTCGTGCCTCTGTTCTAACTGGATTGCTGGCTGTGGTCGCCCTATTCTCTACAATGGGCGTGGAGTGGCAAGCCATCAGACTGAAATCTTGGCAATCAGAGCGCAGAAACCTCCCCATCGCTCCTCCACCCTCTCTCTATCTTCCTGTCCAGTGATGCTTTAGTGCTAGGCTGCTAGCCCCATGCTTATTCGTCTCTTTGTTCTGCGCATGTGCCTACTGACAGTATCATTGTGACTAAGCAAAAGCACGAAAAGGCTAGCGTGCTTGTGTCCTGGTTAGGTCAGTATGGTTCATGTGATCCCTATTGCTCAGTGGTGGTGCTCAGACATGGTGTTATCTTGTTGAGCTTGCAGCCCTAAGCAGTGGTTGTTTGTGTGACTGAGCGTAGCTGAGGCATGTTGACAGAGTTCCATCAGCTCACTGTTGTGGGTGGCAGTGATGGACGACCACTGGTTGGCGTACTATGGTTTTTTGTGGCAGCAATTGTGACCGCATTGTTTTCTGGTTACAAACTATTTTGTTTGTGGGCTTTATCAGGGCCTCACTCTGTTGCATTGAACCCTTGTTCTTTGGGTGTTTTACACAGTCTGTCCTGCAGAAAGTATATCAATGATCATAACTTTGAAGACAGTGTTCACACAATCCTCAGTTAAGAGGACAAAACTGTTCTGAGACAACACTTATCATGCTTTTCTCTTGGATTCTCTTTGCTGTGAAGTTCATGTTGGTCGTCACTTTACCAATTCATGTGCAATCTTCTTTAGTTTTGTTGCTGTACAGAACTTACTTCACATCAAAGCTATGGCAGATTGCGCATGAATTAGCAAAGAGACATCTGGAATGGACTTCACATCAAAGCGAAGCTGAGAGGTCAAGCATGCTGAGTGCTATAGCACATAAACAGATTTTTCCACTCTATATCTTATCTCGAGACCTGCTTGGACACCATCTTTGGAGATACAGTTTTTGATGTGCTGTTCACAGGCCACATCATGTGTAAACACCTAAGTGGCAGGAGTTCACTGCCACAGAGCTACGCCAACCATGGGCAAAGTATAAATCAATTAGAAAGCAACGTTGCTGTAGTGCTCACCGGGGGTGTACCAACTAAGAAATGGCACAGCCACCTTGCACCAGGAACACAAAGTCCATAGTGTGGTTGTGATAACTGTTGGCACAAAAGCACCAGGGCCGCACCCACATGCACAGCACAACATAAGCTCGCTAGCACAATACCAGTGAGCCACTGAGCTTCTGCCACACAGCCCAAAGGAGCACAGGGACAGCAGTGGAGCCGGATGACAGGGAGTGGAGAGTTGTGTGTTCTGATGGAGAAGGGAGACTCTGCTCTGTGTTGGAAACTTCTCTGGTAGGGTTTAACGGCCAGCTGATCCGTGCCCATTGTGGAGATATGCCGCAGAAGGTGAAGGCAGGAACTGCAGCAACTGCTACCTTCCTTCACAAGGTAAGGCATGGGTGGAGCAGGCAGCCAGCTGGCTAACTTGATCCAAACATTGAAGTGGCCCAGCGACAGCCACTCCTATTATCATTTTATTTTTCTGGAAATTTCCTTGGAATCCAAATTTGACTTTACATTTATAAATTCAAAAACCCCTCAGATTTTCCAACATGAGATACCTCCAAAATTTTTATGTCGACGAAGTACACTTTAGCCATGAATAGTTTCTCAATGTGTCAATCCCTTGATTTATATACCCGCTCCATGCATGCTGTTCCAAATGACTAGGAAATTGTTTGTGCAATGCACCTTTGGATGTGAGGATTGTGGATTTTTCAAACATATTGCTCTGACTTAGCTTGTGAAATGTGTTAGTATAAATGTATAATCCTCCATTAATTGACATAAAAGCAGCAGGATCTTGTTTGATATTGTCACAGATATTTTATTGTCTGAATTACGTGCTTTTTTGAGAAAAGTCAAGTTTCTAGAAGTCAACAAATGGAAAATAATCGCATCCATGGTAGTTGTGGGCGACATGTTATGTAGTTATGACTGAAAGATCTTCACTACAAGCAAACTGTACACACGTGGGTACACCTCTTTTCTGTTCAAAGATCTTCACCGTAGAAACAAAACTGGCTGTATCTTCATTCTTCACCAATGTTCATTTGCCCAAATAGCCCAAACTAGCTGCGTCTACCAAATACTTATCAGGGTCTCATGATCCTTCACAGCTCAGTTTGTAGTATGGAAGTTTGTACTCAAGTTGGGTTAACTTGACTTTATGTTTTGACCTAATTAGCATTTATAGTTTACTACTGGACTCCTGACTGAGGATAAACAGAGTTTTCTTCTATGGACATGTAAGGTTGAGCTGTAGTCAACTGCCTAAATGCATCTCTTCATACATTAGATATTAGGCTACTAAGAGTGAATTATTGAAGTTACTGCTCTCTTATCCCCTTTAGTAACTAAATTTGAAAGGTTTATTATAGGACACTAAAAGTGAGTGTTTAATGAATTCCCTAAAAAGCTTGTCCCTTACTTGTGGTATATGATTTAGCTGTGTTTCCTGAAATTTGCATTGTTGTGGACTAGATACATGTCCTCAGTATGTTCTTTGTCTCTTTAACCAGGAAAATAAAAAAAAAGGAGTGCACATGAAAAGATCACAGAATGCTAGGAAAATGAAAGCAATTGCTAGGGCTGTATCAAAGAATGAAAAGTCTGAGGAGAAGATCCAGAAAGCAAAAAGCAAGAAGACAAGAATTCAGTCTGCCAAGTCTTTGTATGACTGAATATTTTGCACTAAGCAGAATTTTGTGTACCCATATATTTCTAGCTTGTAGAGCAACCGAATCTGTGCTTGACAAAGAAATGAAAACATGTGTTGCTTACAAATCTCGGTGTCAGCTTCTTTACAAGGTCTCGCACTACCTGGTGATAGTAGCATATTAAGGTTTGATTCTTTGATATTGACCTCAGAATATACTGACCAAGTGCTATGTCTTTTTAAAAGTCCGGTGTCCTTTGCTGAATCGGCAACATATTTTGACTCAGTCCTGTTAAGCAAAATATTTCCAGTGTTCAAGGTTCTTTCTTATGTGTATGGGGGGTACCCATGCAAGGCTCCTTTGTGACCGTAGGTTATCCTGGGAGTTTCACCATTTTGCTATTCCTGAGCCTGGACTGTCATCTGGTGCTTACTGGACCCCTTCAAGGAAGTAATGAACGATGTGGAAGCATGATGTTGATGAGAGGGTAACATGTTCCTACATACATACGGCTTTATGGAAAGATATGCTTCCTGGAATGGTTTTTTTGCGATAAAAGGTAAACCAAATCATCTCCTTTTGTTCCTGGAATGACTTTTTTGCGATGAAAAAGGTAATGCAAATCTCCTTATGTTCCCTTTCTTTTCGGCCAAGAACCCAAACAAACTCCAAATGCTTTTTCTTGAAAGCCTTTGAAGATTTATATCTACATCTGGGATGTTCATTGGACCTGGAATACTGGAATGTCCCCTTGCTGTGTTGTGACACTAATTTGGTAGTATTCCCTAAAAAAAACTAATCTGGTAGTAAACTAGTACTCGTCTGTTTTTTTTTTTTTTTTTAGAAGTACTCGTCTGTTATGCCGGTAGTACGTCATTTGTATTTACTGTTGCCTTGTTCTGATTGGTTGGGCCACAAGATGATGATCTAGGGGGCGCATGGGGAGTGAGGGGATTTGCAAAAATGTGATATGAGGCGGGTGGTTAAGTGTAATTACCGAATCCCATGTGTCCCCTTGGGTCAACGTTCTATGTCCCACATTATAAACTGTTTGTTTTAAGGACTATCGGCTCCACTCTTCAGAGCTCAAAGTCATCTGTTTTGACAAGCTCAGGTCCCATTTTAGGGGCAGAAATATTAACAAATATTATATGTATAATAATATAACTCAATCGCTTAAAAGGTCAATTCTTGCCCACTCCCTCTTCTGATCTATAAGAACATACAAAAAAAAAACGTCAGCCTATATACGATATTTTTTTGGTCAAAAATCGATGTCCTACATTGCAAATTATATAACCCACCTTCTCTGATGTCATTGAGGGCTTAACCCAGTCTCCCCTTACTTTCTCCAGTCTGTCCTTTTCAGTGTGGCAATCATAGGCGCATAGTCATAGCGTTGCAAGGAAGCAGCTGAAAAAAAAAAACCCTAGAGAGATTCGTGGAGCAACAGGTCTTCCAACGTTTGCTCAGGCATGCGTTATCACACCCGGGATCGCGTATCGATCGATCGGCCGGCGGCGTTTCCGAGACGCCCCCGTCTCCTTCGTTTGCTCCCTTTGCGGTTCCGGTTCCGGAGCGCACCTCGTCGTCGTGTTCGCCCGGCGCCGTGTTCGTTTGGCGTCAGGGGAAGCTGTGGGGACATCGCCGCGTTCCTATTGACACTGACACTTCTTTACTTGACAACCAGCGCCTTCACGTCCCAGTTCGCCGTGTAGCTATATTTTAGGACATTAAGAGGTATGCATCTTGGTTTATTAGGCCAGTGTTTCTTTTTTCTTTCTCTCAATCGAAAAACACGTTTCCAGTAGGATGTTACTTCCTCTGGTCGCAACTTAAGTCAAGCTTTCGGTTACACTCCATTCAATTTGGTTGAAATTTGAAAAGTACCTTTTATGCAAGAGCTATCAGCCCGTCTTACTAACAATCGCACAATATTTGTCTTTCATAACAGACAACATTAGCCGGCTTATCAGTCGCAGAAACCATTAGCCGAACAACCTAAAAATAGGTATAACTTGTTGTGCTTCGTAAATATGGTATACCAAAAGTAGTAAAATATTGTTTCGGATACCGGTTGATACCCAAAAGATGAAGAACTTGTATTCTGCAAACAAAATACATGGTTCATAACATTTCTGCGGTCTAGGTTGTAAGTTAATTTCATTGATCAGTGCATATTTTAATAAGTGGGGGTAAATATGAAAGATTGAAGCAACCATGTGCATTTGAATTATCATAGGCTCAAACTTAGGAACAAAGGAAGTAGTGCCGACTGCACTTTAAAGAAACATTCTTATTTGAAGAGTCATTAGAATAAAAACAGTTTTCTACATATCTTTTCACTTTTCACGGCCTCTGAAAAAATCGATGCACATGATACATGCTTCCTTTGCGACCAAGAACCGGAGACCATGGACCACATCATCGTTGACTGTTCATATTCGAGACCGCTTCGTTTCTGTGCACCCACAGGCCCTAGGCGTCAACCTACTTCAACCGCCAGTGGGAACCATCCTCGAGTGGTGGCTGGAATGGAGAGCACTATGGGCAGGTGACCTGAAGAAAGGTTCCGACACCCTTTTTTTGCCCTCATCGCTTGGAAATTTGGAAAGAAGAAAACACACTGTTTTCCTGAGTCAACTTATCGAGATCGATATTTTTTGTCCACGTCCCCCAATTTAATATTTAATCTCATATCGGCATCGGCCCGCTGACGACCCGGCCGAGAGGCTCAAGATTTTCGATGGAGTCAACACTGATTCATGTATCAATTTTTGTTCATGCCCTGTGGGGCGTTAGGTGCTAGGCACCTTGGGAGTTTGCTACAGCGAGTAGTAGGTTAGTTGTATTCGGTCCTGAGGCGTACGTGCTTGTTGTATATCTGTAAAAGCGCCTAATATTAAAACTTTTCTTCTTAATGAAAATACATGCAAACCTTTTGCGTGATTGAAAAAAAAGAACTATTTCAATAGTAGAGAGTTGGTACCCCTAATTTTTTTTGAGATTACACAGTAAATGCTGAGGTTTAACACGCACGCACACTCACCCCTATGAGCACCTTCGAAGGACTAAGCCGGCATAAGCGCCGAAAATCCTGTAATAAATACAGATTAATGTGTCGCACCCAGGATTTGAACCCTAGGTGGAAGCCCCCAACCAATAGTCTTTGTCATTGCGTCGTGAGCCTCTTGAGGGCCCCATTCATATGTACTTCATATAGTGTGTGATGGAGGTGTCTTGTCCGAGCTACAAGTTCGTTACAATTTATTTTCTCTATCTTAAAAATCCTAAACTCTAAATTCTAAACTTATAAAATCCTTCCATTTCTTGTAGTATTCGCTAAAATCAGATGACTTAGTTTGACCGAGGACTGTGTATCAATTTTTGTCATCATTCCGCAATCGTTAGGGTTCTACCTAGTAGTTCTAGGGGTCTCCCAACGCTCAACAGTCTCTCTCTCAACAGAACTATTAGTGTGTGTTGTGTGGTCACTAATTGAACCCACCTGCGGTCGACCTCCACTGTAAACACATGACTTCGTGCGACTATAATCGCTGCTCATGTGCCCAATTAATATGCTGGTCATGCGTGATTACGGAGTTTAACTGTAGCTGTAGGCTTGCCATCCACTCCGTAACGACGTCTACTGTAAACACACAAAGAGTAGTACGTTTGGTGCGTTCGTACGGCGACATTTGGAGCATGCCAGCGAGCCCCTCGGCTCTGCTGCCTTTCTCTCTACGCCTCTACTCATTCGACAAAAGGTAGGCCCTAAGCATGGTCTTGTTCCTTTCTCTTTACATACGCCTCTACAGTTGGAGTATTTGCAAAAAGATTTAACTATGCAAGAACATGTTTAGGGCCTACCTTTTTGTCGAATTTTATGGGATCATGGCCTGCCCAGTGCCCACTAGTTGACACTTACTAAAAGAGAAATCCGTTTGTTTGGACCCGTATAACGAAGATGAACTCTGGATAATGGCTATACGTATTTTTGTTGGTGGTAGCTTGCGCGTTGTCCAGTTTAAACATCTGATTAACACAAATAGGACAGGGATATCAAGTCACTTTCCACTGCCAACTAAAAATGGTCTAGTGAGCCATCATTGGCGGTGACTCAGATGACGCTAAGCATATCATGTCTGCTAAGTAACACAAAACGAGATATTGAATATCCCATAAAATAAGATATAAATTTAGGCAATCTAAACTTTTAATTACTGGCCGGAAGATGTTTTTTTTTTTTTTTGAAAGGACAAGGAATCGTAGAAGACACCCACCACTTTACCTAGCAAGATCCATCCGAAGAATTCGACGTAGCATCCTACTTGTACTTCTATTTTAGAGGCTTAGCGGTGAACTATGATTTAGAAGGAGAATAGCCATCAATTAAGCATTCGGCCTGTTCAGCTGATAGTTTCTATGGTTGATAAACAACCTGATGTTGTTTTAATGTGAGGAAACAAAACAATGTATAAGGGCTGATATATAGCAGGGCGATTAAACTTGGGAGCTGCCTATCACAAATTACCAAGATTACCAGAATTTTCTTTTACCAAAACATCATTACCAGAATAATTTGTTGATTTGTTGTTTGACCATTCGTCTTATTCAAATTATTTATATAAATATTATTTATTTTGTTATAACATATTTTATCACTATAGATATTTTAATAATAATTTATTTATTTTATAATTTGCATAATTCTTTTAAAAAACAAACGGTCAACTGTAATGTCTGAAAAATCTAAAACGACCCGTCTTCTAAAACAGAGAGAGTAATTTATTATTACAAGCAGCTAATTGATCAGCCAGCACACGGAGCCCCCTACTCGGAAGGCGCCAACGAGAATATATTAACCGCCCCAACCACGCACCTTTTGTCCTCCCCCCCAGAACTCCCAAACCTCTGCTACCTTCGCTTGGCTTCGCTTCCGACCCCATCGATACTTCCCAGCAAGCTACACTACAAGCTCATCCGCCTCGTGCTTCCATGGCCGATCCCCAGCCCCAGGCCGAGGTCCTGACCGAGTCAGTGCGGGTCAACAGCACCGAGGCGGAGGCCACGCTCAGGGGCGGCGAGCTGGCGTGGCGCCCGCCGGCGGCGGCAACGGAGAGGGGGCAGGAGCGGCAGCTGGAGCTGGAGTCAGAGGTGCTCGGGTGCCGGGTGGACGGGAGGAAGCTCAAATTCGCGACCTTTGCCGCGAGCGGCGGCGGTAATGTGAAAGGGGAGGAGGGATGGGAATCGGAGGAGAGGGAGGTCGTCGTGGAGATGGAGAACGAGGATGCCGCGGCGCGGTGGGCGGACGCTGTCAGGGATCGCTTCGCCTCGCTCGGTAATCAGTATCAGCTGTTACTCTGCTAGTTTGTAATTCGATTATTTCAATTCTCTTGCATCCTGGAGTACTATGTGTTTTTTTTTTTTTTTAAAAAAAAAAAATATTGTCCTGCATCTTGGGAATTGTGCGTGCTTGGCTCATGATGTGATCGATGTGGTCACACAACGATTGCTTTTTAGTTCGATCGCGTGCTTGGAGTTTTGGCATTGCCTGGACGCCTGGTTCTTGATCGGGTAGGCGGCGGTAGTTGCGTGGTGGAGTTGAGGAGTTCGTTGACTTGATTGGATAGCTGGGACTGGAAGAGAGAAAATAAATCTGCTCCTGATAATAAGGGAAAACGTCAAAACAAAACCAGAAAAGAGTGTCCAGCCGCTTTGGTTCGATTCAACAAAAAGAATTCGAAGCAATTGTTCTAGATTGTAATGGTCGTATGCGTGCACAGATCTTTTGTTATGCGTGAAACCGTGCGGTTGAATAGCTGTTCTTGGCATGATCTGGTCAAAGCGTCAAACGTACAAATGTAGCAGTGTGCAAGGTGCCAACTAGTCGAGTCCTAAAGAGTTCCGTTCTATACACAATTGCCACGGTTGACTTCAAATCACGGGTGGACATTTCGGGATTTTCGGATTAAGTGGTAGCGGCGTCCCGTCGATAGCGGCGCCGATTCGGAACTTCAAGATTTGCCGGCTTCAGCACATTGAAGGTGCTCATAGGGGTAGGGTTTACTTCAGAATGAGTGTGTGTGTTGATGTCTGTGTAATCTCAAAAAAAATGGACATGATGCTGATGGTGCATTTTCAGAATCATGTATGTCTGTCTAAATGATGCATGTTCATTTTGTACAATGCAGCAGTGATATTTAGCACTAGTAATGTTATGCCTGTTCATGTTATGCAACTTTTTTTTGTCCTATTGTGAGATTTGGTTGAATGTCCTCTCAGTATCACCCATTGCCATTCAACATCACCATTGAATGTTGCATTAGCTATCATATTCGTATGATGCAATGGTGTTTTGTGTACTAGTATCAACTAACAAAGTTAATTTCTCCCCTTATTAAATTAATTACGTGGCATGCCATTCTAGTTCATATTATCAAGTCTGGGTCGATCTAATGACTCAGAACATGGGATACTTGCATCTTTAGCTATCAATGAAAAATATCTGAGCTGGCCCTTTTGCTCAGTTATTCATCATTGATAGTGCTCTTTTCTCCTGCATATTTCTGTTCCATTTCTGGTTGGTACTAGTTCATGCTTCTCTGACTCCTTCAGAAAAGCATAGTAGATTAACAACTGAATTAGAGTACCAGTTTTACCTGCTCATGATCCCTTAGGTATTCATCCTGCAATATTGCCACAGGCCGGCCAAAGAAATTGTTCATTATTGTGAACCCTTATGGTGGAAAGAGAAGTGGACGGAGTATTTTCCAAAATGAAGTCCTCCCCCTCATTGAAGCTTCTGGCGTGCTTTATACAATGCAAGGTCTGGTGGTCTATGTTTATTCATCACTTTTTGGGGATTGTAAATGTGGTACCTGTTACTCTGTGCCTAATTTAGAATTGTGAAACATTTTTAGAAACCAAGCATCGCCTTCATGCTCAAGAGATTGCACATTCACTTGATCTTAGAAAGTATGACGGCATCATTTGTGTCAGTGGAGATGGTGTGATGGTAGAGGTTAGCAAAAACAACATTTTCCATATGCAAATGCAATTTTGTGCAATTTGTTATGCTCTGGAAATTTGTATGTTTTCAGATATTTGAGCACTGTCCTTTCTTCCTTGCTATGTTTTGATTGTTTTTGTTTTTAGGTTGTCAATGGTCTCCTGCAAAGGGAGGACTGGGAAACAGCAATAAAAGTGCCCCTTGGGATCATTCCGGCAGGTACACTATCATAGCAGCTCCTTTATCATCATATGGATGTAATGATGCACATTAATGTGTAGTAGTGATTCTTAGGTTCATTGTCCTATGGAATCATTGAAAAAGCTGTTTTACCAATATTAGTTGTAGACTTGTAGCCTGTAGCTTTTTCACCTTTTTATTCAGATTTTAGCATTTATACACTGTCATAGTGCTCTGGGCAGACTTTTCACACAATACAGTGTGCAACAGGTACTGGAAATGGAATGGCACGATCTCTATTGCATGCTGCCGGTGAACCATTCTCTATATCTAATGCTGTGTTTGCAATCATCAGAGGTCACTATTTTTATCCTCATTTTTTGTTACCTTTCATCTAGCAGCCACATCATCTATCTTCATTATCTCGCCCATTTATGTTTTTGGACAATTGCTGATACAGCTTCTATCTATTACACAGGTCATAAACGTGCACTTGATGTTACTTCTGTTGTGCAGGGAAAGACAAGGTTCTTTAGTGTCCTGATGCTTACATGGGGTATGCAGCACTCTCTGTTATCTCTTTGAAAACAACAGCTGAGACATAGGCATAGGCCACCTTCCTCAGAGATTGCTCTGTCACTTTCTCTTTTGCTGCATTAAAATTTAATTGACTAGCCTGAAAATGATCTACGAACTGCAGGTCTGGTGGCTGATGTTGATATTGAATCAGAGAAGTATAGGTGGATGGGAAGTGCTCGCCTTGAATTTTATGTATACTTTCTACCCTAAAATCTTATATCAAGTAGTTGATTTTCTTTTTTATATGCGTAAGTTTCTGTCTCTTTTTTCTGTATAATGGACTTAACAGACAGGTGCTTCAGAAATTAGATGCTCTTTCTGATTGATCTTGCACCTGGCAGCATCGAGGCAGATGCATCTCTTGCTTTAATACTTAGTTTCAAGCTCTAACTGTGAGAAATGGATTATAGCTTTTTTAACTTAGATGTGCGTGCATGCATTGTAGCCAAAAAAAGAAAGGAAAAGATCATGGTTAGCACTTAATTTACCGGAAAAAAATGAATCTTCTACAGCATGCTGGTTGAGCTCTAGTGCTCATAATAGATGCAGAGGATACTGGTGTCATATTGCATAAGTCCTTGTAGCACCTTTCTGGCTTTATGTTACTCTTCCTTAGGGTATTTTTGGATCTGTAGAAGCTGACACTGTGCTCTGCCATTCTCAGCTCCTACTCCGCGTGATGAACCTGCGACGGTACAATGGGCGCATCCTTTTTGTTCCAGCACCAGGATATGAAGAAGTTGGTGATCCTGTGGAGCAAACTACAAACGGTGTTAGCTCGGGCATTCAAGAAGACGGAGCAACTGACAGTACTGGTGAAACGTGTGGCTATGCTGGCCCGTCGATCAAAGAAGCCGATCTTAGATGGAGATCGCTGAGCGGTCCATTCGTTTCAGTCTGGCTCGGCAATGTTCCTTTCGCCAGCGAAGATGCCATGGCAGCACCAAAAGCAGAGGTCAGTCTCTCGCCATTTTGTGACTTGGGGTTCTGCTGTGCTTCATAGCTTGATCCGTTCTTGTTTGTTGCCATGCAGTTTGCGGATGGCTACTTGGATGCTGCCATAATCAAGGATTGCCCGCGGTGGGATGTTGCCGGGCTTTTGTTCCAGATGAAGGACGGCACCTACGTGAACTCGCCATGCGTGGAGTACTTCAAGGTGCGTTGCTTAGCCCATGCGTTGCGTTCTACCCACCCTGCCCATGAACTCTGTCATCAAAAGATAATGACGAGGTGTGCTGGGGAACTCTGACGAACTGACAGGTGAAGGCGATCCGGATCGAGCCGGGCCTGCGCGTGGGCAGCAGCACCAAGGGTGGCATCATCGACTCGGACGGGGAGGTTATCGCGAGGGGCGACGAGTCCCTCTCCGGCGCCGGCGACGAGCCGGGGCACCTAATGGCGTACGGCCCGCCCATCCAACTGACGGTCGACCAGGGGCTGGCCACCATCTTCTCCCCGAGATGACGATTCTTCTCTGTTCTTCACTGTCTGCGAGTAATTTGCTTCTTTAGCAACCATTTTCTCGTGTACAATCATGTGTCTATATATGACTCTCCGCCCCGTTCTTTGCGGGGACCATTTCTGCCATGTTGTTATAAGAAAGAAATTATTTTTAGTTGAGTTTTCTTTGTCGCCGCTTTTAGATTGTAATTATAATTATTTCTTGATTACAATATTTTTTTTTAAAGCATTGAGGATTTATTGGGCAATGACGGGTAATAAGAAAGGATCATGGAACTTTCCTGGTGTTAAATGTTTCCTCATATGTACATAGTGTGCATCGTGTTATATGAGCTTTTTATTAGAATTTTGAATGAAATCGAATTCCTCGGCGCGTTCTTCTTTCGGATACTTTTCGTGTTAAGTGAATACAAATGCACATACTAAAAGTCATGAGAATATGGTCATGTTTTTTTATTTATGTTAATTTTGTGATCATATATAAGCTCTCATTTATGTTAATTTTATGATCATATATAAGTTGTCGTGATGTTTTGAACATTTCGTAGAAATCAA
The DNA here is from genome assembly GCA_015847255.1 of Hyparrhenia diplandra. Lineage (NCBI taxonomy): Eukaryota > Viridiplantae > Streptophyta > Magnoliopsida > Poales > Poaceae > Hyparrhenia > Hyparrhenia diplandra. The sequence goes on along the minus strand of JADLZK010005676.1, from coordinate 11,998 downwards.
AGAATCATCGTATCTGGTACAAAATGACAATGACATCGTTTTTTTTCATAAGCTCATGCAGGGCACATCATTATATTTGGCATGAATTGTGAAAAATATGAAACACACGTTGCATCTGGTGTTCAAATTTTTTTCTCATAAAATGTGTCAATATAGGCCCTAGTATAGCACTATAGGCTAACGTGACAGTTAGTGCCAGTTCGTGTCGGTCTAAGGAAAAAAAAATAGAAAAACGAAAAACAAATCGATCGACGGATGCTCCTAGAAGGACCGGTACCTGTCCTGGCATCCCAACAAAAAAACAAGGGATCAACGGAGCCTCTAGAGCGTTTATTGTCCACTCGTTTCTTCTATTGCCCGTCCGCCGCACATATCCACTCGTTCCTCAACAGAAATTCGCAGGCCAGCGCACAATCCGCAACAAACTGAAGGAAATGGAGAGAAAACATAAAAAAACAAAGATTTGATCTTTTCTCGAGCGCTGACCCTACTCGCTCGAAAAGGCGAGGTGAATCCAAGTTGAAATCAAGGACGGATGGTGGCGCCCTGATCCACGCTGGGGAGCTGGATCTCCAGTCCACGCCACGCCACACAGCCGGCACTGCAGCGTCGCTCCTAGAAGAAGGCGGGAGAGGATATGGACGGAGGACGGGCTCCCGCGAAGGTCCGGCTTGATCTGGCGTGAGGAATACTGCGGCGGCCCTCCTATTCGCCGGCGCCTCTCTCTCTCCCCATCCATCTCCGCCGGCAGCGGATTTGCTGAACCTCGCCCCTGGGCAGCGGCGGAAAGCTGGCTAACGCCGCCCCGGCGCCGGAGGGCGCATGGGCTGTGGGGCTTCCCCAAGCGGCGGGCACCTCCGCCGCTGCTCCGTCGTTCCCCAGCGGCTACCCCTTCTCCCTCCTGTCGTCGGTGTCAATGAGCATGATGGAGGAGGTAGGCGAGTTGTTTAAATAAACAGGCAATTCGATGGTTTAGCTTCGTCTTCGTAGTGGTGGAGGCAGAACGGCGGCACCGGAGGACTCGGTGGGTTCGGATGTGGTCTTGGCGGTGGTGGAGGCGGCGCATTGAAGGAGGACTGATTCAGAGGAAGGGGAACAGGCCGCCGCGCAGGAAGTGGAAGAGGACGCCGAGTAATTTTTTTTCCCTGGAGAAGGGATGCCAACGTGGATGCGTACGTGGACGCCCTGCGTGACGAACAAATCCTAGTGGGGTTTCCATATAGAAGGTTTAGATTTCATATATATGTAAATATACTCACACCCCCATACTCCAGCAGTGGATGAGCAATGACCAAGAGGACGGATCCTGGATTTCCGTCGAGAATTTGTTTTCTTTTCACGGCCACAGGCTCACAGCCCACATGGCTGCCGCTTTTAGTGCTGGCGCGAGAAATGGGAAGTGGGCAGTTCATAATCTTTTTTTTCTTTTTGGCGGGTGTGTGTGTTGTTGACTGTCACTTGTACAAACAGTTGGATTGTTTTCCTGGTGTTAAATCCGCCCCCAAAGCTTGTACTTCCGTTTAAAAAAATACTTTCTCATGTTTTGAAATTATAAGTTATTCATGAGAGTCCCTTGTAGGTCAATGCATCTTAGGTTTGACTGAATTTATATGATTTGCGAATAACATTTAAAAAGTCAACTACGTATCATTCGATTTTTAAGTTTATTATATTTCATAGTATACCTATTTGATATCACAAATCTTTATAATTCTCTACTTTCTATAATTTTGGTCAAACTTTAGAATCTTTGACTCTTTAAGATTTTTGGAATAACTTACAATTTCAAATGGAGAGAGTAGCATTTTAGTTTCAGTCGAACTGTCTTAATTAATTTTGATAAAGCCTATAAAGAACCAATCTTCATTTCGTGAAATAAGGGTTGTATCCCCTCCTAAACTTTATAGAGCTCTAAAAGCTTCAGAGCACTTTAGCTCACTTTTGAGCTCTAAAGTTCTAATATGAAGTGGGCTAAAGTTTAGAGGTAAACTTAGTTTGGAGCTTTGGATTTAAAGTTTAGAGCTCTAAATTTTAGAAGAGGAAATCCAAACATCCCAGTATCTTTTAAAACAAATATGAGTTGTAAGTGAAAAAAAAAAGTTTACCACTGTTATGAGCTATATGTGATGTGAAAAAAAAAAGTTGTAAGTTGTTTAGTTAAAACAAGTATGAAATCTACCCACTATCTTTGTTTTTCTCAAAAGCATCTCACTCATAGAAAACTGAAAGCCAAAATCAGGACCCACAAGGTTAAAAAAAAAAAATTGTACTATGCGAGAGGTGAGAAGCTGTTTCTAAAAAATTTACATTACACCTATTTTGTTGGTGTTTTGTTTTTATTAGAAGTAGGAATAATCTTTTTAAAAGTTGGTTTAAAGACAGTCGAAGTTCTACTCGTCTTTTTTTCCAAAATATATATGAATTGATTTAAATACGAGTTCCAATGAGCCCGAAAGTTCCGGGGATTTTGGACCCTTCTTCCCACAACAGATTCCCCAGCAAGGCAAGGTCCGTCGCGATCACGAAGCGTAACAAGTGCATCATGCTTTCACATTTTTTTTTTTTTTTTTTTTTTTTTTTTTTTTTTTTGAGAATGATTTCTTTTTGATTTTTATTTGAAAAAAGGAAGCGCCGTTTTCCTGAACGAAGAAAAGATAAGGTAGTAGAGGGAACGAGTGACCGCGCGGCAGCGCGGGTGGAGTGGGCCCCACGCAGGGTAGCCGCCAAGGCAGGGCCGTTCGTAGGCGCTACGAAAGCTGGAGGAGTTCCTGATCGCACGATGCCAATCGCATGGCCACGGTAAACCCTAGCCACCGGGGCGGTCTGTCCCCGCGCGGGCGGCGGCGGCGCCAGGTGGGCGCTATATAAACAGAGCCTCCTCCGATGCCTCCAACACACCTGGCGGCCTCGATCCCCTCCCTCCCCTGTCGGCTCTGTCTGTTGACTTCCCCCAATCGAGGGTAAGGTACTAGCTCTCGATTCCTCTTCCGTCGTCCTCCGATCCGGGCGGCGTGCTTGATTCGTTATCATTCACGGTCTGATTCAATTGTTACTATTCTATTCAGTTTTGTCTGAATTCTTTGATGTTGATTCATTTTAGTCTTCAAATTTCTCTGAATTGTTCCTTAGCTTTTGTCCCCAACGCATATGCTAGTATACTAGTTGAATTGTTCCCTAGCTTTTGTCCTCCACGCATATACTATCATCATATAGGAGTACTTCCCAAAATCTTGTGTGCTGGCCGATCGCTCTTATGTCTGGCAACTATCAATCGTTTTTCTTTCTTTTACTTTTCTAATAAAGCAGATAGATCAAATCAAATAGTTATAATATATATATCATGGAATCATCCACTTGATTAAATCCAAAATCAAACTGGTACTGGAGATGCAACTAGTGTGCCCATTGTCTAATGGAAAAGACAGAGGGTCTCGTCTCCTATCTCCTCGAGAGGGGCCGGGCCTTCTGATATAGGTTCGAATCCTATTGGGTGCTTCTGTTCTAGTTTCTGCATCTCCAGTTTAATTTGCTCCACTGCCAGATCAGATTGCCACGCCAAGCATTCACTCAAATAGCTTGCTTGGTAATAACCCGTTTGTGTATTCTTGGATTAGATGCATCATGCTTGCCTGCTTATATCTATTATTATTACTGTTTTTTTTTTTTCATAGCCAGGATCAGAGTATAGTGTTTTTAGTTTTTGCTGTATCTTTCTTTATATATTCATTTGGCAATTGTATTGAATATTCTGATTCGTCTTCAGTCGGTCACTCTTCATTCTGTTACATGGTCTCTGTTTTTAATTTTTCTGATGACTAACCATGTTGTCTTTGCTACTCTAAAAAAGAACAATTTACCTAGCAGTCTGCTTATGTGTGCTTTTAATTTACTGTTAGTCGATGAATGGCCACAACTGTTCTGTTGAGAAAATTTTCAATCTCTCACTACTGATAATAGCAGTACTTTATGTTAACTTTTGCGTGACAATTCTATATATATCCTTCTGCTGATGTTTGTGAATACAGCAACTAGTCAGCTGCTTCCGTTGCCATGGGGAAGGAGAAGGTTCACATCAACATTGTGGTCATTGGCCATGTCGACTCCGGCAAGTCCACCACCACGGGCCACCTCATCTACAAGCTCGGGAGGCATCGACAAGCGTGTCATCGAGCGGTTTGAGAAGGAGGCAGCTGAGATGAACAAGAGGTCCTTCAAGTATGCCTGGGTGCTTGACAAGCTCAAGGCCGAGCGCGAGAGGGGCATCACCATTGACATTGCCCTGTGGAAGTTCGAGACCACCAAGTACTACTGCACTGTCATTGATGCTCCTGGGCACCGTGACTTCATCAAGAACATGATCACCGGCACCTCCCAGGCTGATTGTGCGGTGCTCATCATTGACTCCACCACTGGTGGCTTTGAGGCTGGTATCTCCAAGGACGGCCAGACCCGTGAGCACGCACTCCTTGCTTTCACTCTTGGTGTGAGACAGATGATCTGCTGCTGCAACAAGGTACTTTTGAAAGTTTGATTGATGCATCTATCTGCTTTTTTTTTTGCATATACTTGTGATTGATGGAAGTAAATAGTTATCTGTATATACTGCAAACTAAATGAACTGCTACTGAATCAGATGGACGCCACCACCCCCAAGTACTCCAAGGCTCGGTACGACGAGATCGTCAAGGAAGTGGGTTCCTACCTGAAGAAGGTGGGGTACAACCCGGACAAGATCCCCTTCGTGCCCATCTCTGGGTTCGAGGGTGACAACATGATCGAGAGGTCGACGAACCTGGACTGGTACAAGGGCCCCACCCTCCTTGAGGCGCTGGACCAGATCAACGAGCCCAAGCGTCCCTCGGACAAGCCCCTGCGCCTTCCCCTTCAGGACGTGTACAAGATCGGCGGCATCGGCACCGTCCCGGTGGGCCGTGTGGAGACTGGCCTCATCAAGCCCGGCATGGTTGTCACCTTTGGGCCCACGGGCCTGACGACGGAGGTCAAGTCGGTGGAGATGCACCACGAGTCGATGCAGGAGGCACTGCCCGGCGACAACGTCGGCTTCAACGTCAAGAACGTGGCTGTCAAGGACCTGAAGCGTGGCTACGTGGCGTCCAACTCCAAGGACGACCCCGCCAAGGAGGCTGCCAGCTTCACCGCGCAGGTGATCATCATGAACCACCCCGGGCAGATCGGCAACGGCTACGCCCCGGTGCTGGACTGCCACACGTCCCACATCGCCGTCAAGTTCTCGGAGCTGCTCACCAAGATCGACCGGCGGTCGGGCAAGGAGCTGGAGAGCGCACCCAAGTTCCTCAAGAACGGCGACGCCGGCTTCGTCAAGATGATCCCCACAAAGCCCATGGTGGTGGAGACCTTCTCGGAGTATCCTCCATTGGGGCGCTTCGCTGCTGTTCGTGACATGAGGCAGACCGTTGCTGTCGGCGTGATAAAGAGCGTGGAGAAGAAGGACCCGACGGGAGCCAAGGTGACCAAGGCGGCTGCAAAGAAGAAATGATATGGATATGATCCTGCTTGTATCCATGGTTCCCGGTTTCTTGCTGGTTGGATTATGTGTCGAATAAGTACTATTTTGGGTGGTGATAGTAGTTAAAAAACAGTTCAGTGTCTTTGCAGTATGTGTCGACGGTTGTGTTCGTGATTGCTACCCTTATAATATGCCTATATATATATATATATATTGAATTTTGCGTCTAATAGTATTTCAGTGACATGTTTCTATGATTTTGCTTCTAATAGTATTTATTAGCGACATGTGTTTCTATGAGGTGTGACTGCCCTGTCCTGATGTGCAGATGCCGATTCTGCACTTATTGTGATGAATATGTATCACTGCTTCCACAGCCTTGCTGCTGCCCTTTACTTTGCTGTGCCGCGTCTTCACCACATTCCGAATGAAACAATCTCTGCTGGAACTTTTTTTTTTTTTCGTCTCCAGCCGCCACTTCTGCACCACAATCCGTCCTCCTCCCTACTGTTCGTCCTCGCCGTCGCCGGCCTACCATCCCCCACGCGCATCATGCAGCTCCGCGGCGGCCCGCGCGTCGAAGAAGGTGCCGGTCTTCCACGCTCACGGAGGGGTGCTGCCGCGGCGCGCCTCCGACTGACCGCCTCCCGCGCGTCGGAGAAGGCGCCGGCGTGGTATGCCTGTCTAGATCTGATGACCGTTCATTTTGTGCAATGCAGTAGTGATACTAGTAGAAGTGTTATGCTTACCTGCTCTGTAGCTGTAGGCCTAATTTTTGTTCTTTTCTGAGATTTGGTTGACTGTTCCTTTCAGTGTCACCATTGCCGTTTAACAGCACCCTTGAGTGTTGCATTAGATATCAATTAGGATGCAAATGGTTAATTACGTCGCATGCCATTCTAGTTCATTTTTCTCCTAGATTAATTACGTCACATGCCATTCTAGTTCATTTTGTCAAGTTTTGGGTCGATAAAATGACTAAAAACATGGGACACTTGCATCCCTAGCTATCAATGTAAAATATTTGAGGACCTTTTTCTGCTCATTTTTTTTTATCATTGATAGTTCCTCTTTTGTCCTGCATATCTCTGTTTCATTTCTAGTTGGTTGTACTAGGTCAAGCTTCTCTAACTCCAGAAAAGCATAATAAATTAATAACTGAATTAGAAACACTAGTTTTACAGCCTACTCATGGTCCTTCATTATCCAAAAAAAAAATACTCATGGTCCTTTAGGTATTCCTCCTGCAACATGGCGGCCAAAATGATACTTCATTATAGTGACATCTTATGGCAGAAAGGGTAGCGGACAGAGTATTTTCGAGAATGAAGTCCTCCCTCTCACTGAAACTGCTGGTGTGCTTTGTATGGTGCAAGGTCTGGTGGTCTATGTTTATTCATCGTGTTTTTGGAATTATAATTGTGATGCCTGTAGCTCTGTAATCTAATTTCAAATTGTGAAACATGTTTAGAAACCAAAGCATCGCCTTCATGCTCGAGACGGACTACATTCACTTGATATTAGGAAGTATGATGGCATCATTTGTGTTAGTGGAGATGGTGTGTTGATAGAGGTTAGCAAAGAACAACGTTTTCCGTATGTGAATGCAATTCTATGCAAGTTGTTACACTCTGAAAATTTCCGTGTTTTCAGATATTTGAGAACTGTTGATTTTTATTTACTGGCTTGCTATGTTTTGGTTCTTTCTCTTATTGTTATTTTGTTTTGTTTTTAAGTTGTCAATGCTCTCGTGAGAAGGAGAACTGGGACACACCAATAAAAGTACCCCTTGGGATCGTTCTAGGAGATGCATTATCATAGCAGCTCCTTTATCATATTTATGTAATGAAGCACATTAGTGAGTAGTACTATGTCTTAGGTTCATTCCATATGCAACCATTACAAAAAGTCGTTTAACCAAGGTTAGTTGTAGCTTGTAGCTTTCTCAGTTTTTGTTCAGATTCTAGCATTTGTCTATATCTAATGCCACGATCTCTATTGCACCGTCTCTTTTGCATGCTGCTGGTGAAACATTCTCTATATCTAATGCCGGGTTTGCAATCATCAGAGGTCAGTATTTTTTCCTCGTTTTTGTTACCTTTCATCTAGCTGCCTCGTCATCTCTCTTCATTATCTCCCATTTATGTGTTTGAACAATTGGTTGATTTTTTTTTTGCGAAAAATTGTACAATTGTTAATGCAGAGGTCTTTTTTTCTGTTACAAAGGTCATAAACGTGCACTCGATGTTAGTTCTGTTTTGCAGGGTCAAAACTGGGAAGGACAAGGTTCTTTAGTGTCCTGATGCTTTACATGGGGTATGCAGCATAGTCTCTATGCTACTAACTCTTTGCAAACAACAGTTGAGAATTTAGGCCACCTTTCTCATAGATTGCTCTGTCACTTTCTGTTTTGCTACAGTAAAATGTAATTGACAAGCCTGAAAATGATCTGTGAACTGCAGGTCTGGTGGCTGATATTGATATTTAATCAGAGAAGTATAGGTGGATGGGAAGTGTTTGCCTTGAATTTTATGTATACATTCTCTACCCTAAAAATCTTATATCAACTACTTGATTTTATTTTTTATATCTGTATGTTTCTGTCTTTTTAATATAATGGACTTAACAATGAGATGCTACAGAGATGCTCATCATCGAGACAGACGCATATCTTTTTTACTAAGTTCTAAGTTCAAACTGTTGGAAATGTCCTTTTATTTCTTGTAAATGTTGTATAGCTTTCTTAGATCTGTGTGTGTGCATTGTAGGCTTGTAGCCATATAAGAAAAGATCATGGTTAACACCACTCTACATACCTGAAAGAATGAAAATTCCACAATATGTTGGTTGAGCTCTAGTGCACATAACGTATTGCATAAGTTGCTGTAGCACCTTTATGGTTTTATGTTACTCTTTCTCAGGGTATTTTTGGATCTGTAAAAGCTCACACTGTGCTCTGCCATGTGCAATGCAACTTCTTTTTTAGTTCCTACTCTGCATGCTGAACCTGCGATGGTACAATGAGCATGCCCATTTTGTCCCAGGACCAGGATACAAAGAGGTTGGTGATCCTATGGAGCAAACTAGTGCCAGTTATGAAACAAACGGAGTTACAGCAGAGTATTTCGAGAAGACAGAGCAACTGACAGCAATTTGTCAAAGGTGTGACTGTAGGCCCATCGATCAAAAGAAGCTAATCTTGCATGGAGATCACTGAATGGTCCATTCGTTTCAATTTGTCTTGGCTATATTCCTTTCACTAATGAACCATGGCCGCACCAAAGGCAAAAGGTCAGTCTCTAGCCATTTCGTGCATTGGGGTTCCGCTGTGCTCTGTAGCTTGATTCGTTCCTGTTTGTTGCCATGAAGTTTGCGGATGGCTACTTGGATGCTGCTATAATCAAAGATTGCCTGCGGACCGTGGTGGGATGTTATCGGGCTCTTGTTCCAGAAGTACGGTGCCTACATGAAGCCTACCATGTGTGAATGAAGCACCGTGTCTATGAACTCTGTCAAAACATAACGAGGTGTGCCGAGCAATTCTCTGACGAACAACGGGTGAAGGCGATCCGGATGGAGCCGGTATCATCGACTCAGACGGGGAGGTACTTGTGAGGCCATGGGACCCAGTCCCATCCAGCTGACGGTGGACCAGGGGCTGAGGATCCAGTTGACGGTGGACCAGGGGCTGAGGAAGTTTATAGTTGAATTTTACATGCTATTTTTAATGTACATCTAAAACTATTTCTTTTTTACCTACTTTTATTGCGTTTTGCATGTGAAATATGAGGGTCCTTTAGCCAACTAAACGACATGGTAAAAATGAATCACAATCACAACATGTACGTACTACTAGTTTATTTTTTTTCAATTTTAGCTGCTAGGCGATATCTTTTCAATCGACGGCCTGGGCTGCAGTGGTTAATAATGAGTTAAAACTTTACATTGGACAGCCCTAGTGGTTGGCATTTGTGTTGAGTGGTCAACTTGGTTGTTAATTGAATCACATGAACATGTACGTACTATTTTAATAATAACTCATCCTCTTACATAAACTGAAATCGACAACCTGGGCTAATTATTAACAGATTTCAATGACATTGGTCAGCAGTGGTGGTGGGCTTTTGTGTTGAACTAGATGTAACAGATGGTATTGGGTGACAATGTGGTTCTCGATTCTTGCACCAAATTCTAGAAACGAAACAAAACTCTTGGATTCACAACATTGCCAAATGAGACAAGCTTTCTATTCTCAAATTCTGGCATCATTATGCTTGTAGTAGGATAATTTTGTTTAACGTATCGTAGATAGCAAACACATGCAATCGATCAGACAGTAAAGGCTGATAGAACTATCACTCCCGGTTCCAAGGTGGGGAACCAATCGAATTATGTTCCTCACAAGATGCTAAAAAAAAAAAAAGAAACTGATCCAAATACCCTGTTTCAGACGGGAACCAATCAAATTGTAATCATTTTGGCTTTTCTAATCTATAGATATAGAGCCTTTTGCTTTTGTTATTGCACCAAGATATTTGTTATATCTAGATACAAACAAGAAACCATGTGTTTAAAAATACCAAAATAACTTATAATTTAAAAAACGGATACTATATGTTAAAAAGTGTGAGCTAGGAGTAATCCTCCATCTTGAGATAAAACAATGTTTTTTAGACTAATTCGTTGATGCATTAGTTTGGCTATCTTTTGTTAAAGCTTCAGTTAAATGCGTTATGTGGATTAAAATCCGCTAAGCTGAGCTTGCTTATTCAAATTGTTTATGTAAATTATAAAACAAACAAAAAGCCCAAACGCATTGCCGTGATATTTCTTTAGTTTGATGTAATAAAATAATTATAAAATTTAAATGATTTATTAAAAAAAATGTTGAATAAAGATGCGAAATGTGTGAAACACAGTATTTATATAATGTCTAATGGTGCCCGTATGGTTATCTACTGAAAGATTTGACACTTTTGATATGTTTATTTATTTAAACCATCCAAATCATTTATGACATGTACTCGTGGCAAATAAACAGATGGATACGCTTCTGCGAGGCTTGTGAAACAAGACAGACAACTTTCGACTGGCAAGCGCTCGAGGCGACTCCTTTTTACTACTCCCTAGTACTACCTTGCTGCAGGGGGCGTGAGCCGTCATTGGAAGAGCAAGACCGGGAAGCCCCCGGCGGGATTTGCCTTTGCCGGTCCAGGACGCAGCGCATCGGCTGCCCGCTGCCCAATCCTCTCCTCTCTCTGCCCAGGTCTGCTCTGCTGCCGAGGCGTGACTGCCTTTGAGCTTCGCACACGCGAGCTGATCCGGTGTGCTGTTGGACTGAAACTGAACTCTGAGAACTCGGGACGGGAGGCAGGCCCTCTGGCCTCGTGACGCACGCGCAGGATTCAGCTCGCCTTGGCATCAAGCGGGGCGGATGCGGATGCGGATGGATGCTGCCGCGGGGGGTTGGTCCTGGTCGTAAAGAAAGGAAAGGGCCCCCACGCCTTGATTGACGTATACTACTCCGTCCGTAGTGGCCAGTGGCGGTGGCCTCCGCTCCGCAACGCGTGCTTGCATGCGGGGCGCCACGCCATGCATGCGGGGCGACTGATGAGTGCCTGCAACGCCATTTTATTTTTCGGTTTGGGGCGGGGCGAGGGATGGATGCTCGCCCGCCCGCAACCGCAAGCGACTGATGTCAGTACTGGACCGCAGCACTGGCCTTTTTCTTTCCTGTGTTGGGGGCTTATATATACTACGGGCGTGTCGGCAGATAACAAATTGTCAGGTACTGGACGCGAATAATCTTGTACTCATGTTTATCAACTACCGGAGAGCGTGGGTTGAGACGATGGTGATAACTATCTTTATACCTTGGCTGCCAGCTATGAAACATTGAAACGCATGGGTGATGGGAGGCCGTGGTACTACACTACTAGTAGTGTGCTGTAGAAGACATGCATGGTACTACAACGAGAGGGCGGGCTAGCTGGCACATGCATGGCATGGCATGCGTACCTCGTTTCGTTTTCAAAACCAAAAGGGGCGTCTGCGTAACATGCGCGCACGATGCATGATGCATGAGGAAGAGCTGCCCTGCCGTGGCAGGGTCCTGGTCCTGGTCCTCCCCTGTAGTATACAGTACGTACTATGTAGGAGTACTGTACTATACCTCAACGTACTCCTGTCTTCCCCTCTGCGCTACTGATCCTCTCTCTGCTACTCGTACAGCTCTCAAAAAGGTCCGGCCGGGAGCGGGAGGGGACTGCATGCCCGACTGGGACTGGGACCGCGATCGATGATGATGGATGGACATGGACGGATACATATCGCTAGCTACCGATGGATGCCAGATTGCCGATGCGATCCAGCTCAGCCCAGCCCCCATCGATTATATTGCTTGTCCAGCTGCAGGTCATCGATCCATCCATCCGTTCCCATTTCTTTGTACTACTCTATACTCCTATACGTTATTATAGGCTGATCTAGCCTTGCGGATTGAATACTCGT
>JADLZK010005675.1:0-77215 GCA_015847255.1 Hyparrhenia diplandra | reverse complement strand
CCCATACGTATGCTCTCACACCTCATCTTATTTAACTTGTCCCCAAAGCAAACGCTCAACCAAACGAACTAGCATAAGATCGTGTCAGTTTCATTTACTAGAGAAAGGTATTACGAGAAAAAAGGTCCAATTGACCGTACACCTTCCTCTCAATTAAATTTCAAAGCTATGAAATTGTTTTTTTTTCTTAAGCCATCAATTGGAATTATCAAGCAACTATTTACTACCATCGGTTAGAAATTGTTAAGACTTGTTTGATGCTCGTGTGTGTTTCAGTGGTTTGATGTAGAATTTGAACATGGATTGAGGTGAATACATAGATACCTAGACAAGTTCTTATATTGACCGGTAGTATGAGCAAATATACACGAGTTCTTGTGGACAAGGACGACGGTTGATCATCATGGTTGTCGCTAGACCAATGGATTGACCATATTGCACGGCTCGACCATCATCATCTGTGATTAGTGCCCACTACCGAGACCCCAAAATTAGGTGGAGTCCGTTCCACCGCGATCGAGCTGGAGTCCTCCGTGGAGTGTCTAGCTAGATTAGAGTGACAGTCGTCCTCTCCAGGTATTTAGTTTTGCTATCTATAAAAGGCCGTTCAGAAGCTTCTATTTCATTACATGTCGAGGCTCGTAGCTAATGAGAATCCTCGGTGCAGCAGACACTGCAGCTACTCAGCTAGTATACAGCACAACTGAACCGATCTGAAAGAGTGGAAGTGTACGTCGTCTGATCATCTCTGTGTTTGGATTGTATCAATGCTAGACAGTGAGCGCCTGGGCGATGGTCAGTATCAGCGGAGCTACGTACGCGTACGTACGGTAATCAGATCAGCGTACAGCTAGCTAGTATGCCGGCCGATTATTGGAATCCTGGGCATGACGCCGAAATAAGTAGCCACCCCATGGACGCCGTCGCCGCCGGAGGCACAATAAAGAGCAGCGTAGAGTGGTTGGAGACTTGGCTAGGCCGGCCGAGCGTACGTGACGACTGCCACATCTCAATCATCAATAGCCACGGAAACGGAAGGGGATGGAGCGCGGCCGGTCGAGCCGTGGCCCCGCGTCGGTCAGTGTCGATGCCGATCCGTCGCCGTCCAAGTGTAAGTATAGCCAACAATAACACGCCGCCGGCGTCACTCACCTAGAGTCCTAGACACGTCCACGCCCACGTCTAGTCGTCCATCAGCACGCACGGATCGCATCATACGACGCCTCGCTCTGTCCGACCGAGCTCGAGCGCACGTTCGCTGGCAATGGGCGCGCGCATGCGCCTCTAACCGGCCGGGGAGGGAGGCGTGCCAAGAGGCGGCTACGAATTAAACGCACCGCCTTTTCCCGCCCTGGCCGCCCGGTCGATCGCCCTCGCTCCACGCCTCCATTGGTCGCGTCATCGTCCTCCCGGCTGCTCCGCCTATATATGTTAGCCCTGGCACCGCGTCACCGGCAGTCACACCACGATAGCAACAGCTTGTCAGCAACCTATGATCGGTAGATCGATCGACTAGCGAGTCGCGATCTCAGGTACATACCTAGCACTAGCATCAGAAGCTACTAGCAGCTAGCAGATCGTCGTCGGTCGGCATGGCCAGGTCTTCGTCGTCAGCTCTGTTCATCGTCCTCGTGGTTCTGGCCGCGGCAGTGGCGTGCTCCGCGACGCGTCCCGTCCCCGCGCAGCAGCAGCAGCAGGCGGTGTCGGCGGCGGAGGACGTGAAGCGGCCGGACACGCTGCAGGAGGGGACGGTGCTGATCCCGGGGCTCAGGCGCATCGAGATCGGCAGCCACTACGTCCCGGACCTCGGCGGGCTGGACCACAGCATCCCCGCCGCCACACACAGCCAGTTCCTCCCCGGCGCCGACGACACCTGGGTGCCCAACCCCGGCTTCGAGGTCCCCAACCCCTTCCGCCCCGGCGCGGCCACTCCCTGAACACGCACAACAACCCGCGCCGGCGAAGGTCGTCTCAGCTCGATCGCGCCGCCCTCTTTGAATAATACTAGCTCGATCTGCTACGTATATAGCTAGCCTGCTTGTTGCTTGCTGCATGCACGCATGTATTTGTGTGGTCCGCCCACGACCCTCTGCTGTCGTGTCGTCTTTGTGCTCTAGTGTAGTGTGTGCTCGCGCGATGCGTAGGAAGCATCAGATCTTTTCGGCCCAGCTGGTCTTGGGAGTACTTATTAGCAGCTTGTTTCAAGGTCACTATTATTATTACTACAAATAAAGTTTGCTGGATGTAGTTTATGATTATCTATCGCTGTCAACTGTGCGTTGCCATACTTCTTTAACGTGAAACAGTTCATGATGCCGTGCACCAAAACTACGGGTAGCTGCAGCAAGCACGCATGAAGCTCAGGTACGTAAGCAGCGCTGTAAGTGTACTCGTTTTTAATTTGGGGGGGGCCAAAGTACGTACCCTGATATGTAGTCATCTCCGTCCTGTTCTGGCCTTGTGGTGACCTTAATTTTCTTCAGCTTTAATTAATTTATTAATTTCTTTGTGTGGCTGTGACAAAAGGGCGTGGATGAATAAAGAGCGAGCTATAGGCCCATATATGGCCGGGGGGATCGGATCAGATACGTATGAGGTAGATGTGCCTGCCGATCCACCGGATGGACCACCTGTCTGAGGAAAAATAAAAATGAGTGCGCCACTGCTGCCATGACTGTCCTACACCGTTCGGCAGAATTAATTACCACCAACGCTAAGATTTTCGCCCAAAGCATGACTATGAAGATCATCTAGCTTATACACATGTTCGATCATATGGGTACCTATGTAATGTAACTAGTAATTAACTAGATCGGTGCTAAAATATACCCTCTCCATTCCTAATCCTAAACAATTTTTTTTTCTAAAGTTATCTTAAATAAATCTTTGTTAATGTTTAGCCAAAGAATATAACACAAATATTTATGACACCAAATGATCATATTGTAAAAATTATATTGTGGTGTATCTATCTAACGATACTAGTTTGGTGTCATAAATCTTGACACTCCTTTCTGTAAATTCAAGATCTAGTCAAACTTAAAAAGATTTGACTTAAGACAACTCTATCTAGAAATTGATTTATCTAAGGGCTGATACAGTGATAGTTTTGGTCCTGTTCATAAATTTGTTGCGAACACATGAAATTGATTGCTTAAAGATACATGGGCTCGATCTGGGGATGCGGTGGCACCCGTAGGCGGTAGCACCTTCCGCGGATTGCAAATTGAGCCTAGCTCAGAAAGTGAAACCTATCTATAAGGTTCAATTTTTTCTATCTTTCTTTAAAATTTAACGATGTGTTTTTAGAGTTAGGAGACATGGTACTACGATCTTCCTTTCAAAGAAACATGGTACTACGATCACTTGATCATTTTGTTGACTTTTTATATCCAGCATGAGCGAGCAACATGCACTGGAATTTGCATTGCGCAAGGAAAACTGATCCGATCGAGATAGTGATCATAACAACCAAATTAAGACCTAAGCACCAGTGTGATGCGTGGCCCATGAATATGTGACAGGTCTTTGCTAATTGGGCTCTTATTTGTAGGCCATCCAATGCTTACTGGGCTCTTATTTACTACTAGTATGTACACCTTCAGTCCTAGTACCTTCAATCTTTTACGTTACGTATATGTATTCCTAGAATCAATTTTTTTTTCTTATAGACTACAATTCAAATTCAAATTTAAAAGATTTATTGGTGCTAATGTCGGTACACGAGTATACCTTGTGGATTTTGTATACCCTGCATGTGCCAACTATGAACGAAGAGTATACCTTGTGGATTTTGCATTACACGCAGGGGACGAGCCGTGGACCCGCGGCACGAGCCGTTCCACCTACCAAGGCCCAAACCCTAGTTTTTTTTTGAACCGGACGGACCGGGGTCGGGACCGCTAAAAGACCGAACCAGGGCCCTCCACCGGTCCGGTTCACTTAAAAGATCGTCTGTGCATTCAAACCGGAAAAACCGGTCAAACCGGCCGGTTTTTGAAAAACCGATGAACCGGGCGGTTCAAATTGAACCGGGGCGGTTTTTTAGGTTATCTAAGAATACCCTCGGTGGACTCAGGAAAAGCATATCTGTTCAGGGGCATTATTGGAAAAATGCGTCAAAGGTGCCTTTCCCCAATTCCTTTCGTGGCCGCCCTTTTCGTTCCAGGCTTCCAGCCCGGCGGCGGCGGCGCATAGGTTGCAGCAGCCAGCAGCTCGACGGCGCTCGAGCAACGGCCGGCGAGCGCGGGACTGCGGGCACGCGCGGGCGTGCGCTGGACCGCGGGTGCGCGGGCTGCGCGCGGCGCGCTGGGCGGGCCAACGGCTGCTGCCGTGCTGCGGTGATGGGGCGGTGCTCGAGCAACGGCGGCGAGTGCGGGACGGCGGGTGCGCGTGGCGTGCGCCGGCCGCGGCTGTGCTGACTGCTGAGGGCGCCGGGCCGCCGGCTGCTCTGCTGTGGTGATGGGGCGGGCTCTGCTGTGCTGACTGCTGCGGTGACGGGGCGGCTGTGCTGACTGCTGCGGTGACTGACGAGCTGCGGGTGTGCTCTGCAGCGGTGCTGTTGAAGACCATGGCTGCTAATGTGAATGGTGAGTATGCTTGAGCAACTCCTCCATCAGCTGTGCTCTGCCGCGGTGCTGTTCAGAAATGGCTTCATGTATTTTGGATTTTAAGACAACTAGTAGAAGGCGCGCGCCTTTGCGCGCGCAATACATATTTGAGTGATCTGCATCATAATATTACACACACACAGTCCATGGAGATAGGTATGTTGTTACATTAATGTCTGGGACTTAAGTTGTGGAAGACGTGGTGGATCAATGAGTCTACATGGTTGATGCGATGGTGGAGTAGGGCCTGTGTGCTTGGCAACAGCGGCGATGGCGAAGGATCAATGGGTCTGTGTTGGTCCGGGTAGAGTAATAGTGATCCTGAAAATAGCCGACCAAAGGTTGTTAAATTTGGATGCAAAGAGAAAAGAGAAAATCTTGATGGGCGGTTTTTATTACCTTTAGGTCTCTGAAGTCTTGGGCCATGCTGCTCATGCTAGTACAATGATGAGTAGAAGTATGTATTATTCTTTAAAAGTACCTGTACTCGTCGTCTTGGTCACTATGCAGTTGGTACTGTTGACATAGGTGAGTGATGTTTCTGGATATTTCTTCTGCCTGTGTAATGGCATAGGTAGTGCAGGTATCTAGGATATTCTGTGTGCATTCCATGTGTCTAGAAATTCCATTCGTCCTAGATATAATCTTGAAATTGTTTGTACGTAAAAAAAAATGAGGCTGTCTGAGAAGCCGTGGAAATATAAATTATCAAAGGTGATGTAGTTAGCTATGAATTGTAAATAACCAGCAAAGCGCCTTTTAGGTTGCTACTGACAGCCACGCCCGATCTTCTCCAACCCCTGGAGATCAAATGACATCCTTGGAATACTGAAAGATAATGCCAACAATTAGCATATGAGAAATGTAGAACAAAGGCAATGATACATATATTATTAGGAACTAACAGATAGGTACTGCACACATAATATTGCATGAATTTATATTGGTTTAGCATCTGTGCAGCCAGGATCTGTCCAGGTCCAAAACTAAGGACCTATCATACACATCGAGACATTAGCTGTTATGTTCATATATATGCAAACCAGAGACCCACTTGGTCTAATTGTTCTTACATCATCATGATAGCACTACTAAATTGACTTTCAAATTTGTACCATCGCACTCATCCCAAATTGAAATTCGAATTGTGCAAGGTAGCAAACTCACTGACAAAAAAAAGCAACAGAGGCATATTTGATTTGATCTTAGACAGCATAATTATTTCTTAAATTTAGGGCCTTTATTACTGACGTTCCTCCTCCTCGAAAAGGTAAGGGCACAATTATTTTTCTGAACTTAATCAGCAGAATTCTTGCTAACAGCAGGCTATTAGATGGTACATAAAAGGCCTGCGCTTTTGTTCTGCTAATCATAAAAATATTAAATACAGAGACGTTCACATATACATCATTACAAAACTCACAGCTGAAGTGCATTATGACCACGTGATGCTGAATATAGAAGCAAGGAAAGTCAATTACTAACCTTAATCAGCAATAGGTCCAATTAAATAACTATACATGACATTACTGTAAGTAAGGAAGCTGAATCTGCAGATATATGAAAGGAGTACCACACATGGACACCTATAAAGCAAGGCTTAATGGGCATTGTGCCAGGAATAAAACATGACTCATAGTTGGTGTGTGAAATCCATGTAGCCAAATGTAATGAGGGGTAGATCTATAGCCAATTTTTAAGTAAATACCATAAAGTTCTATATTTCTATAAATACGAAGAATTCATCTTTTTCTTTCTTGGATACACACACATGCACAATTAAATGTGCCAATGTGGATATGACAAAGGAATCTGTTACCTGAGAACGCAGATTTTCAGTTTTGTCAACAAGCAGCTCAATGTTGTCACCATGGTCAAGAACCTGAATAGTAATAATATGGGATCAGAAATAGCATAGCATGTGAGATGTGCCATTTTTTTGCATTATAGTATTCCAACCTGTTCCACTATAATGCGCTACCCTTTTTCATTATAATGCAGACATGAGTATTTTTTTTTCAAATGGTTAAACAAAGTACCTTTTCAATGTTTTCCATCATACCTCCTTAAAGCTTCTGAGACTTGGGCCTTCACCTTGGCAAGCTTGGCAACTTCCTCAGGGTGGCCCACACAGTACTGCATGTGCTCTTTCTTTGATCTTTATTAATGGAAAAAGCAAAATAGATGTTAGTCAAGAAAGTCAAGGGATCTAAATGATTGAATAAATATATTATATAAAAAGGACAAAGGGGACACACCCAAATTTAGTGTTCAAGCTGCTCGCTGCAGCAGTTGCTACTTTCTCGCCTCCATATGTTTTGGTAAAGTCTTCCTTAACTCTGTGCAGGAAAGTTATGGGGACTTGCTGCCCAGCTGATTCAACAGCAAGTACACAATACACTGTACAAAAGCAAACAATGTTTATCATTGAGATGTTCTAGAGCATTGGTTGATTGATAAAGTAATAAGCATGAAAGCACAAATATATTAACCGTCATTCCATGTTAACCTAAGAACTTTCACAAGGGAAAGTAAAAAGAATTAGGTATATTTGCTTCACGTCAACCAAAGATAACTTCAAGCTAAAGGAAATAATGGATCTTCTATATTTGTACAACCACATTGAGGCTGGCCGAGTCCACAATGTGCAGAAACACTGTTTATCAAAGTATTCTAAAGATTAGCACATACTAACTGACTAACTCCACAGGTCAAAATGTCAATGCAAACTCTCCATTATGTACTCATAGTGTTACTTGCACCATACCTCTACTACCAAATAACTTGCTATATTTGCTCTAGAACAATACAATCATTAAAACAGATGCCTAACTCATATCCAGCACTAAGTTGACATTACAACATTCATTATGACATAATACAACAACATGCTGCAACCTCTTATGCGGTAAAATTATTTTTTGGACCAGTTGCATTCATTATCCCACTGCATTAGAACCAGCAGCAGCCTACTTGATAGGATTGCTGCAGAGCAACTTGCCTGAGCATGTAAGCTTATCCAGTACATAAATTAGTTTCCAAATAGCAATATCCTGGGACTGCTGCTAACCTAAGCTCCATCTGTGGCAGTGAAGGGAAAACTAAGTATAGGAAACCAACAATCCTATCCAAAAAGTAGGGAAAATGGCACATCTTTAAAACAGAGAGGAAATTACCACTCATATTTGCATCCTTGATAAGATGTTCTCTGTTGTCCAAGAGCCTTTTACATATGTCTGCCTTTCTCATTGCCTATTTTTTCTGCAAAATAAAAGCCAGACTATGGTCAGGTAACATAACCTTTTGTTTGGTGAAAAATGAAGCCAATGAACTGTGCACATAGGAGGAGGTGGACCTTAGGCATTTCTGAACCAAACACAGCTGGGACCAACCCAGAGACGATTAGTTTGCATTTAACTTGTCATTGGCACCTACTACTTTCACATCATTACCATTCTAAAACATATCCTAAAAACATACACAATTTTATGGATTCTGGCCAAGCCCACAATCCTTAAGTGTGGCGGCCCTCCATATTCTCAGAACTCCCTTGGTTGAGCAATTTAGCCATTTACTAAATGTGGTTCCTCGGCTGCTCACAATACTTCAAATACAATTTCCGCGAGAACGGACGATGCTCTAAAGCCACACACATAAGGGCAGCAACCTGTTCTATTTCAGAAGCTTACAGGAATCAAAGACTCAACACCAAAGGATGGAGGTAAGTCCATTAGGTGATTAAAGGGCTAGGATGCTAGAAAAAAGAAATCAGCAGTGACTGCTCACTTTAGTTGCAGCATTCATGCAATCATGTTATAATAATATTAACGAACTGAGGATACCATCAGAGCTATGGCTATATGTACTAAACAAATTCTGTGCATAAATATGTACCCAGAAATGTGCAGAAAAAAGCTATATTGATGTCTAAACAAAAGGGTCTCAGGTCCAAAACCCAAGGGTTAGAAACTTTACTATGATGTTCCTTTGAAGCTATAAAATCATATAATGGGTACAATCTTTGCCAATCGGGACGTTGTTTTGTTTCCCCCTAATTATATGTCCTGAGTTTTTCTTCGATACACAGGAGAGTTAAGCATCACTGCATTAGAAAAAAACTCTGTTTGCAGACCACTATATCTAAGAAAGAGCTTTGCCCTAAGAGACGCTCCAATGACAATTGAACATGAGGAAAGATATTTTCTACTGTAGTAAGTAGTAAAGGTTGGGGAAACAGACACAGGCACGTTGTAATCTCCAAGTCTCATCGCCTCCTGTATCTCTAGTCTACCAATGTGGAAACATTTGATTGGCAAAGCACCATCTGCTAACCAGGAAAATTTCCATTGGAACATGGCTAAGGATGAAAGAATGGGAACACATAGAATCACTAATTCGAGAAGGGAGCACAAACAATACACCAGCATTAGCTTTCATATATCTATGGCGCAATAGATGGAAGCAAATTTGATAAAATTAAATGGAGACAATAGGAGCAGTTAAATTTGTCAACATTAGTAACCAGGCAAAGTTGTACCTTTGTAGATGAACGCCTTGCTCTTGATTCACACAGCATCCAAAACCATCGCATACATGAAAAGAGTATGCATATCTGCATAGATGATCTGCAAAATCCATATAAAAGGATAATCAAATGATTCAAATCACTTGTTAAAAAGTGTCCATGGCTGGTTAAAGTAGTCCGAAATTTTCTAAAATGATGTGCAAGATTCAGTGTGGTAACAATGACAAGGCACAAAATTAGTTACTGGATTCAATCTAGCTAGCCTACATGACACAACTGGTTGACACAATACCTGAAGATAGCAAGCGAAAGGTGGTCATCGGCAGCCTGTACACACAGCTCTCCATGAATGTATAAATAGCCACATTGCTCAAAATTAAAAAGAATGTAAATAGCCACGCAAAGCTAGCACACTAAGGCAATTAGAGACAAGGTACTTGAACTGTAGCCTCCTAGCACAAGGTGCAAAACTTTAAGGAAATTAGCATACTCTAGTAAGCCTTCCAATGCAACCACAGATTTCCAAAGGAATACACAAAATTAGTAGTAGAGGTATCAACTAATCAACTAATAATTCAAAAGTCAACTCATAAGGCATTCTCAAACGCCTTATAGCCTATGCTGAAGAACCACTCATGTTTCAAACCAATACAAATTAAAAGCTGGCAAGCATGGTTTAGCATCCTATGAGATGACCTAGAGCACCATGTAAGGTTGGCACTGTGCAGTTACAGAAGGAATAACAGAAGGAAGAGGGGCATACATATGCAGATGGATACATAACCCAACGGACTTCAGTTGCCATTTTATTTAGTCAAGTGAAAATTTTCTCTGAAAAAAAGGTGAGGGAGCATTTGGTTAAATTAGTAGCAGGTTGATTGATTGAAAACAAAATTCTAAAAGCACAAACAAATATTTAGTAATTTCAAGTTCTCCACTACCCATGGGTTAAAGATAGAATGTCATGCGGCAATTATTTTTCTCACAATCGAGTATAGTCTGCACAAGAGAAAAGAAGAAGTCAATTAGAGAGAACAAGGCTACAGTTGAAAGGTGTGGAAACACATTTGATGAGGTTATCGAAATTCATTGAACTCAATATCAATTAAGTAAACACAATATTTCACAAACAATATCATAGTTAAAGGATAATGTATAATTTTAATTTACTGAACTGGAGGACCACAATCTTGCAAATAAATATCATAGTTAAAGGATAATGCTAATAACTTACTGGGAGGACCACCAAACAAGCCTAAGGACAGTAAGAAAACTTGAACCACATGATGTACCATAAAAATTACAGAGCATATGTGGAACTAAACAATTGATTCAGGCAGCAACCTGATGTTACTCAAAAATAGAAATTGCTGTGAATCCTAAGAGTAATCAACGCAGGAAGCAACTTGTGGTACTCAAAAATAGGAATAGTTGGCAATATTATTGGGATACCTATTGAAGGAGGGGCTGACATGATCAGAATGAATACATCGAATCTGTAAGCCACGGTTGTAATGAATGTTGAAGTTCCAGGTTTCAAAAAAAAAAAAAAATGTCAAAGTTCCAGATATCTTCTTAGTGACAATCTGCAAATAGCAGGTGCCACACCTTTTAGGCATTTGAGTATTACAGTATGACCACATGAAGAGCAGTCTAATTACTCTCTCATGACCTAATAAAAATGGAAAACATTAAAGTTTACTGGGCTAAACAGTACCAACCTAGAGTGTCTGCTAAAAATCATGTAAGAACTCCCGAAATTGCCAAAGCTCCATCGCGAAACGATGACGACAGACAGCTAGGGTTTCGTCGACCACCTGAAGCTCCATGTCGGAACGATGACGGCGACGTCCAGGGCCAGGGCCGCTGGCCGCACGACTCCCGCGCCACCGCCTCCGTCGCGCTGCCCTCGTCAAGAGCGAGAAAGGAAGAGGCGGGGGAGGCGGTGCTGGGCAGCAGAGCGGCGGAGGCGCCGGGGCCGGCGCGGGCGGCGGCCTCCCGCGACGCTGCGGAGACGGAGAGAGCGAGAGAGAGTCTCCGTTTTTTTTTTTTTATATATAGGACGAGGGGGACGGTAGATTTGTTTTGGCCCTCGGTAGGCAGTAGATGGTGCCCGTATTTATTAGATTAGGATAAAGCTAAACAGTATGGTAAATCAGATCAGATCGTTAATAGCTGGATCAAACGGACTAAAACATTTTTGCTAACGTGGATAACCTCAGAGGCCGGGAACTCTAGCTCAATTGTAGCGGCGGCCTCCCGCGACGCTGCGGAGACGGAGAGAGCGAGAGACAGTCTCCGTTTTCTTTTTTTTTTTTTATATATAGGACGAGGGGACGGTAGATTTGTTTTGGCCCTCGGTAGGCAGTAGATGGTGCCCGTATTTATTAGATTAGGATAAAGCTAAACAGTATGGTAAATCAGATCACATCGTTAATAGCTGGATCAAACGGACTAAAACATTTTTGCTAACGTGGATAACCTCAGAGGCCGGGAACTCTAGCTCAATTGTAGAGGTTAAATGCTTCGTGTGTGATTCTGTCACTTCGTGTACTATTATCATTTTACCATGCTTCATGTATTTTTGGATTTTAAGACAAAGTTAAATTATGTTATTGCATTTGTCAATTATATAACTATACATAAATACATACATATATTGCTTGAATCTTTAACTATCGAAACCCGAGTCCAAGCTCGGGCACGAGAGGTCATCCACGTCGCCTGCAAAACAGCGACCGTAGGGATCTCGATCGGACGGCTCCAGCCACTGCACGGGTCGCTTTCGAGGACACTGTTCACGCACTGTTCAACTGACGCCTGCACTGTTCACGCTCGCAATTGCTACGCGTACCTGAGAAACGTACCAAAAAAGATAAAAAAAAGTTTTTTCCCTTTCCAGAAAAATTTTCAAATAAACTAGAACCACTCTAGAACCTACTCAAATATTTTTTCACCCCTTTTTTATCATCAAAAAAAAAAAAAATTTGAATTCCTCTCATTAGTGTTTTATCGATAAACTTAGGAAGTTTATATCTCATTCACTCCAACTCCGAATCATGTAGTTTTTCCACCAAAAATCTTCTAAAATAAAACCTTTACATACAATCCGAATAATTTTCAATCCATTCAAACTCCGAATCCCATAATTCTTCCACCACCAAAAAAGTTCTAAAATAAAACCCTATATATTCAAATCATTTTTTCCTAAGTTTTGGTCACAACCCTTCTCCATCATCAAAAAATCCAAAAATAATTTTCACATTCGTCTCATTCACATTTAAGCCAAATAAACTTAATTTTATATCTCATCCATCCTAACTCCGAATCCCATAATTCTTCCATAAAAAATAATCTAATATAAAACCCTACATATTCATATCCTTTTCCCCAATTTTTGGTCATTGTCACAAATGCAAACAATTATTCTTTTCAACAATTCCATTGGTACCATCTGCAAATACAAAGATACATATAATCCAAAATAATTTTCAATCCATCCTAACTTCGAATCCCATAATTCTTCCACCACCAAAAAAGTTCAAAATAAAACCCTATATATTCAAATCATTTTTTTTTTCCTTTTCATCGTCCAAAAAAAAAAAGAATTTTTATTTTTCTCATTCACGTTCTATCCATAAACTTAGGAAGTTCATATTTCATCCAACCTAACTCTGAATCCCATAATTCTTCAACCAAAAAACTTCAAAAATAAAACCCTACATGTTCAAATCTTTTTCATAATTTTTAGTCGCACCCCTTCTTCATCATCAAATAAACAAAAATAATTTCTCAAATTGCTCTCACTCCAAGTTGTGCTTGGATAAACTAACAAAACATATATCTCATCTAGCGAATTAATTGTACTACTAATATACACCGTCAAATCCATCATATAACGAATTAATTCTACTACTAATTTATATACTACCATTTTTCTCATTTATAAATCATAAAACTATAGAACCAAAAGATTTACCATGGGTAAATGATAACTTATAATCACCACGAAAACATAAAACTAATATATTGCATAAAGACCAATTCGGTTATCATTAGTTGTACTCATGTAACTAACTACAAAGGGAAAAAAAATGGCCCACGCGTAAAAGCCCGCGCGTTTTCTAGTGTCAATTTAAATCATATTATATATATATATGTACCGGTTCAAAAAATTTGTGGCGGTTCGATAAAACGGTCCATTATTATCGGACCACGGCTCAAACGGTTAAACGGTTGGGCCAATGAACCATGAACCGACGGCCACCGGTTCGATCACCGGTCCGGTTCGAAAAACTAGGGCCCAAACGAATCGAGCGATTTCCCCGTCCCACATCCAAACCGCCGGCCCCCAATTTCCCCTGCCGCGACGCAACTGGCAGCATAGCAGCAGCAACCATCGACTCCCCCACTCGCCGGCCACCAGTAGTTCTCTGCTTCCCCATCCACACACCGCAAACCACGCCAACGTCCGGGACCCAACTCTGATCCCCACCATGCCGGCGGACGGGGACGCGCCGGCGCCGGCGCCGGCCGTCCACTTCTGGGGCGAGCACCCGGCCACGGAGGCGGAGTTCTACGCGGCGCACGGCGCCGAGGGCGAGCCCTCCTACTTCACCACGCCCGACGCGGGCGCCCGGCGGCTCTTCACGCGCGCGTGGAGGCCTCGCGCGCCCGAGCGGCCCAGGGCGCTCGTCTTCATGATCCACGGCTACGGCAACGACGTCAGCTGGACGTTCCAGTCCACGGCGGTCTTCCTCGCGCGGTCCGGCTTCGCCTGCTTCGCGGCCGACCTCCCGGGCCACGGCCGCTCCCACGGCCTCCGCGCCTTCGTGCCCGACCTCGACGCCGCCGTCGCCGACCTCCTCGCCTTCTTCCGCGCCGTCAGGGCCAGGGGGGAGCACGCGGGCCTGCCCTGCTTCCTCTTCGGGGAGTCCATGGGCGGGGCCATCTGCCTGCTCATTCACCTCCGCACGCAGCCGGAGGAGTGGGCGGGGCTGTCCTCGTCGCGCCCATGTGCAGGATCTCCGACCGGATCCGCCCGCCGTGGCCGCTGCCGGAGATCCTCACCTTCGTCGCGCGGTTCGCGCCCACGGCCGCCATCGTGCCCACCGCCGACCTCATCGAGAAGTCCGTCAAGGTGCCCGCCAAGCGCATCATTGCAGCGCGCAACCCTGTGCGCTACAGCGGCCGCCCCAGGCTCGGCACCGTCGTCGAGCTGTTGCGTGCCACCGACGAGCTTGCCAAGCGCCTCGGCGAGGTCAGCATCCCGTTCCTTGTCGTGCACGGCAGCGCCGACGAGGTTACCGACCCGGAAGTCAGCCGCGCCCTGTACGCCACCGCCGCCAGCAAGGACAAGACTATCAAGATATACGACGGGATGCTCCACTCCTTTGCTATTTGGGGAACCGGACGAGAACATCGAGCGTGTCCGTGGCGACATCCTGGTATGGCTCAAGGAGAGATGCACAACGCCGGCAACTCCCCGTGACATACCTGTCGAATAAAGCATTCCAGGCTGTTCAGATTCCATTGTATGGATGGATTACACAAGAAAAATGGTTTCATGTACAACGATTCTTATAGTTGCTACTATATATATATACTCCGTATTTGACTATAAACTCTCTGGTCAGGTTTAGTGGCTTGGATATACAAAATGTTGGTTGCCTGATCAGTGTAAAAGAATTCTTGGGGTCGATAATATCAGCTCTCTTCGGGTGCTATTGATGGCAGCACAAGGCGTTCTCTGCCCTGTACAAGCTTGGCAGAACGAATTTTATCTCCGGTCTTAATCTGCGACAGAACATCTCTTCCATCCGTGGTATACCTGCAATTGTTTGGATATATGCATAAAATTTCTTACAACGTCCTTATTCACAATGGAATAGATCAATTTTGCTGCTCATTGATCACATAATGAAATCAGTCACAACTTACCCAAAAACAGAAAATTGTCCCTCATCAAACGATATTCCTCCTAAGCCAGACTACAGAAAAGAGAGAAACATATTAGTAACTCACATATCTATACACAATTCATGCTTCTACAGATCATTGCAGGCTGGAGAAGCGACTTATTATTACTTATTATATTAGTTGATTGGGCATTCATACCCTTTGTATGACCTGGCAGAGTCTGGTGTGTCATCTGAATACTTATATTCAGCTTTATGTTTAAAGAAAAGCAAATATAGTTTAAAGTAGTATAGGCAAGTAGGTACACTATTCAACCAAGTACACTCAGATTTGATCTTTAAATTGGGTATGTAATTCTGGCCTTTTTGTTACTCACGTTTCTCTTGTCATAAAGATAGAAGAAGAACTGTGTTGGTGAGGAGTATTCATCTGAATCCACACTATGTGCCATGGCAACAGAACCATACACCGACATCGGCAGGACTGGCAATTCTCCATCCTAGAATAGATGAAGCAAAAGAAATGAATTACAGCAGAGGAGACCTTCACCTAAAAATACAGAGATATATGCCCATCACCACTAAACCAGTCTAGGAGAGTGACTGACCTGAATGCTTAGTGGAGTTCTGTACAATGGTTCGAATTGTCCTGCTGGCTTGACCTCTAATGGAACAGTATACCCGTTTTTTCCAGTCTCATTATCAGCAATAATTGCCTGGCTTGCACATTTAAGTGTTACCCCGTCATATGCCCCATCCAAGACCTGAAGGAAGGTTGCTACATTGAATGAGAACCGGTGATAAGAACAAAGAACTCGTAAAGTAAAACTTCAAGAATTGTAAATATGTTACAGTAAGATTCTGGAAAATCCTGTTCAATAAAAAGATGTTTCTGTTCACACCTGCTGTTCTTTTACCTGTTTTTTGGACATTGTCTTTAATACACGTCTTTTGCATCTTTCTTTTTTTTTTCCTAAACATTTGCTACTAAAAGTTATTGAAGAGATCTTCATCTGCTAATATCATTTTTGCTTGACGAAGCTTAGTACTTTGTGTTTTATAATGGTCCAAATTAGTACATTGTTGTTCCAAGGGTGAGAATACAAGTTTACAATTTGATAATTTTCCCCGAAACAGCCAGGAGCAAACAATAAGATGGGGTCAAAGTCAAGCTGCCTTACCAATTTTGCAAAGTTTCCAGCAGTCAGTGGAGCAGAGTACCCATCAATAATGACCTACATTAGTAAACAATCAGCACCCAACATAATTCTCCAGATGTCACGACAAATCGTAGCAGCAACTACCATAACTCTTTATAATATTATTCTCAGAACAGATGGTGTGGGGAAAAATGCTAGAAAAATCTTGAATTAAAACTGCAGATTAATAGCTTTCCATGGACTAAAACTTTACTATGCCACTGTTATCTACCTGAATCGTAGCAACATTTTTTCGGTTCACCACCACCAGTTGGAAAGAATGTTGAACCGTCACCTTTTCAACTGTGAATTCAATAACTCCTCTTCCTGTTAGCCTATTAATAGCAAGCTGTTTAAACTAAATTTCATAAAAAGTTGTTTGTCAGAAATTGTAGAACTGCATGCTCAAATTATGCAAACACCCCCAGAAACTGAACATTTCAATTGACATTGGATCCTAAATCTACATTTATTGCTAAAGATGTTGTGCAGTTTATTAAAATACTCAAAATTAACTGTGATAAGGATTTGACCCTGATACTGGGAAATTCAAAAGGAACAATGTTCTCACCCATACTACCAAGCACTAACTGAACATCAACCATTTCAAATCCTATATGATGGAAACAAAATGTTTAGCAATTCAGACAATCTAAGTTCAACGGACATGGTTAAGAAAATAACTAGCAGTGTTTTGCACAAGTAGATTTGATAGCAGAACAGTGTGAAAATAGTGGTAAATTGATGTTGTTATTATCACTGAGCACTGCAATATAGAAATTAGAGGAGGTTTTGCAATGCACGTGGATTTCAAATTAAATTTCTATAGGGCAGCATCGATCCCTCATCAGTAACATCAGGCAGAAGCAGTTGGTATTCTCATGCTGAGCCCCTGCACTGAACATATGTATATAATAACTATGTCCTGCATGATCGAATTCCATAACAACTACATTCAGCTAAGTTATGATCCAGAACCTGTGCTAGTTTAGTTGGAACAAGAAAAACAATTATGAAAAAAAAAGTGCAAGCATGACAGAAATAGAATTTAGAGCTTAAGAGAAAATCAATAAATTGTCACCTTGGATACTGTAAGTACTGTTGTGGCAGGAGAAAGGACAGACCAGGAGCCTATTCAAAGGGGAGAATAATGTTCAAAGTAATCAGAATGGTTACTGGAACCGAATTCCTTGTTCTAAGCATTGTCTAAATTATATCCAATAGTGTTTGGGTGAGGTACCTGTAACAGCTCCAATTCAGCAACAGTATCAAGTGACGAAGCAAGTGCTATAGAAAGTTTGTCAGGGTCCTTCTCCTTAATATAATTCAAGAGAGTCTGAAAACCACCCTGAAGATGATGCGAAATAGCTCAGCTATCATGCAATAAGAATAAAGATTCATGGCTAAATACAGGTAGAAAATGGGTTCATGTTTGTTCAGTTAACTACATTTTGCACCCTTAGCATTTTTAAATCACCTTCTCTTCGAGTAGTGAAGTATATAGCTTGGTCCCCTCCTCCTTATGCTCTGCAGGAATGCTTCCCAGGATCGCCTCCTTGTTGTCCATTGCTATCTGCACAAGAGCACAGAGTGGTATATGTATGAAGTGCAATCCTATCAAGTGGAACTCACAAGTGCACCGCAAAAGGCCAATGTCCAGATCAAGCATGTGCCATCAGTCTGGATAGCTCCAGGAATTAGTTCTCCGAACTCTGAAGAGCAACCAGAAAAAATAACATGCCATGGAAACAGAAAATTTACTTTGATGGAGTTCTTCACATCGCTCTCCATGGAACCGTATGGCTTCCTCTGCGGTATCCTCAACAAGTACGAAATATCCTCCAGCGATTCCTGCCAAATGCAGCAACGTAAGGCAACGCCCAGACGGAAGAATCGAATAAGCAAGCCTACATGCAAATTCTGATTAGAAGGTAAACCTGTATAGCCTTCATGTTCGGGTTGGCGGGAATCGCCCTCCTCAGGGCCAGCTCCCCGGTCCTCGGCACCTTCGTGTCAGGCGAGTAAAGTACCGCGTTCGCCGGCAGCGACACGGAAATCTGGGCTACGATGGCGAGCGCCGCGGCCGCGCCCCTCAGCCACTCCAGAATCCCCTCATCCTACATGAAACCCACCGTGCCAGTAAAGCAATAGACGTTGAAAACTCGGGAGGTAGGTGACATGCCCACCTCAGGCGCAAAAGAGGGATGGTGTGGGCGGCGGTGGGAGGCGCGGATGACCCGAGCGCGAGCGACGCGGCCATGGAAGCTAAGCTGCGCGCAGCTACTGTAGCTGGCCGCCACAGGGCCAGGGGCGTGAGACGCTGGTCGGGCGCCGGCGAGCGCCATCGCGGCCACGCACGACGCCATGGTGTGCGGGAGATTGGAAGGAATGGTGTCCGTTGCTGCCGTCGCCGTCGAGGCGGTGGTGGCCCTCTAGCGTCGATTCCCAACCAGTAAGCTGCAATCCGGTTCGAACTGGCTCGGTTTGGCTCCTCTTGAGCTACGGGCCGGCACGGCCCAAAGTCTCATCGTGGAGAGAAATTTCAATATGTAATATGTAAAGTTTGTAGGGTATATTTGGATTGGGTGACTAAAACTTTAGTCACCTCTGTTTTAGTTATTTTTAGTCACTTCATTTTTAAACAGAAGTGACTAAAATCCAAAAAAATGAATAAAATTGAGAAGTCAAGGTACCTCCAACTTTATATTTTAGCCCAAATGACTAAAGTTTAGTCACATGACTAAAAATCCAAACACCCCCTTAAACTATCCAAAGTGTAAGTTTTTAGCGATGCTAAGAAAGCGAAAAGGGTACGAAGCATGGAGGCACAACATTGTGTGTACTGATGCTCAAACAAGAAAGGGAAAATTGTTAGACGGTCCTTGTTTTGTTATGAAGTCTAGTTGGTCGTTTGCACTCATTTTTTAACTTTGCATGTTTATCCTTATTTTTAGTCTTCAAATTGCATGGTTGCCCCTGTTTTTTTCCTGTTTCGAGCTTGAATTTCACGTTTTCAGGGACAATCATGCAATTGAAAGACAAAAAACAGGGGCAATCATGCAAAGTTAAAAAATAAGGGTAAACAAGAAATTAGACCTCAAAATAGGCGCAGTCTTACAAATGGCCCAAGAAGAAACATATGAGTCGGGTCATCTTCATTAACCATAAATTCTACGTGTCTTTTGAAGCCTCAAAGCCAACATTGTGGCAATGCTTGGATTTTGGTTTTTTAGATGAAGGGGCAACTACACGTTGTGGCCATACTTAGAGGTCAACTACCTCGCCTACGTAGACTACCTTGCCTACTTCGTCCACATTGTCTTCATTGAACGCTCAATTATGAAAAGAAAGTATAAAGGGCTCAAGGTCATACGAAAGAGTAAGATGTCAAACACAAGGCCATAGAGGTTTGAGCGAAGATTGACATCGAAGATTAGCTAATGATAATATCATCCATATATTGTCTTTGTATAGAGGAGAGCTACATGTTGAGACTGAGTTGTAATTAGAGCCACACGTAATTGTGTTAACCTACTAGGTCTTGCGCTAAAAAATGAATAGTTGAGGGACTATCATTAGGGTGTATTATATGTTAGGGCCTCCTTTGGTGTTTTTTTTTGGGTTTAATTTCAGAACTTAGGGTCTAGTAAGATAATGTTTAGGGCCTATTTGATAGCCCCAAGACTCTCTATTGTAAAATACACGCTCTATCAAGAACATTATGAAAGCATTTTCTTCCACTTTTGTATATAAGGATGGGGGATGTGGAGGAGGATTTTGGCCTCACATTCATTTCACTCTTCGCCTTCCACTCTTCTCTCTTCTCTCATTTTTGAGTTAGAGCAACAAACAAAGCCAGCGGTTCCACCAAAAGCATGACAACCGAGCGGCAATCAACCACAGCCCACTCCATGAAATATCAACATCATGAAATCTCACCATCATGATAACCAAAATGTACGGCTATTTAGCAATAGACAACTTAATAACCAATATTAATTGTATAGGCTTAACGAGTTCAATTAGAATAAATACACGAATAAAATTTGGAAGATTTGAGCAGACTCATCAAACCATCTTCCAACACCATGATAGTTGAGTAGAAACATTATAAGAAGCAATTACAATGTGATAATAATTAAGTACAAAGATAATTTATGAGTTATGCAGCACATCCTCCTATTAAACAAAATACAAGAATTAATATTTAGATGCAAGATCGAGTATCTTTTGCAGAAGCAATGGTCTTGTTCCTTTCGTCTTCTAAGATAACACTTTCCATACATTTCCAATAAGTCAACAATATCTGTTTTGCTTGCAAAAAATGAACAATTATTTTGCAACAGGCTTAATTCAACCACTTGCATAAGTTTTTTTTTTTTTGCCTAATCTCCAACTGTTGATAGTAAGTAATTACAGAACAATATACCTCCAATATCAATAAAATTGTTTCAATGTATGGTTGACTCATATCTCTAAGAGTCTCACTTTTGTCCCCCCAATAGAACTTTTAAATAGGCTGCTGCAGCATGTGAGATTTATGTTTGGTTATACCCACCTTCAAGTGGCATAACGATAGGTGCCAATGGCTTCAGCTAATTACAATGAAAAGAGTTATAACAAAAAGAGTAGAAACAAAATGTATACAAACAAGGGCAAGGCTTAAAGTAAAATCCTTTCACAACCCGGTTGTACTTTGGTGGCTATGAGGGGCACATTGGTGGCAACGTGTGGCATGAGGTGCCTATTGGGGGCGATGGCGGCACGCGAGGGGAGGGAGAGGGTGGCGTGCATGAGCGGGAAAAGGAGAAGGAGCAAAGGATCTACACATGGTGGCGGCGTGAAATGAGAAGAAGAAGCGGTCGCACACGTAAGAGAGCAAGAGAGGGATAGGGATAAGGGAAGGGTCTTCTTTATTTCTTTCTTAATCTCAAATGATTACAGATCCATTGTATTTATAGTCCAGGAAAGGCTTACATCTAAAGAAATCTACTAATCTATTCCTATTTTATTCCCTATAAATAATAATTGCTTAACAATGGAGATAACGGCGATGATGGCGGGTACGGGGCTACCTCGGGCATGGCTAGGCCCCTTAGGCCCTTCGATGGGCTGTGACAAGACCTTTCGCAAAGAATATTAGTTGATCTAAGACTTGAGTGCTTGACTTGATTCTTCTGTCTTTTAATTACTCAAGATCCAAGTGAGAGTAAAAGCACCATAGTTTGGTAATAAGAGTGAGTTTAAAGTCAGAATAAGTTTATCCGATTCAGACTAGAGTTTCTTTTTGAAAGCATGTGTACTCTATAAGAATTAAAACATCATAGCAACTCCTGATCCAAGTTTGTCTTTTAGTATATGAGCTTTGCTAAGGGTCTAGCAAAGGGTAAGCTTGGAGGAGCTTATTGACGGTAGTTAACGACAATTTTTTTTACCATCAACTCCTACATTAAATGATACAAAAGGAATTACAAACACTAGATATAGGATTTGATTCTTATAAGTTCCACGAGTTTGGTGTTTTCATATGTCTTGCCGGATTTCATAGATTTTCACTGAATAAAACTATCTTATATGTTGGATTAGAGTGCACCATTGCGAAGAGCTCGCTGAGACGATCAAAATGGACATATACTTTCCACATTTGGAATCCATAGAATCAAAAGTTATGAACCACGACCATTGGTATGAATTCCCAGGACCTAGAGGACAACAAGAGCCAACTCGCCAAAGATGGGGCCGCCCGGCACCAAGGTTTGGCTAAACGGGCCCAGCTTCCGAAAGCTTCTTCCACCGACCTATGGGAACCCTAGAATCATATTCAATCGTTGATTTAAGTCGATTTGATCCAACGACCTAAATTTAGCACCGGACGACAATGGCTAGCCCAAGTCGGGCAATCAAATAGACCATTTGAAGCCTTAAAACCAACATTGTGTCAATGCTTGGATTTTGGTTTTGAGATGAAGCGGCACTTGGAAATTTTTTTAGCACCGAACAACTTGTGGCCAATCTTAGAGGTCAACTACCTCGCCTACCTAGACTACCTTGCCTACTTCATCCACATTGTCTTCCGTGAATGCTGAATTATGAAAAGAAAGTATAAAGGGTTCAAGGTCATATGAAGGAACAAGCTATTAAACACGGTGTTGTAGAGGTTTGAGCGGAGGTTGACACCCAAGACAAGCTAATGATAATATCATTAATAGATTATCTTTATATAGAGGAAAGCTAAATGTTGAGACTGAGTTGTAATTAGGGCCACACTTAATTGTATTAACTTGTTGTCTTGTACTTTCAATAAAAATGAAAAGTTGAAGGACTACCATTAGGGTGTATTATATGTTATGACGTCCATTGGTGTTTTGGGGTTTAATTTTAGAACTTAGGGGCTGGTAAGATAATGTTTAGGGCCTATTTGATAGGCCCAAGAGACTCTTGTAAAATACAAGCTCTATTAGGAAAATAGTGAAACCTTTTCTCCCACTTTTTGTATAAAAGGGGAAAGGAGGGGGATGTGTGGAGGAGGATTTTGGCCTCACATTCATTTGACTCTCTACCTTCTACTCTTCTCCCTTCTATCATTTTTGTGTTAGAGCAACTCTTAGCTATTTCCTAGCATAGAGTACAGTTTTAGACATTTTGTGATATAAAATTGACTCCAGCAGATGTTATATATTTTCCATAAATCTCGGTAGCTATATAAAGCTAGCGAATTTGCTCACTGTCTCGCTCTCCCGCACCACACTATATATGTTCTGACATGGCTTCTTGCAAGTGCAACTCAAGTGGCTAGTTGTAAGGATATAGAGAAGTTTTCTTACCACTTAGCATGATATATGTCCCAATCGAGTAACAAGATTTTTTTTTTTTTATCCCATGTATGTAAAATATTTCAAAAATTAATTAAAACAATTTTATAGCGTTATTTCATGCTTAATAAATAAATTGATTATAGAACATATACATGTGTGTTAAGTAGATTTTCAGCAACAATGGATACATTATTCACAAAGTAAAACACACGAGGTGGGCCATCAATGCCAACATGGTGACCAAGATTGAAAAGTGATAGATAGAGAAGGAACCATACAAGAAAAATAAAAACAAAGCAAAGTGCTTTCGTTACATATATATACAAGTGGTAAAATATAGCTTACGAGAAGAAAAATATACCTTCAACACTCCTCCAAAGAACCAGTAAATACGGCCTTAGTTGCCCCAATGCCGCTACACAAAAAAAAAAAAAAAACATTTCGAAACATTTCCTGGTTATGTACGCCTTCCAGGCTTTCAATTTCCACTTCATCACACTCAAATATTTGGTGCGCCAACATTCTATCATCATAAATAATGGCAACATTTTGCACAACACACGTGTTCTATGAGTGTCTTGTTTTTGTATCTTTCTTTGGAGACATCACAGTTGTCTGGATTTTTGTAGCTTTCTTTAGAGACATCACAATTGTCTACCATGAGTCTTTCTTCTTTCATATGTCACATGCCCCTATTTCTACCACAGTATCCATTTGTCAACCAAGTATTATGAAGTTCAAGCCTAACACACAATCCACATAGATATCCAAATTTCTTATCAAGTAGTTCAAAGCGTCAAATATAACAATTTACTGTAGGTCTACTATCTCATGACATATTGCATTATTTATTCAAAAGTGATACCACTAGTAGGTATGTTCACACTAATGACGCTCTGCTTCCATTACTTGAAGACGCCCAAATCATCACCAAGTTTCTTTTGTGACGAAAAGGTCCTCATCACCTATTGGACGTCGATTTGTCAAAACGTGTCGAAATGATGATTTTTGTCATAGAAGTGCCTCCATTCAATGACGAAAAGGTCATCACCATGGATGTGTTTTTCATTCTATGACGCCATGGTTTTCGTCACAATCAGCCATCTATCAGCATTCCTAACGCTGTCGTTAAACGACGTTAGTGGGCTATGACGATTCACTTTCGTCATGGAAAGAAATCTCTTTCAACATAATCGTTCGTCTAACGACGTATGTGATGCTGACTGTGACAGCTGACATGGCATGATACGTGTCTGCTGACATGGCCGATACGTGGATGCTAATGTGGCATGACACGTGCCATTTTTAAAATACCACGTGGCCCAATTAGGTTCTACCATGTGTCCTCTTTTTTATCGGGACACACATTTCCAGTAGTATACACCACATAATCAACTCCAACCATTTTGTTACCTAAGTACGTAGTACAATGTAACTGAACAATATAGCCACGAAATAAGCTCACCAACGGTGTCGGTGTTTTGAGAACCGGGGTATCCCAAGTACCGGCAATAATTTATAGGCTATGTGCTCCCCACCTAATGGCATGTGCGAGTTGGAAGACGAAGGGTTTATCCTGGTTCAGGCCATGAAGCCCTACGTCCAGCAGCTGAGTCTTTTCGTATTACCTCGCACCAAATGTGCACGGGAACCAAGGCGGTTACAAGTAATTTTAGGAATGAAGGAGAACTTCAATCCCGGGATGAGGATAGCTAAGTGTGAAAACCTAGAAGAGTCGATCCGTTTTACTGTGGCATTACTCTCCCTTTTATAGTGTAAAGGAGAGCTAATGGGTACAATACGTGTCGTGTACAAATGCTAAGGTGTCTACCGTCCGGGGTCGTATGCGTATCATGCCCGAGCCCGGACCTCGGGTTCTCTAGTGGGAGTGCTGTAGTGAGGACGCGCGTCCTTGTAGCTCCTGGGTGCGTGTCTTTCGCCCGAAGGGAGGGTCTCCCGAGGACCCAATGGGGATCCTCTGATCCCTGCATGAATCCGGCTTGTCTGGGAAGCGTCATGGTGGCGTGTCAATACCCCGAGGGTCTTCGGATACGTGTCGGGGAGGTGGAGCATTAAGCAAACAAACAGTGCGACCGTGGTTTCCCGTCTTGCGGTGGCTTGCGGAAGGCAACCACTCTCTTTACGTCACATCAACGGGGATGCGAAGAGATAACGGAGCGGTGAATCGACAGGGCAATCAATTGTCACACACTGCGCCCGTGGAGGCGGGCATTTAATGCGGCTGCCCCCCACTACCCGGTTGGTATTTCAAGGTGCGCCCGAGGCCGCCCGCCCTTTGGGTGAGATGGAAATAAGCGGTTTGGGTGCTCCTACCCTCGGGCGGGCGGAAGAGTCTTGCCCGGGAGTCCCGGCCCTCGGCGAGACGGCCCGCCCCCGGGGATCTTGGCCCCGGGCGGGCGGAACTTGAGTCCCGGGGTCTCTCGGTCCTCGGGTTAGGAGCGTATCATGAGGTGAGCAGGCCTGGTGGGCTGGTTTTTGACCAGTTATGGGCCGATTCGGGCCATATGTTGATGGGCTATGATAAGCCTGTTATGTGGATTGCTCTTTAGTTCATCTTCTCTATACTCTTGACGGCCCCAACGACACTCTTTTTGGATTTGTTTAGGCGTCACCACCTCGGACCCTCTTGGCCCGGGCAGGGTGATTCATCTTCATGCGGTTGGTGAGTTGGGCCTTGTTAATGGAGTATTTGGAGATAAACCGTCTTGGGCCTCTTAGTGGGCCGAGAAGGTGTCCTTCGTGTTAATTCCTCCATGCTTGTAGATCGGCCAGTGGCCGGTTTTTGCCCTCCTGGCTGACTCCTAGCCCAAAGATGCGTCTTGGGCCGTAAGGCCTGGTGTCGTCTTCTGGTCAGATCTCCTTTTTGGGCTTCTGGGCTGCATCATCCTCCCTGGGCTATGAGTTTATTCGTGGGCCGATTATTTTGGCCCCCGACAAACGGTATTAACAAATGATATGGAATGTTTTCACAAAAAAGTAACTCCAATTAATGAGATTCCTCAAAGATATTAAGGTCTCAGAGTGTCCTTCAAAACACAGATCACTAGACTGGACGTATAGGAGAGGCTTGGGTTTCAAAGACCTTACCATGCGGTTAATATGGAAACGTTGTCCACATGGTATGTTATGGGGCACTAATAATCACTCTCAACATCAAAACTAGTAGTCAAATCAACCCAAACATGCAAAACTAATAGTCAAATCAACACAGATGTGCAAAACTAACAAATCTAGAGTGGATCTTTCAAACCTGCGACGTCAACAAGCAAAGGTTTGAAGTAGATATAGCAACGACATCAACAAACAGAGGTTGAAGTGAACCCACCCAAGAGCCGAGCAGATTTAATCTATCAGGCGAGCAAAACACTACAAGCCGAAAACACCGAGTCAAGCTAGAGAAGAGTAGATCTAGGTGCAATCTATCAAAACGAATTACAGATCAAGCGCGGACGAGCTCTAGCTCGGTTGGTAGCGCTGGCAGTGGCCAAGCTGCCCACCACGGTTCGATTCCCAAACTGGGCGACCGTGGGTGCCGCACCAGGGGATTTTTCCCAGTTTCTCGCCTGGTTCTCCGAGCCGCCTCTCTTCGCGTTGGAAGTTCAACAAATATTGCGACGAACTTCGTTGCCCCTCGAAGGACGTGAACTTCCAAGTCTGTGTGTAGCTGTAGGTCTGGTTTGTATACAGGTGGTGTGCATGTGTAGGTGTGCGTGTGTGTATGAACAGATACTACAACTGTACCCGGATGAGAGGCATCGTAAAAAAAAGAATTACGGATCAAGAAAATCATGGCGCAACCAATGAAATTTAATTGGAGGAAGGAGGAGCAAAGCTACTCACTCGTATCATCCCATGATGTATCATAAGGTGTATCCTTAAATGCAACGGTCAAAGTCGGTGGTAGGATGCTTGAATATCGACTTAGCCACGAAGGTTGTGAAAGTGGTTCGTTAGTTTCATCGCAATCGCAATCGTAATTGCGGTAGTAAGTGGCTTCTCCGCTCCCAAGATTGTGCGTGGCATCACCACCACACTTCGCACGGAAGTGCAAAGTATCAGAACGATATCAAAGGCATCTACCGAAACAGAAACCATGCAATTGTGAATGGAAATGAAACCCTAGTGAAGCTTGTTTATATACTCTTACGTGAGGGTTCACATGTTAGGCGGATACTGTGGGTTTGTGGGCATGCTTTTTACGTGCCCGTTTAACTTTGCCTGTTGGACACAGTTCTACACCCGCGCCCGTGCCCGCGGGCACATATTTGCGCCCTTATCCGCTCCCGGCGGTTTGGGTGCCCGCGGGTATGCGGGTTTTACCCTGCCCGTTGCCATCAGTGCCATCTCCATCATCTGTTCTTATTCTTGAAGTGTCTGTGTCTCCATGATTATTTTATTATCTCCAGATGAGGGTAATTTCTTTTAAGAAATCTTTTCAAAGTAGGCTGATTTACTGTCAAACTATTAAATGAGTCACATAATACAAACTAATAAAATAGCCTGGCATCTTGCTCACTTGCTGGAATGAAGAACTAATGTTTTCTGAGAATCTAGGTTCAGATTGAGGCGAATAACTGAAGAAAAAACCCTAAGAACTCAGAATTCATAGTTAATCGTTAATTGCAAACTGTGTAATTGGGTCCAAGGTGACGCCGGACAACTTGATCAGAGCACGAGCGTCGGCGGCGGTCCGGCTGTCCGGCCAGCGCCTAGCCCTAGAGGCGACGCCACACGGAAGGAGATTTGCGATTTGCGAACTGTTGATACATTTGTCGACTGTCGTTTGACCTTCTCGTATGTGGCTTGCGCTCCTTGCCAATAGATACGTACGTACCTTTTTTTTTTTTGAGGGGAAGATACGTACGTACCTGCACTAGCTAGTCGTGTACATGGGCCAGCTCAATAGAATAACTTAAGTGCAGATGGGCCAGCTCCCTTCTCGTACATGGGCCAGGCCGATGGACGGTGTCGCCGGCCGGCCAAAACGTGATCGATCGCCATCAGGAATTGCGTAGATTTCGTCGGTGTCGTCCGACCCCTACGCCATAACGTAGCTTCGCCACTGGCCTTCAGAACCTCGATGCCCCGACGGACCTGCAAATGGTAAAACCGATCGGAAGTATCTGTCGCTGTCAACCAAGGTCCAGCACTCGTCGCTAGGCTTAGCGACGACGAGCACACAGGGAGAACCGAAGCTGACTGCCACCGTGGAGGCATCGACGATGCCGGCGCCATCGACCTTGATAATCTTTCCTAGATTCCTGTCTAGCTGCCAGTGCCGCTCCGGTTTCAGCAGCGCGATCACCGGCGGCATATCGGTGAGCTGGCGCGTGAGCGGGTTAAGCAGGCGGACAGCGTGTGTGGGCTCGTCGAGCAGCAGGATGAGGCCCTCCGGGGTGAGCGCGAGCAAAGCGTGCACCTCCATCTCCGGGAGGTCCGTCTGGATACACTCGCCGGTGGTGATGTTGAGGAATCGGCGGCAGCGGGGGCGCGTCGCGGCCTTGTCAAGCATGATCCACTGCCGGGGGTGGTAGCGGCTATCACCAAAGCAGCTTTGCGACCGCGGATCCGGCGAGCACCGCCGCCACGCAGTGCACACGGCGCGGAACCGGACGTAGTCAGCCACGTCTTTTGCTAAGACGAGCCCCGCGATCACGCCGGCCGGTCCGTCTCCAAGGTTCGTCCAGTCCCTTCTTTCTCTGCTACCGAACGGACTTATAGAGTTTTATAACAATTGAAAGAAAGAAAGAAAAAAAAAAATGACATGATTCCAAATATCGATGAGTTTTATAACATGATATCATGATTCAAATGAACATAATATCGATCAGAGCCAGCTGGTAAATGCACGCACCTGTCTGGACGTTGCGGTGCGCGCGCGTTTCGTCCCCCACGACAGGTTAGCAGGCGAGGAATGTGTCTGGGCAGTGAAGCTGAAGCAGAGGCGAGGAGCATCCAGAATGGCAGTCGATCACCGCTTCGACCGACGGGACGGTATCTGAGCTCGGAAGACCGATCGCTTCGCCATGGCTCGACCCCACCGCAGCGGAATTGATGGAAGCGGCTGGGAAACGACTACGGTTCGTTTGTTTCGTTCGTGTCTTGGAGCAGTTCAGTTGTTTTATGGCCCGTGTGGGGATTGGAAGCGGCGGCGGCGGTGTCCGACTTCTATTCCGGTTCCCAGCCAGGTTTTCTTTTAAAAACCAAGCCATTTTTTTTTTTTTTTTTTTTGAGCATAAGAAACCCAGCCAGTTTGGCAACGGGTCGACACCGTAATGTCAGTCTTCAGCATGGGCCTCACTTTCTCTCTCTGTCGGCCCAAGCTTGGCCCAATCTCTCCGTTGGGCTAGTTTGACCACATTAGCGGGACGAGAAGTGTCAGCCCAGGGCCACGGCGACGGGGGACTGGACTGGATTTGGACAGAGGGCCCCACCGTGTAGGCGCACGGCGGCGCCAAGCAGACAGACTGCCATGGCCTGCGCTGCCTACGAAACCACCGGCACGGCGTTGCGCCCGACACGCCCACTCCGAGCGGCGGGTGGCTGCCTGCCTCGATGCCGCTTGCCGCGGCACCCCGCCTGCCCCTGGTTCCCTGATCGACCACGCCGTCTCCACCTGGCACCGGCAAGGCCAGAGGGGCGCAGGGCTCACGCATCGCCATCACTCCCACACGCGCGTCCAACCTGGATCGCCGCGCTCCCCTGCAGCCTGCACTGCACGGCACCCCTCATCAACTCAACTGTTAATCGCCCGGTTAATCCCCATGTCCAATCAAGCAATCACTGCTCTAGGCTTGTTGCTGGGCTTAGATTAGGCGGGTGAGTTCGGCTCTCACGCGTCACGGCGTTCATGCATGCTGCTCGTCCTCGTCTCCATCAAATCAATCCATCTGAAGTCCAAACGGTGGTACCAACCGCCACTGCACGTTCTCTAACCTTTTAGTAATCCGATTCCAAAGCATGAAGGTTTACTTACTCTACTCTTTATTGGTAGGAATAGGACTCGCGGTAACCATGATTGGGGCAGTACAGTACAGTTGGTGTCTTTCCTCCTGCCATGGATGGATATAGTACTACAAGTAACAGGTAGCCCGGCCACGGCCAGGCCATGCATCGGGCTATGCCAGTTGGGGATGCGTGTACCGAGCCCGCGGAATTTATGGAGCTGCTGCTGATCAGCACGAGGGATGCTCCCCGTCCTGCGTACCGCCGCCCTTAAACTAGTGTCCTCGGCACCAACATTTTTCTACGAGAAGGAGGAGGACCGAGGAAGGATGGCAGAAGATCATTGAGGACCGTGTGGATCGTTATCTCCTAATCTCTCGTATGATATGCTCCTGGGATTCGCGTTCGACGAACCAAGACGAATTAAGTACGCACATATCACTGTTGACTTGGATCGTCCAAAACGGTGGTGCTACGGTGGTGTTACTTGTGCTGTTTGTGCAGTGCAAACAGCGTCTCTTCGATGTCAAAAGTGCCGGATCGAGACGTCGAGGATCAAACATGACCCCGTAATTCGCTTGTGGTGCTAGTTAACTTGCTAACTAAGACGCGCCAGAGAATCACAGGCAAGATCGAGCGGAAGAGCCTCTGTGGACAAACAAACAAGTCCCCATTCCCGGAGCGCCGCTCATTTGGACGACGACGACGAGCCTCTCAACACTACTTTCGCCGTTTCGCGAGCATCGATCCTCCTCCTCCATTGGTACGCGGGCCCTTTCTCCTCTTCATACTCCTACATAGTATCAGTAGGACTCTAGGACTCACAAAGTCGCAAAGCTTCCAAAGTTTTTGTCCCGCTCTCGGTTGACGTAGCTGATGG
This sequence comes from Hyparrhenia diplandra, assembly GCA_015847255.1. Lineage (NCBI taxonomy): Eukaryota > Viridiplantae > Streptophyta > Magnoliopsida > Poales > Poaceae > Hyparrhenia > Hyparrhenia diplandra. The sequence goes on along the minus strand of JADLZK010005675.1, from coordinate 46,302 downwards.
AAAACGGAGTCTCTTTTACGCCATGCATCGAGCCAGCAGCCGCTTGCAGCGAAGTGCGTGATCAGGTCAGGTAGGCGCGCGGGCAACGACACTTGCCTTTTGTTAGAGTGACAGGTGTCGGAGCGATATGCTTGTCCTGATTCCGATCGGATGACTCGTCCCGAGGCTTCGTTTCGAGTCTTGTTCGCCATATCAGTAACCAGTGGAAGTGGCGATTTGTTTAGATTTTTACTTAGAAAACGTCCTCTCACATGTGTGTCACGATTAGGTTCATTAGACCAGTTTGTTTAGTGACGCTGACACTACTAATCGAAGGGCATTATCTGCCAGGTGGCCTGCATCATCCTGCAGATCTGAGCTCATCCGCGCTCGCTCGAGTTGTTGACTTGTCCAAGGGGGCTTCAATTCAACAGCTGCTCTACGTAACACGTACTATGTACACTACGGTACAACTACAGCCAATGTTTACACCTTACAGTCGTGTATGTATCTTTCCAATGAAGATTCATTCAAGTACCGTAAACGGACCAACTAAACCCAAGTATGTTTTGCATTCCATCCTCCCTTGCTACGCGGGTGTCTTTCTCCGAACATTCTTTCAAGTACTGTATGAACGGGGAGTATTGTGTCATAACATTTACTTCCCTTTATTTAAGCAATTAAGCATCTTTCCTATACAACAGGCGTCTGAAATCCTGCATGATTTCAGGCGACCGTGAAATCTCCGTCATCGTCTTCCTCAACTCCGGTGGCTCCTCCACCCTATTCCCTGCCCTCCAGCGAGCATCTCCTCCTCCTCCTCCCTCCCTCTGTGAGTTGTTCTTCCTATAGAAAGCTCTGTGGTCTGTGATCTCTGTGGGGGTAGAGGGCGGAGCTCTGGCGAACCCTAGAGCCCGCGACAGGGTGGTTGCTGGTGGCAGGGGAGCGCGGAAACGAGAGGGCGGCAAGAGGAAGAAGATGAACAATAGCCGGCGAGAGGAAGAAGATGAAGAGTGCCTACCTAATCTGGAACATTCGTTTTAGATCGTGTGACTGAGATTCGTCGCCTGAAATCCCACCTTTTTTTAGCAACTCCCTTAGTTAAGGCATTGCTTGATAATATGATGTTTTTCCGCTTCAAATGCGACAACTACGATGCGCTCCTCTATCTCTCTCTCACATGGTCAATTGTACTATACTCCTATGTACGGTAACTATAAATCATTGAATGGTGAATTTATAGTTGTTAGCTATTTAGAACTTGCACTCTTAATGCCTGCCTCTGTGCCTCAAGCCTCAAGCAGCAGCAGACCATAGGTACGTCAAGGCATTCAAGACGTCCAAGTACAATCACCAAAGGATTGCTAAGCTCTATGTGGATCGCGGATGTTAAAAGCCAGGAGGGATAAATTGTGAAATTGTCTAGATATTGTTAGAAGTTGTTTCCGGAAGCTATGGTTTCTATCTGGGGTCACGTAAGGGCTGGTGAAAGTTCTTTAAGTGACGCCGAGCAAACAAATAACAAGAGAAATAATATGAACTCTGTTTGTCAAGACTCTAGAAATAAGCCACTGCCTTTTTGTTACAATGCATAAAGGAGTTGCAGGCTGGAGCCGATCGACGAGGCTAAAAATAGCGCTCGTTTGCTATGACTCCTCACTTAATTATCTTTGTACGAAAAAGTATACTCACTCCGTTTTAAATTATAGTTTGTTTGACTTTTTTGACTCTAAGTATGATCACTCATCTTATTCAAAAAATTTATACAAAAATAGTCAAATTTAAGTCATTTTTAAATATCATTTGTTAAAAAGCAAGCCATACCAAAAGAAGTGATATTTTGCACAAAAATTTGAATAAGACGAGTGATCAAAGTTGGGGTTAAAAAAGTCAAGCGAACTAAAATTTGGAAACAATTTAGTACAACTTAGTTTAAACATTGATACCAATGTGCCATCCGATACATTTACTTGAGCACACCACATATTAATTTGTCCACCTTTTTACTAAATTACAAGTAATTTTGATATTTATAGACACATAGTTTTTACTGTGCACTTAGATATACATTGATGTATCTAGAAAAACCAAAATATTTGTATTTTTAGAATGGTGGAAGTAAGCAACATGTGTGTGCTTTATATATTCAGAGGCTTATATGTCGATCCTCATTCCTCGTCCTCTTTTTCCTTCAGTTACATCATCTTCATCTACACTAAGGGCTCGTTTGGCAAGTGATGGGAAGGGGTATGGGAATTCGAGGTGGAAGTTTGAGGAGGGAATAAGCGTGGGAGTTTGATTTCTAGTCTCAATTCTTTGTTTGGTATGTATTAGCAATTGATAGAGGGAGTTAAAAATAGAATTGGAGTCCACGTTTGATACGTGAGCTTAGGCATGAGAATTGACAACATTATTACTAATTTTAGTCTTTGTGCCTAGAACTCCCCTGTCACACCGATGAAATACCAGGTCCCCCAGGAAATAGATCGGTGGGAGTTCACCCTCTCAACGCCCTTTCCTTGTCGCTACAACTCCCTATCCTACTTAAACAAACAAATGAGTTTTAAGTCGCCCTCTTCAACTCTCATTCCCTCCCACCACTTCCCCAAACCAAACGAACCCTAACGATAATAGAATATTCCAGATAATAATGACACCACTTTTTGTGTGTGCCACCGGGTTATTAATTAAAAGAAATAAAATAACGGTTATTACTTATTGCCAAATGTTTGCATCGGGCAATTCTGTTCCTCGGAGGCTGGGAGCAGAGAGAAACCACATCGGGCCCTTGCCACCGTTGCGACGAAATGCCTTCGATGCCCCTTGCCCGCGTAGTACTTCTCCGCTCTCGCTTTGCTGCTCAGCGCCGCAGAAGAAGGGGTTATTTGGTTTCTTGCCCTTTACAATTTTCAACCTTTGAAATTTGCCCTTACAATTCAAGTAATTAGAAATTTATCCTTGCAATTCTCGTTCTCTTTGACACTTGCCCTGGTCTACGTATGCTAAGTAGCGAGGCCCACTTACATGTCATGTATTTGTGTACTGCCCTATATTACCCCTGGCTCAATGGATAAGGCAGCTGGCGTCCCGTTCTTCTCCCTTCTCTCTTCTTCCGTTCTTGTTCCGTCCTTCTCCGTCACGAATCGCAACGCCGTTGGCGGCGATTGGAGGCGGCGGGCTGTGATTGGAGGCGACGGCGAGCCACTAGTGCGTGTCGGCGCTTCGCCGCGGTCCGGCGAGGGCTTCCCAAATGACCGCCGCGGCACCGAGCACTCGGCCATTCACATCGGTGCCCATGAACATAGAGGCTCTGCGGCAAGGTCCCCGCATCGTCGCCCGTACTCCATGACGTGGGAGCCAAGGTTGTAGGGGGTTGTGCATCGACGTCCCAGATCGCGCGCCTCGGCAACTTCGGTCGCGGCGGACCGACACAGTGTCGAACTTTCGGGTGGTGGTTCCAGGTTGTCACCGCGGAGCAGTAGGTGCCCCAGCTGTGGTAGCCGCCGGCCGCGTGCTTCTTCTTGAAAGCGTCCACTAGGGACTTGTAGTTGTAGGACAATGAGGAAGTTGTAGACGTTCACATTATGTAGTCCTTGGGGACTACCGCAGATACACGTCCCTCGACCTCGGGTTGTCCGGGATGTCCGCGATGTCGTCGTACATGAAGACGATGATGTCGTGGAACGGCCGGACGGGCCCAGTCAGATCTACGACCACTAGGGTCGCCCTGCTTCGCCCACGCCCGTCCCGCCGCCGTGATATAGCATGCAAGAAGAAGGACGGTGCTTGGTCTGCCCGCGGCCGCCGTGGCAGACAACTGACAAGAAGGCGGCCGCCAAGGGGCACTCGCCGCGAGATCTTTGCCAAGCCAAGCAGCGACGGGATCTGCGGGCGGGTCTTGGTGGCAACCGCGCGCGTCGAGCTGACTCCTACCTGCGCAGCGTGGGCCTTTGCTTGAGCGCGGCGAGCGCAACGAGGGCGCCGCAGAAGCTTTTGTGCGCGTCTAGCGGGCATGTACGTGCTCACATTCTTATGCCTGGCGCCGCGGACAGAGCGGGAGAGGGTTGGGGTTCGTCGGTGGATGAATGAGACCGGCCCCAGCTTGCCTTGTCCTCGTCCCAGGGGCAATACTGCACCAATACGAAAATACAGGGCCAGTAGGTGGGACCAGGAGGCTGAATACGTAGATCAGGGCAAATGACAATGAGAATGAGAATTGCAAGGGCAAATTTCCAATTACTTGAATTGTAAAGGCAAATTTTAAAGGTTGAAAAATTGTAAGGGTATGAAACCAAATAACCCCAGAAGAAAAGGGACGCGTCGTGTACTCCGTGCCCGGCCCCTCCTCTCCCTCCTCGCAGTTGCAGCCCTCTCCTCCTGTAATCCTCTCCCACGCCTCCCGCTGACTCACGCGACGCGCGCGACGACGCGGCAGAGAAAGCCAGGAATTCCATAAAGGTCTCCGGTTTCGGAAGCCAAGCCAAGCCACTCCACTACTAGCGAAGGGCAGTAGCGAGCAATGGCGCATCGCGGGCCGTGACCGGCGTCGCTGGAGACGGGATAACAAGAATGGCTGCCATGGCGCGCTGGCCTGCGATGGCCCCGGCGGCCGGGCCGGGGAGAAGGCGGCTGCTGCAGCGGCGGCGGCCGCGGCGGCGGCCCGCGGCGGCGGAGGAGATGCGGTGGCGGCAGCTGAGACAGTGGCGTGAGCGCGGTGTCGTTCGGGTTCGTGGCCACCGCCATCCTCGTGTCCATGTTCCTCGCCATGGCCATCCTCGAGCACTTCCTCCGGCCCCCGGCCCACGCGCCCGGGCCCGGGCACGCGCCGCCCCGGGGATATTCCGCCGGCTTCGCCTCTTCCTCGGCCGCGGCGGCGAGCGCGGCGCCACCCCGGCGCGGATCTCGAGACGGCGAGGAAGCTCCAAGGCCACGCGCCCCTCGAGGTACTGGCTCCTACGGCACACTCTTCCCGCACGCTCTCCTCGCCTCCCGCCCATCCATGGCGCCACGCTTTAATGATTCCGTCGCCTAGCCTTTTGTTCCTCAGCTTTCTGTTCTCGCGTGGCTTGCTTTTCGCTACTCTTTGTGTCTGCGCATCTCATGGACCTGATTGCGAATCTTGTCGGACCCCGTTCTTGTCGTTCTCTAGTCTCTGCTATGCTCGAACGTAATGCAGCGGTGGAGTGGAGCGAAGGCATCTACTCCTAGCGAGGAAGATGAAACTGCAATGATGTCTTACCTGTAGCTGTTAAATAATTGGCCGTTAAAGAGATCGTGCAACTGCAGTCCCGTGGCCGTAGGTTTAGAAATTAGTACCACTCCTATTGTCCATTATATGTTTGTCTGTGTACAGGGAAAGACCATGCATTGCATATAACAAAGGTAAATGAAGCTATTTTTATCTAATATTCACATTCTAGTAGACATTTCGGTGTTATCAAAACATAGAAGCTGTTCAAATTTGCATTTGAGTTCTACTAGGACCGATGTAATCTGAGAGACCAGGAAATATCTAATCATTTTAGTGGGCATGCCATTGTTGATTGCTCCAACTTCATATATGCCCATCATGTAAATACTCTGCTTTTGCATCAATACTTTTTTTAGAAATTTCGTTTTATTAATTTCTTTTGGTAGCGCCGCCATTTATACTGGTCTCTGGAAACTTGAAAGTGGGGAAAAGTACTTGTTCTGTGCCATGAGAGGTTAGAGTAGATTACGGCACCAAGAATGTTCGATTTAGCATCTATCCTTGAATGCCATTCCTCTATCTTCTCCAAATTTTATCCTACAAGTTCAGTTAATGCATTTATACTTTGTCACGAGAATCTTCATATTTCTCTGAAGGAATTTGTAGTGAATGAGCCATAAAAGATTGGGACCTATAATCCTTCAGAAAGGTGAACATGGGTTATGGAATTGAGAGGGAAATTTGCCTGACAGCAGCAAACAGACAAGGGCCCATCCTTGTCTGCAGCCACACCAAAATTTGGTCCCAGTGTATTTTAGGAATTGGTTAACCACAGGACCACAACTACACATGGTCCCAGGTGCAGTTATCATTTTTGCTGCTTGAAAGTTGTATGTAGTAATGTGATAATGTCGAGCATCTTGTTATTAAGATGGGTCACCAATTTTTTTGTTTTTAAGGAAAAGATGTTTCAGCAGTTGAATTTAGTTACTGTTGCAATAGTGGGTTACACCATGGAGATAAAAAAAACATTTACTCAGGTGAGGTGAGAGGTGCTCCGAACCACAAATGTAAATTATGTTCTTCTAACAGTTTGAAAAGAAGTTTTCCAATCCAACTACTGAAACATCCATTTCAGTTTACTGTAGAAGTCAGCTTGCAGATAGATCCATTGTCCTTATTTTCAATTTCAAGTCTATTGCTTTGCTATGTAGAGTTCAGACAATCTAATGTACAAGTATGCACTATGCAGTACGTGATAACTCACAAAAATTTGCACTAATTGCTTTCAACATCATCCTGTGTTCTAGTGTATCAGTGGTGGAAAAGAACATTAATTGCTATTTGTAAGCAAAATAACACACTGAATTAGCAAGCTGTACCAAAATGGACAGTACACAGCTACCTGTATTCAACTCATGTTCAGCATTGGTTCCTTCTTACCAGTGCACAGGATCGACTTTTAGTGTTGACTGGGGAGGTGGGGAAAACTAAATGCTAAACCATGTTGCAGGAGACTAAAAGATCTGGCCTGAACCACTTTGCCTATTTAACTATAGTGACTACAAGTAGGATTGATAGCCTCTTCTGGACCTGGTTTTCTCCTGACATAGCAAACTTACCAAGTGCAGATAACCCATACCATCTATTTTGCAGCTGCAGAACTCATCTCTGTGCAAATACTGCTCGATACCTCGAACTTGTAGGTATTTGTCAGTTTACACAAGAACATCTTGTGAAAAAATGGAAGTCTATGGTGTCAGGCGGGTTACTCAACCCTGGCAGGGTTCTTTGCTTTTTGGTCGCAACAGTCATCCTTTATGTAATAAGCTTTTGTGATTCCAGTAGTGAAGTCTTTCGACTTCATTATCATGAAGTTAGCATCTGCTCTTGTATGAAAATATCATGACAGATTTCAGTTCCATGAAAGTATCTTGTATGTTTGTTTCTACTAAAATGTACTATCATGCTTCCATCGAAATATATCACGTTTTTTTTTTCACATTGGCTAGAATGGACCACTTGAGACACTCTCGTTGACCACTTTGCTGATGATGCTTTGCAGATACCTGTTTACTCCAAAGGCGTCTCAGTTCTGATGCCGGGGCAAGACATGCCAACGTTCATCGCGCATCCTGCCCCTGCTCCCTGCCCCCCAGAGAGGATCCGATGGCCATCACACCAGTCCCCTCCTTTCACTGGTTCCTCGTCAAACCCTATCTAGGGTTTAGCACACACACACACACCACATGGAGTGTGGGCTGTTGTCAGTCAACCACCAAAGTCTTAGGGGCAGCCTTGTGCTCTTTGGGTGTATCGCCGATGATCCACTCCGTCTCCGGTGGCTCAGCCAACACAGGCTCTCTCCTCTCTCTATCTGTACAGGTTTAGGTCTTGTTCTGAAGCAAGTTGTATACTGCTGCCCCTGCTGCGTTGCATTGTGGCGGGCGAGCGGCGGCTGGTGGATCCATGGAGCTGTTGCTGCTGATCCCACTTGCTGTGTGTTACGTAGTAGATGCCTGATGGAGCGTGTAATGTTAAACTCTCATGGCAAATGTGGACCTCCAGATGTTTAATCTCAGGAACTCTTTTCGTCTGATTCTTGTCTGATGATTAGTGTTCGAGTGGCCTGTTGTGTTCGACGTTCAAAGGAAGACTACTTCATACAGCAGTATACTTATTTTGCATTCTTTCCTTATTTCTCGAAGCAGAAAATTACAAAGGCAAAGGTGTGCGAAGGCGCCAGGCGGCGTTGTGTGGTCAAGCAACGCCCACCTCACCTGGCTTTGGTTTCCTTTCGGTTACTGCGGTCACTTTCGCTCGCGTGATATTAAGGCTGTAATTGGTCAAAATCAAAATCAATGGCAGAACGGTATGACTCATGACTGCAACCGTGAGAAGCTTTCCGTTGTCAGGTGACTCCGCCGTCTCGTGTCGACGCTGAACCTTAACAGTAACAGGTTCGGTGGTGACGGGTGACCCGGCACGTCAGAAAACGCTCTCGAGGTAGTACGACACGACAGTCCAAACTCCGAGGCAATCAGTAGCAGCAAGGGCCCGGGTGTCATTCGGTAGTCTGTCAGCGTGCGGGCCCCCTACACGACGGAACGTCTCTAGTCCGCCAACCTGACGGCGCAGTGCCAAAATCACGCGCACAACCGCGAGGCAACGAGACCGTAACCACCGTGCCGAGCCCGACTGGTCAGACGGACCTCACAGTCGCCAGCCAGACTCCGTACCGGCGGAATTCCGGCCGCTGCAGCACGAGGGGCCGACGGGGACGACAGGCGGAATCCGGGCCACTGTTTCACCAACCCGATTATGCAATGCCCTCGCCGGTCGCCGCCGCTGCCTGTTCACTTGTGTTGCGCGGTTCGTCGCGCCTCCTTTGTCGCGTCGTACAAACAACAGGGCAACTTGGATTAAGCGTAATTAACTTTTTCCGGGATGCGGTGCGGCAACCGGGCGAGGACAAGATGATCCGTGATTACCGGGTTAGCGACACACGTGACGACCGCGGCAGCCGCCGTCACTCCTCGTTGATGGCACTAGTAACAAATAAAGTCCATTTTTTTAGGGGTGTTCAGTTGGCGCCGGGGAACCCAAAAAAGTCTTCTGATTTAAAAGTCACATCAAATCTTTTAAAAGTATTTTTTGGGCGTTAAACGTAGGTAAATAAAAAAACTGATTGCAGACAATTTGGTTGAAAAGTCATGAGGCGAATCTTTTAAAGCCTGGTTAGTTTATGATTGGACAATAATTACTAAATACAAACGAAAAAATCTTCAGTGATGGCAACCCAAAATATTTCACCAACTAAACCCCTAATCTCGGGCCGCAGTAATAAAATCCACCATGATTTGATTTGGATACGTGTCAGGATTTGGACATGCGGCGCTGTGCGGTCCTGTCGTGTCAGTTCGAGCTTGACGACTCGAGGCGGATCGCCTACTGCCGGGACTGACACGGCTACAACGGCTACTAGACCGACCACTAGCACTAGCACTGGCCATTTTTAATTAACTTTTCAAAAAGTACAGGCAGGGCCGTTTAGGATGTGTGTGGTTGGGCTTGTGCCAACCAAAGGCGGAGCCGCCACCAAAAAGCCAAGCCCAAAAGCTTTTGATGTAGTACAAATTTTCTCAAAGCCAAAAGACCTCATACCCCCGCTTTCCCGCTTTTGGGTCTCAAAATTACCCACCTCGCCACTCGTTATGGAGAAAAACGTTTCTCTTTTCTATTCCCGTCCGTCGCCCTCACGAGCCGGGAGCCCGTCGCCCCCTCCCATGGCCGCCGCGCGCCATCCCATGGCCACGGGAGCCCGCCGCCCCCATCCCATGGCCGCCGTGCCCCAATCCCATGGCCACGGAGCTCCACCGCCCATCCCATGGCCGCCGCCCCTCCCATGGGAGCTCCGCCGCGCCCTGCGTGCATCCGTCGACCCCAGTCCCGCAAACCGTGGAGCTCCTCCCCGGGCCGGGCGAGCCCGGCGGGCGGCCGGGCCGGGCGAGCCTCCTCCCCCCCCCGGCGATCTCCTTCCCCTCGCTCCAACCATCGTGGGTGCGGCACCGGTCACGGGCCCCGCTCCGGCCTCCCCCTGGCGACGGAGTAGTCACGACGGTCTTTCTTGTCCGATCTCGCGAGCGAGGCATCCTCGTTGGCCACCGGAGTCGCCGCCAAGCAGAACCAAACACCAATTTTCTCTCAATTTTCTATTGAAACAAGCAGCCAATTTTCTACCGAAACAAGCAGCGAGTGTAGTGATGGAGCAACTCTCTTCTTTCCCAATTTTCTCTCAATTTTGCATGTAAAAACCTCAATTTTGCCCCAAGTTCGCCCATTTCCTATGCAAAACATAAAAAAATCACTTTTAAAAAATTGATATTTGTAGTGAATCAATGAATATGAAAGTCATGCTTAAATAGCATTTTTATCTTCCTTATATTTTTTTTTTATGAAAAATTAAGGGAATAGTCATTTTCATGTGAACTAATGAAAATTAGCAAAAATGTACCAACAGCCTTCTCGCAAAGACTCTAACCAAATGACCTTCTACTTTTCCACAAATTCTTTTCCACACACCACACACACGGCCAGAACTTTTCAAAAGCCAACCCAACCAAACACACCCCTTAGTAGCCGTTACAGGCGGAAACTGACGGGCATCCACCATCAGTGTCCATCACTTGGCCACGACTAAAATAATGTGGGTGCGATTACACTTAACAAACACGCCACTTGACGATGATAGCCAATCACACTGCACCTTACCGTACAACGCCCAGCCGATGCACGCCAAGAGCTAAAGCCTCGTCACCTTTCCTTTCTGCCTTTCTGGCGTGGATCCGACGGTCTAGCCTACCTACGTCGTGCTGCATTGCTGGTTCTGGTTGGAAACTCGGAATACGATGCTGCTCTCCCTCTCCCCCTGTAGGAATTCGAGTGCCCTTTTTCTTGCTGCTGCTGGGAATACTGGTAGGAAAAGTAGAGGGAGGAATTCCACGTGCTGTTCATCCGCTCGCGTGTGCAGTGCAGTCGTGCACGGCGACGACACAGTCGGAAACGGATGCCATGCTAATGCGCAGGTTCAGAGATGACGTGACGTGAACTGGAATGGCCGCCCGGTGAATTTTACGCTGGAATCGACCGGGCTAGAAAGACGGGACAAAAAGGTTCATGAGGTAGTAGGAGGGAGTACGCGATCATTCCGTGACCCCATCCATTTTGTCCATTGGCTTGTGCCAACGCCATCAACGTTGCCAGAAATTGAAAGCCGAACGGAAAGCGGCGGGCCGTCGTTCCTACTCACTCACACCGTCACCCGGGACCTGTTGAATCGTATTTTGACACGCCTCCTTATGCCTAGGTCCCATTGTGGCCCCCGGCACTAGCAACATGCACTACATAAAGAAATTAAAAAGAATGAACATACTATGCAACTGGTATCCTGCAGTGCAAACGTCGATATGTGTCTGAACTACTGAGAGATAGGTATAGACATTGTTTTATATGGACAATCGCACCAAAAGAACATAGTATAATTTAAATTTGCATACCCATGGAAATCATATTTGATCGTGGTTGCTTTAGTGAGTACGGAGTAGTTGTTTGATACGAAACATGGCGATCTCATTTGATCAAGGTTGCTCTTCTGAGTAGTTGTCTCGAACAAATCTAAATTAGATGGTACATGAAACATATTTTTGGACATCTTTGTGTAAGAGAGTTTTAAAAGGCAGATTAATCTTGTAAGAACCAGTGTCAGTGGTGTTTATTTGTCGATTTCAACAAATAGACCCTATCAAAAAAGTTTAACCATATGCCTACACTTTGTATAAATAATATACATCAACATATTTATTATACACATTACGGAGTACATGGTCAATCTAAATAACATAAATCTGGTCATTCCTTTTGCTCAAAAATACTCCCTCCGTTCCATTTCATTTAAATCTCTAAATAAATTTAACTTAAAAACTTTGATCAAAACATTTATATCTCCAAATAAATTTGTTAAAAACTAATATAAAAGATTATTTCCATTTTAATATATATTACTTAAGTTTTTTTTTTTTATATATTTTAATAAATAATCGGAACTGGGGAGTACAAATATTACGTACATGATCAATCTAAATAACATAAATCTGGTCATTCCTTTTGCTCAAAAATACCACAGGAGGCAGCTAGTCAGAAAGACCCATGATCTGCTCCGCACAACTGCTGTCGCCAGCACTGTTCATTCTCAACGGCGGGCCGCTGGACACTGGCAACAGCGGTGAATTCAAAAGCGGCTGGTTTCGGTGGGGGCTTGTCCTTTTCCACCTGTCCCACAGCCCCCCCCTGAGCGACTGTTCCTGCCCCCCAGTGTCCCAGCTGTTCCGTCGCTCGCCTCGCCTGCGCGCACTCAACACAGACGCGCTCCCCCCCCCCTCGCCGCAGTCCCGCCGCATTACACGCCCCGCTTTGTCCGCCTTTCCGGCGCCCGCGACGGACTGCGACGAGCGGATAGATAGATCTGTGCTGTGCGTGACGACCCAGCTCTCTATCCATCCATCCCCGTCCCCGTCCCTGTCTCGCCATCCTCCTTTCTCGTCTCTCCTCCTCCTCCACTCCCCCCACCGAGCAGAGCGAATCCTTAGCGGCCAAGTCTTTCCGAGCTCGCGGAGTGGGGTTTCAAAACGCGCGGCCCGAGAAAAGGAGGACCGCACTCGCTGCTGCTCGCTCGCTTTCGGTGGCGAGCGTCTCGGTAAAGCGGCGTTGGCGTCGGAGGCGGCGGCTGAGACGACTGGACTTGCTTGCTGCGCTGCGCAGTGCAGTGCAGCGTTGGAGACAGGATCCTGCCTGCTGCAGGTATCAGGGCTTCTTCTTCGCTTTTCTTCTTTCTGGATTCTGGAGATTGTTTGTTTGGCCTCCCTGGTTTTTCCGGCTCTACTTCTTCTCTCGTCCCCGCTTTGCATTCCCACCTGTGTGCTCTCTTCCGCGCGAAGAAGATGTTACGGCGTTAAGCCATTTTTTTGGTTTTTTTTTTGTTTTTTGTTTTGGAAAGATATGTTAAGCGAACTTCAAGTGATGCTTTCACACACATGCGAGAAGAGATGTCTGAAAACAATTGCAGTATAGGAAGCGTCGTGATTTCTTTTTTAACCGCAAGAAGGGAGAGTTGGTTTAGCTGGTTTTTCCCTCCCGAGGTTGTGAGTTTGATACCGAATTTTGGTCCTTTTTTTTTTTTCGTTCTGAGAATCTTCCCGCATCAGCATTGTTTACTTTCTCGTGCGCCTCTCGTTCCTTTGTCCCCTGCGTTCTACTGTTCCCTCCTCCTTTTTTTTTTTTCCTCTGACCCCAGGCTGTAATTCTCAGGGACTCATAATTGATCGGTGTGTCCAAAGATCAGAGAGGAACGTGACTGAGTTTGCCACCTTCATTCACCGTGGTCGCTCGTCTGCTGATGCCCGCATTGGAGGATTGCTCACGGATATGCTTCTGGTGATGATGGTAATCCAGGGCGCTCGCGGCAGCTATCAGCGCTGATTGCTTCCGCCGCCATCTTGCTGTTACTCTCTGCGTTGCCGATTTGTCAGCCCTACACCTACGAGCAAGATGGTATGCAACATCTTTTTTTTTTTTTTTGTTTGCTGCCCCTATTTTTTCAGATTCTATATTCGTTACATCACACACATCGTTATGGGTTCGAAAGATCACGCAGGGTCGCAGATTGAGATTGTGTGTTGCTTACAGTGATACTGAAAAATGGGTTAGTTTGCTGACTCGCAACAATTTTCATGTTATGTGTTTTCTTATGTCTGTCAGTGTTTGCGATAAATGGCTTGTACACGGCACTTGGATCCCCACAGCTGCCTAGTTGGACTTCAAATGGTGGTGACCCCTGCAATGAGAACTGGCAGGGTGTTTCATGTGTAGCGTCAAATATCACCTCCATGTATGATCAGTGCTTATGCTTTTTTTCCTGAAGCATTTCAACTCTGGGATCCCTTTTGGTTAACTGAACAATGTAGCATGTTCTTCTTGTAGAGTACTCAGCGGTGCAAATTTGGGTGGACAGCTGGGCAACACTTTGGGGAATTTCACATCATTAATCACCTTGTAAGCTGACCATATGGAGAGTTTGTGATGCCAGTCTGTTTGAGTTCTGAATTCATGACATTCTATCATGTTGGCACTTAACGTTATTTCCTGATTTACCTCATTTAGGGATCTCAGCAACAATAATATCGGCGGGACCATACCAGATGGTCTACCACTCACAATGCAGGGATTGTATGTCTACTCTAGCATTCTATTGCTCTTTCCATCCACTTGCATGGTTATTTTCTTACTATAAGACCTCTCTGTCAATCACAGTTTCCTTTCAGCTAACCAGCTAAGTGGTAGCCTTCCAAATACATTGTCATCCCTTACACTTTTGACAAGCATGTAAGTATATTACTGCCAATACAAATTCAAAGGCCTTTAGAAAATTAGAACCTGCTATGATAGTTTCTCAATCTGTCCCTCATATGTTCTTTCATTTTGCAGGTCACTCAATAGCAATCATTTGACTGGAGCGATTCCAGATGTATTTTCAGCACTCACTGGACTTGCAAATTTGTAAGAGCACTCTAACTTGGATAGTAATGTTATTCTATAGATAATTTAAAAGCCACTTATCAATGACAGTCAATCTTCTTAATTAGAGATTTTTCTGACAACAACTTGACCGGTCCGTTGTCGCCTTCAATGGGAAATTTGACAGCATTGACTAGCCTGTGAGTACTGAAGCCTATTGAACTATCATTTGTGATGGACTTCATATGTTTAATTACCTCATTTTTCTACAATCGTTGCAGACATATTCAGAACAATCAAATATCCGGAACCCTTAATGTGTTGCAAGATCTCCCTTTCCAAGATTTGTATGCCCACTCCATTATAGATTCTCTGTTTTTTCTTTTCCTGAAGGGTAACTGAATTGGCCTTTTAATGACAACTGTTTAATTCAACAGGAACATTGAAAACAATCTTTTCTCTGGCCCCGTGCCTGTGAAATTACTGAACTTGCCAAACTTCAAGTAAGAACTTAGAACCTCCTTGATTGGCCTGTTGACTTTTTTCCCTTTTTTTGTGGGGGGTGCACAGTGCTCATATAATTTAATTGCTTCCCAGGAAGGATGGTAACCCATTCAATACCAGCATAGCTCCATCTGCGCAGCCTCCCTTAGCGCCAACACCATTACCATCAGTCCCACCTTCAACAGGGCATGTCCCCTCAAAAGAACATGCACATTCCTCTAATGTTCCAGGTGGAAGTACTTCAGGATCAGGAAAACATACTACACTCAAGATAGTTGGATATATTCTTATTGGGGTGGTATTAGCAGTAGTTGTTGTGCTAATTGCAATGTACTGTTTATCCAAGTACAAAGA
Source organism: Hyparrhenia diplandra (assembly GCA_015847255.1). Classification (NCBI taxonomy): domain Eukaryota; kingdom Viridiplantae; phylum Streptophyta; class Magnoliopsida; order Poales; family Poaceae; genus Hyparrhenia; species Hyparrhenia diplandra. The sequence goes on along the minus strand of JADLZK010005675.1, from coordinate 31,205 downwards.
TAAAAAGTCAAGAGATGATATTTATGTGAAAAACAAGATAGGAAGGGTGCCTCAGAAGCTTGGAGAGCCTAAAATCAAGGAAGTGGTAGAAATGAAGGAACCACCATTAAAACTCAAGAATAATGCTGAGAAAGGTTCCAATTCGTTTTATTGACACTATTCTGTCATCTCTCTTTCTCTCTGACCTTTCCCTCTTACCTTTTAACATCTTCAATTTTTTTTCAGCAGCTTCAAATGTTGTTTCTGATGGTAGGGAGGAGCAGAAGTTAAAAATGCCAACGTCAGGTGACTGACTTGAACCCTAAGAAAATGCACACAATTGTAACTGTTATTATTTTATTTCGTTGCAAGTTTGAATACAGGACAATTAACAGATATACTGGCACATGAGGCCCCACATTTCCTCAATCTGTTTACATTTTTGTGCAGAAACTTCAAATGTGGTTTATGATCCAAGTCCAAGGGACGGGCAGAACTTAAATTCATCGATGGCAGGTAAATGGGTTGAAAATTCAGTTGCATTAAAACCCAAAATTATCATTGCAGTGCACTGCAAATTCTAGCATACGGAAGTTAACACAAAAAAATTGCATGGCAGCTGTACCTGGGGTTGTTACAATGAATAAAAAGAGCATGTGATTGACATGGAAAAGGCTGATAATTTTGTTGAGGACCAACCGCATCCCCGCAGCCGATTGCACTGCAGACTGAAAAGTCATTGCCAAGCCAAGTGTTCGTACAAGAAAGGGCAGAGTACCTTCAGTTGAAAAGGTGGAATCGACAACTACTGTCAAATCCTTTTCAATTGCATCCCTCCAACAATATACCAATAGTTTTAGTGAGGAAAATATCATAAGAGACAGCAGGTTTGGTAAGGTATATCTGGCAAAGCTTCCTGATGGAGAGGTAAATGGTTCAGCAAAACTTTAAGTAATTGTTATCTTCAAGTTTGGGTTCTGATACAGTTATCAGCTCTGAAATTATGTATTCATTTTTAAGCAGCTACTGGAAATTTTGAAGATCGACACTTCTAACACAAAAGTGCCAGTAGATGCCTTTCTTGAGCTAGTTGTGAGGATTTCTGAACTGAGGCATCCTAACATACTTGGTCTGGTTGGATACTGTGCGGAGTTTGAGCAGCGATTACTCGTCTATGAGTACTGTAGCAAGATGACCCTACATGATGAACTTCGTCATGTAGATGACTCAAGCAAGCCATTATCATGGAATGCTCGCCTCCAAGTTGCTGCGGAGGCAGCTAAAGCATTAGAGTATGAAGACATAAAACCATCCTTTTTTTTAAAAAAAAAAATATTTGTGTGTTGTGATTTGAAAAGATATCTGAAAATGCTGTGTATATCTTTCCTTTTTGCAGACATCTTCATGACAGTTGCCAACCACCAGTTGTACATCAGAATTTTGAACCATCTGTAGTTCTTCTCAACAGCACCTTAGTTGTGCATATTTCTGAATGTGGCCTTTCATCATTAGCATCAAAAACAGATTCTCAGGTAAAATAATGTTAATCACATTATTTTGATATTAGATTTTTTTCTTACTTTATTAAGGATGCTTGTAACTAAAGGTGGTGCTATTCTACTTTTGCCAATCCCGACCTAAATATTGTATCTGTTTTTGTCAGTTCAGTCTCTTGAAAACGGGTTTGTATTGGACTATTGGCCACATTTATATGCCTAGATGCAAAAACGTATGATCGTGGACAATTCACTTGTACTTCAACAGTTTTCTATTGCATCTGCACCTGCCATTATGCTTTTCCCCTTCCATTTTGTAACCATATGTGATTTTAGTATTTTACTGGACTATTTTTTTCTTTATATTTTGATGGTTTAAAATTAAAGTTCCATATATAATGCTATACTTTGAGACTTTGAGTTCTGGTTATGAACTTATGATATATTGCTCTCATTAAAACTTGCCAATTCATTTCAAAGTAGTGAATAGTAGAATCCATGTTTGATGAGGTATTCTATCTTCTTATAAACCTTTATTTACTTTGCATGACAGTTGTCCGGACACAACTTATTCCATTATGAAGCACCTGAAGTGCATGAATCGGGATCAGTAAGTGATCGAAGTGACGTTTACAGCTTTGGTGTAGTTATGTTGGAGCTTCTAACAGGGCGTAAACCTTATGACAGGTAACATCAGAAATAAAGAACACAGATCCATTTTTTTGCACTTATATGGCACATTTATTTTTCTTGAAGATAATTTCTGACCAAAGGAATTTAACAACTTCACATGGAATGGAATTTGCAGTTCACGTCCACGAGCTGAACAACATCTAGTGCGATGGGCCACTTCTCAGCTCTATGATATTGATGCCATAGTGAAGATGGTTGATCCCTCCATTCGAGGACAATGTTCTGAAAAGGCATTATCCCGTTTCGCTGACATTATTAGCCGCTGCATTCAGGTAAAAGCAATTGATCCTACATCTGACATCCTCTTCACATGAAGGTATGCAGTGTGACTAACTGTGAACTTTATGCAGCATGAGCCGGAATTCAGGCCACCAATGTCTGAAGTTGTCCAAGACTTAACTCGCATGGTAAGTAGTGTATCTAGGGCTTCCATGTAGGTGAAAAGGGAAAAATGTGGAGGCCCGTGCTTCGAAAGAATGCACCTCGTTTTGGAGCTTCTTGCCAGATTCAGTTCTCTCTGGCCATGCTGCAAGGCGCCTTTGTCATTGATGCGGTAGTAGGATGGAAACACGGTATGCAGGATGCAAATGCAAAGAACGCACTGCGTGTTGTCCATTATCAGCAATGCTCGTCGGAATCTCTGGTCAATTTATGATCCAACAAAGCTATTGTTGTAATTCTGTAGTCTGCACAATACATTTCTCAGTGCCCGGTTCCAGGTCACTAGGTGTGATTATGCGTGCTTGTCTAGACCATATGTAAATACCAGGAAGTCAAACAAATATATTAGAGTTTGCTCGTGTTAAAGGTCACTCCGTGTTGACAATTGATTTCACTCCATGTCCATGAGGCCTTTTTCTCTCCGTTTGTTGAGACGCCGCTGAAAATTTCATGGTTGTCGGATTTAAAGTCCATTTGGTTTTGAAGAAAAAAGAGTCTAAAAGTCCATTCCAATTCCAGTTCAGTACTTTTTCCGACACCGACCCAATCCAGTCACCATCGTCATCCGATTCCGAATTCCAATGCACCTCTGCACGGTCGCCGCAACGGAAAAAGTCGAGCGGCGTGGGGCCCCACCACCCACCCAACGTCCCCACGTCACGCACGCTCTCCCGCCCGAGTCCGAGGCACCGCACGGATGACGAAACCACGGATGACCAGGATGACCAGGGAGCCAGGAATAGGAATCCAAAAATGTAGGCTAAAAAAAGGAACCCAAAAATGAAAAATCAATCCATCATCCACGCTACGCGAGCCAAACCCGGAAAAACAGCAGGCGGGGGCGGGGCAAACCAGAGAGCCCACCGCCCCGAAACCGCGACGACCCGACACCTTGTCCACCTCTCCTCCTGACCTCCCTTTCCGACTCCTACTGGCTATCCACCGCCCGTATCCCCGCGATCAAGCGGACCAGAGCCGGCAACCGATGGTGGTGGTGGCGGTGGGAGGGGGCGGCGGCAGCTGGGGGACGTGGGAGGAGCTGGTGCTGGGCGGCGCAGTGCTCCGGCATGGGGGCGCCGCGTGGCCCACCGTCGCCGACGAGCTCCGGACCCGCTCCCGTGCACCTTCTCGCCCGAGGTACCTGTCAAACCCTAGGTCGTGTTTACAGCTCGAGACCGACTAGGATACGGATTAGGGCATGGGCCTGGGGCCCCACCGGCTAGGAATAACTGTCACGAGCTAATATCGAGGCTAGGGTTCCGTGGCCCCACCTCTGCCAATGCTTGATTTTGCAATGTCCGTAGAGCTATGTGATTCTGTAAATGCTGAATATCCGTGATTGACTGATGGTAGATGGTTGGTTCCTAAGTAGACTGTGATTGGATTCGATTTACCATGCAATGATTTTGAGCTGAAGAAAGGCAAGCCCAGTAACAACCATGTAGGCATTAATAAACGGTGACACAGTAATTAGCAACACCATGACAATGCACATTGCATGGTTTGTGCACAAATTTCTGCTTACATGTTCTTGTAGCCATTGAAATGATGTGCACTATTTGAGTATTTTTCAGGTTCGCACACGAGTACACTATTAGGTGACAGCTTTTTTTCTTAGAAACAAGATAGTTTCCCAGGCAGACTTCCCCAACTTGCTTGGGACTAAAAGGCTCTGTTGTTGATGCTGCGATTTGCTAGGCATTTTTAGGGTGCTACTACTATGTTGCCTTTTCCAAAAAAAAAAAGTAATAGAACCTTGAGCCTACAATGTGGGCTCTTTGTGCAGTTAGTTTTACGCATCAAGTTGTTTCTGATTGCATTGCAATTCAACTGTTTTATTATCATCTGGAAGTCATGGCAGACTGATTAAGTGCTTGTTATTACAGTTGCATAGCGGTTCTTTGCTTACAGTTGTTGATTTCTGCAGGAATGTGAAGCAAAATTTGCAGAGATACAGTTGCGGTACTCTGCATGCAAGTAAGCATATACTTGATCGTGTGATGTTCATTATATATTTGGAGAAGTTGAAATGCTATGAATTTTGAGCCTTTTTTAGGTGCTGAATAAGAACTTTGTGAATCTTTAAACATAACAGTCGGGTAGTCTTTGCTATTTTGCTAAAAGATAACATGTAAGCAGCATGCTACATTTTGATCATATTAAACAATACTTCCTCCATCTCAAATTATAGTTTACTTGTGCGTTTGTCCTAATTCAAACTTGTCTAACTTTGCCCAACTTAATAGAAAAATACATCGACATGAAATATGTATTGACAGTGCATCTTTGAACTTGTAGATGCTAATGTATTTTTCTAAAAATTTGGTCAAAACTAGAGAAGTTCGACGGAGGACAAAACTGAACTGAACTATAATTTGGAACGTAAAGGAGTAGTTGCTAATCAGCATGTCTGCTTCTATACTCGACAACACGAGCAAACTCTAATATATTTGTTTGATCTTCTATTTGCCAGTTAGTAATTCAAGTTTTTAAATTTGCACGTCTTACTACTTCATAAGTATAGATCACCAACCTCAGATTGAAGAAGGGATGATATACAAGGAAGAAAACAAAGAAGGAAAATACTAAAACATAGACCACTTAGTCATCAACAACCTCAACTTAAGATTGGATTCTCAATCCCATAAGCAATAAGTTATGCATACAACAATGCAGGCATTGCACTGCCTCTCAGATGGCTGCAGTTGAATAAATAACTGAGGCGAAGCATCTTATATTTTTCACGAGCTCTGATCATCCTATTTGCTTCAATGCAGTGCTTGGTTTGAAGAACTTCGTAAGCAGAGAGTTGCTGAACTGAAAAGGGAATTGGAGAAGTCAGAAAATTCTATTGGGTTAGTGACAATTTGTTCACAGAGCATTTTTAATCTCAGTTGAGCTATTTATATTTTGTTCTTATTGTTGACTATCCCACATACAATCTTTGTTGATTGTTTTTCACCCTAGCAAGTCATTGTTTTGATACTTGGCCAACTTTTTGGTAATGTGTGATCTCCTTTTTATTCTTCTCGGCCAACATTTTGGTAATGGCGATCTTCTTTTTACTCTTCCAGATCCCTCCAATCTGTGATTCAAAGCCTTAGCAATAGCAAACATGTTGATGGGAGTTCTGGATGCCACACCAGTCATACTGAATCATGTCCGCGCTCTGAAAATACAGCAGATACTAATTTCTCAGGTAAAGAAACGTCTAGGGATAGATCATCAGCTGCTAGTTTCACAGAGGAAGCAAGCAACAGCCAGAAATCTCAGAAAGTGCAGCAGTGTGATACTGATTCAATTCAAGCTATCAATCCGTCACCAGATGAATCATATCCCCAGGCCCAAGTTGAAAGTGTCGGTCCCAAAGATGGCTTGCTTTGGGGTTCTAGAAAACGAAGAGGAAGGGAGAGCTAGAAGGACATTTCTGAAAGTTGGTGATAGTAGTGGGGATGGTGAGCCTACATCTACAACATGCATACAGAGGGAGGGTTAGTCTAAAGGCTGCACGAAGAACTTCAAAACTCCAAATGTAGAATCAGTTGTTATGAAGAGGTGTGAAAAACTTCAAAGGTAGAATCTGGTGTAATGAATAAGGATTTGAAAACTCCAAATGTAGGATCTGGTATAATGAAGAAGGGCTTGAAAATTCCCAAAGCAGAATCTGATATGATCAAGGAGTTGAGAACTCCTAAAGCAGTATCTGATGTTATGAAGAAGGCGATGAAAATTGTCAAAGTAGAACCTGATGATATGAAGAAGGGGTTGAAAATTCCCAAAGTAGAACCTGATGTTATGAAGGACTTGAAAACTCCCAAAGTAGGATCTGATGTTATGAAGAAGGGCTTGAGATCTCCAAAGGCAGAATGTGGCCAGCCTGTGATTGAGAGAGTTAAACTGAAGCTGACAGAAATTTTGAATACTTTATCAACTCAAGATGACTGCAAAATGTTGCAACGCCAACTTGATACCCAGGTATGATGGGTTCACCGAATTTCATCACTTTTCTATTTGCAATGCCTCAGTGATGGTCTAAAATATCTGTACATATATATACTTCACTGATTAATATAGGACTTATGTTGAAATGATTCCTTAGGTCATTTGAGAGTTGGGATACTTCATGTGGGTGCTAATAATTTTAAAACTCCTATTAAAACGGTTCCTCTGTTTTTTTTTCCTGCTAGCTACTCAACTCAGTTTTTTGTTATGATTATTTTCTTACTAGCTGGCTGTATTTGATTGTGTTACTTCTCAAATTGGTTGTTCCATCAAATCATTCTCAAGGTCTGAAATAGCATGAACATGTATGGATTGAATTTCATCTGACTCCTTACCTTTTCGTCTATATACAGAGAAAAAGAGCTAGGTATAAGAAGATGATTCGCGGCATATGGACTTTGAATACTTCACTCTAAGGTCAAGAGTGGCGCAATCTCTTGCACCAAGGAGCTTCTAAGAGATATGCTCATTTTCATCAATAATGTAATAGCCTTCTACCCGAAGGCTACATTTGGAACACAAGGCTGCAGTTGAGCTTCGTGACTTTGCATGCAAAACAGTGAAGCAGAGTGCAAGCTTGTTCTTGAAAAGCCATGGAGAGACCGGAACGGCTGGTGCCCCTGTAGTAAAGAAGAATGCTCGAGCCCTGCAGCCTGGGCGCCCTGGCCCTGGTGATGCAAGGGCAATCAAGGTTTCTTCAAGGGACGCTACTGCCAATGAAGGAGATGGCAAGAGACCTTGCAGTGATGAGCTGGCTAATCAAAAGACTATACAGAGAAATGAGCAAGCCAAGAAGAGAGGTGTGGGTCGGCCTCCAAAGAGTGGGCAGAGGATTGCTGAGGCACAGGAAGATAGCCCCATTAAAGGCCGGAAAAGGGGCGCTGGGTCACAGGTAGATAGCCCCAGCAAAGGCAAGAAGAGGAGTGCGGCAGCTCATGAGGATAGCCCCAGCAAAGGGAGCAAGAAGAGCCGGCGGTGAGTGAAGCTACCATCAGCTAAATACAGGTGAAACTGTGTACAGCTTAACCATATATCATAGGCTGGTCCTTCCATTGTTGTTTACCTGACAAAAAAAGTTTTTGTCTCAGTATTTAAACTGATGTAAAAGGAAGGGTTAGCTGTTTTCTATGTTGTTTTGTAAGGAGCAAGGACAGTTAGAAGGGAACACTCATTTTCCTCTAGTGATTATCCGAGTTAGGCTATACATGTCTGAATGTGTAATGCTTAATAGTTTAAGCTGTCTGAATGTGTAATGCTTAATAGTTTAAGCTGTTATACCATGTGAACTGGTGCTTGAACACCGACAATTACCTGTCAGACTGAACAAGATAGAAACTGGAGGACTTAACAGTTGGACTCTGGACAGTGAGAAGAGAAGCGGCAGTGCTGGGCTGAGGTGGGGGCGTGGGCCTTTTGCCGTGCGTCACTGTCCTGGTATGCATCCGCTCCTGGGCCGTGCGTCACCGTCGTGCAAAAAAAAAAAAAAAAAAGGATTTTTCCCACGTAGCGGCGAGGGTGACCCAGAAGGAACCGTGCAACAAACCGAGCGGAAAACCCGGTCGCGGGCGTGGCCGAAACGGCAGCTGCGCCGCCTGCGCGCTCGTCGCCCGAGCGGTGGACGCCGTGTGGGGCGCGCGCGCGCACTGCGAACACTGATGTGGGCAGCGCCCGGGGTGGAATGGAACTAGGCGAGGCACCACCCGTCGCGTTTCCTCTGAGCCTGAGGCTCTGACCCGACCGTCGCTGTCGCGCTGTTCCTCTCGGCTCTCTCTCGCTCAGGCCTCCCGCGGTCGCCTCCGCCCGCCCGTGCACCCCGTCCCCGTCCCAACTTCCACCCAAACCTTTCCCAATCCCCGGACTCCGGCACTGCGAGACGTTTCGTTAGCCGTTCCCGCGACACAATCAGCACCACCGGTGCGGCGGTGCCCTTGCTGCCAAGGCGCCCGCTCCGCTCGTGTGACGAGTGGCGCTCCATTGCGCGCTCAGCTCCGAGGCCTTCCGCCCGCCGCGGCATCATCTCCGCCCCCTCCGCCGCCGCGGTAATTCGTTTTGTTCTCCTCACTCAATCCGATAGTACAAATATCGGCGTGCTACTCCTAGTCCGACATGGATTGGCTCCGATCGTGCCTTGGGAGTTGGGTGCTCTTACCTGTAATTGGATGTGGGAAACAATCTCCTGGGATCAGTCCTGCCTAGGATGCCCTCGAGCTACAACTGAAGGGGTGGGTTCATGAAGTGTAGTGTAATTCCGTCGCGGCCGGTGCGTCAGTGTTCCTACCCCACTCGACACGGATGCGTGCGTCACACCCCTTTGCTGTCAATTTGCTTCAACGGGGCACTGCTGCACTGCGATCAACAAAAGCGAGATCACACATGATACTTGCACCGGATGTTCATGTATTCGTTCGAGATTTTGCCACCTAGTCAGCTCCTTCTCCTTTTCTGTTTTACCAGCAACATATGGGGAAAGTGATAAAGTTTTTTTTACTTGCTCTGTGCCTGGAACCTGTTGGCTTTAGGTTGATGTGGGGAACTGTAATGGTCCTCCTGCAATGCAGTCGGATCGGGGCGATATATATCTTTCCTTTTTATATGTTATATAAGAAATTTCTCCTTTGTTCTGTGTGGCATGCCTCAACTAAGCAACACGCCAAATCTTTCCCTTTATAAAATTAATGACACTGTTTGTTGCACTGTTTTTTGGCCTGCCATCCTGTAAGCAGGGCGTCATGAAATGATCCTCACTTGCTTGAGTTGCTTCTTGACACCATAAGAAGGCGATCCATCTGTTTCCAGTTGTACACAGAAAACTAGTGACTTGAAAGATAAGGTGAGTTTGTTTGTGTTTTTTATTATGATTCCTTATTAGTGGCATCTACATTTTCTGAACCCTTAAAAGGTTGGTTGAATGTGGGGTATACCTACTTTTGATTGTACAGAATGGTAAGGGGGGCGATAGGTGTCCTAAGATGAAACTGCGGTTGCATCTGTTCGTCCTGTGTGTGATCATCATATTCCTCGTGTACAACATGGCTAACTTTCAACATAAGCAAACATCGGTAACAATCAATTTCCCTGGTTTGTCGAAACAGAGTTCTCTGAAGTCTGAACATAAATATACCTAGAAGATTAATTTGATGAGATTGTGCAATTTTACAGTTGGAAGCAAAATCTCATCCATTTGATACAGTGACGGTATGTGAACACATTTCCTTCCATCAGAAGTCAATAGATTTGTTTTTTCCCTATTAATCCAGAGGCAGATTTTGCTCTCTAGTTAAGATTTGATTTGCGCCTCCAATGTAACATCAGGTGTCTGATGGAGATGCTGTTAAGGTGCCTCAAAAAGCTGAGGCTAGGATTGGTTATTTACCCCATGGTATAGTGGAGTCTAACTCCGACATGGAGTTGAAACCATTGTGGCTGACAAGTGTGCAGTCAAAGGTTAGTCAAGTACAATATACCTGACAAACTTTTGATTCCAGTACAATATTTCTGTTGGTTTCACTTTTCAAACTCAACAAATATTAGCTGTTCCCACCTCCTAACTACAGACTATTATGTAGTTATTTAATGCTCTTTGAGTGTTTTGTCTTAGCAGAAGTCTAAACAAAATAATCAGTTTTTTGATTGCTATTGCTGCCGGTATAAATCAGAAAAGAGTGTGGACGCTATAATGAAGAAGGTACTTCATTTACACCTCTGTAAGCAGTAATTTGCACACAAAATTGTCATGTGACTCTTGATTATTCAGTTTCTTCCAGAAAATTTTACAGCTATATTGTTCCATTATGATGGGAATGTCAATGGGTGGAATGATCTACCATGGAGCAAGAGTGTGATACATATAGCTGCTTCTAACCAGACTAAATGGTATGGTATCTCTTCCTTTGCACTGAAATTCGGCATGTCTTGCCTCTCATTTTAGCTTCAAGATAAGATGACAGGATATCTGTTTTTATAGGTGGTTTTGCGAAGAGGTTCCTCCATCCTTCTGTTGTGTCCATGTACCAGTACATCTTTCTTTGGGATGAAGATCTGGAAGTTGATAACTTCAACCCGAGAAGGTATTGTGTAATTGTGTTACATGATACCAACCTTATTTTTTCAAACTTATCATTGCTTAGCAACAACAACAACAAAAGTAAAGACGTACACAGAGCTCTGTTTACTGCTCTGTTTACTGGACTTTTAAATCGTGGTTCAGGCAACAACAGTATAAAATGACAGTTTTCTGGATGTTTCTGCTGCCAGTGCCAGGCCGCCATGTATGTGCTGGCGGGCAAACAATTTCTTGAAAATATCCAACTTAAGTTTGTGTTCCATATAGGAGAAACTGTAAAGAAATGGCATATAGTTTATTTGATCTTTCCATTCTCTGCATCAATTCAGCTAATGCGTTGATCCCTTTCAGATACTTAAATATAGTTCGATCAGAAGGGCTGGAGATATCACAACCAGGTCTTGACCCTAAGCTTTCTGAAATTCATCACCGGATAACTGTTCGTAAAAAAAAGGGACCTTTCATAGGTAAGTTCATGCAGTGCACCTTTTATTTTGGAAATTTTTGGTTACATCATAACTAAATCAAACACGATGTGTATTTTGATAGAAGAGTTAGCGGGCTAACAAACAATGTTCAAGAGAAGGGCCGCCTTTGTTCTGGGTATATTTTCTTTCTTGAACCCTTCCTTATGCTACAACAGAATCGTTGATTAGCTCTTGACATTTTCACTTCATGATAGATTTTCACCAGAATTTTCTTACTATTTACCAACCATGGCATATGCTTGTGACAAATAAGATTGAAAGTCGTGCATGACATGATAATTGTTTGATCTATAGATGGGTCGAGGGCATGGCACCTGTTTTCTCAAAGTCCGCTTGGCAATGTGTCTGGCATCTTATCCAGGTAGATTTTATCTTCATATGATTTCTTAACCATGTTGTGTATTTGAACTTCTATTGTACCAGACAATATGACTGTTTTTCTTTCAGTGATCCACAAGTTCTGAGCATGAATTATACAATACGGTATAACATTAGATATCCATGTGTATCTCTATTCCCATTTTGGTATTTGGAGTCAGGGAATACTGGGAACATGAGTAAACGTGAGTAACCATGTTGATAAAAGCAGGGGTGGAAACCCAAACAGGCAAAGCTAATGCAATTTTTAATCTGGGCTTAAGCGTTGAGTCTTCACATTTTGTTTCTTTCTGAAACTTGTGATGTCTTTATATTTTGCCTCTTCCTGAAATAATATGGAGTGCATAAGCAATAGATAATACAAGCTAGGAGCTAACTACTTGTCTCATTGGCTACAATATATTTTTCGATTTTTAATTTATATTATTCACAAATCACAAGTAAGGTCAGTTTTGACGCTACAATGGTCGACAACTCGACATTATGTGTCATTACTCATGGATAATTCTTGAATTAGATCATGTTACCTCTGTTATTATGGTCCTCTAGCTGAGTTGGTAAGGTGGCTTGAGTAATGCTCCTCAGGTCATTGGTTTGACTCCTGTGGGGAGCGAATTTTCAGGCTAGGGTTATCCCATCGTCTTTACATGCCAAAGCACAGGTCTAAGGCCCGGCCCGTTCATGGTCATTCACTCATTCTCACATGGGCTCGATTGCTGATGTGTTTGGGTGGGGAAGGGGTTTGGAGTTTTTCTCGACCTTGTTGCAATGCTCGAGGGCTGTGTTACCCCGCGAGGTCAAGTGTTTGTATGGTTCTAGTTTTACAGGTGTTTATGAACTCACTAAAGTGTCTTCACATACCTTCATGGCTCCATGCATTGTCACTGCTGCATTTGTCAGGGACACAGGCAAATGAGTCCACATTAGTTCATAGGTCTTTAAGCTGAGCACTTGATTGTTGTGAGAGTATGAGACGTTGCCATTTTATCAACCTGTTTTTGAAAAAAAATGTACTTTTATGTGATAATCTCCTTTGTCCTTTATGGTTTTACCTGATTGATTGTTGTGGAGTATTCTAGATATTAATATATCTATTGTATTTATACAGAATGATCTTATCCATGGATGGGGTATCGATTACAAGTTTGGATACTGTGCTCAGGTTTGATAAAAATGTTGTTCAAGTAACTGTGGCATGCCTTATAATTTAAGTTCATCTAAAGCACAAAGTATTGATTAAGTTGTTTGTTTGACCTTTCTCCATGAAAAAATTAGTGTTTATTTTAAATTATTTATTATGATCAGTATTCCCAATAAAAATCATATATACTACTATTTTCCATCTGTTCAATTAATATAGTTTGTGTATGGTAATCTATTGAAAGTGGTCATTTTTTGCCTGAGGCTGAGGTGATATAAAAAAAAAGGAACAGAACTCTTATGCATCTAGCATCTTTTAACATAGTCATCTGAGTTTGTGACCTCATTGTCCAAACAAACTGTCTTTCTCTTTTTAATAAAGACTTGAAATAAAAGTTTTTTAAAACTACTTTCAGGGTGACAGGACAAAGAACATCGGCATAGTTGATAGTGAATTTATAGTTCACCGAGGAGTGCAGACATTAGGAGGTTCTGCAGTAACAAAGGTTTGTCTTAACTCCTGTTTTGTTGCTGCAAGGTACCTTGGTTTTTCCTGCAACTCTTGCATACAAAAAACATGGTTATGTATAAGAACAATAGAACATGGCAATATTTTTTCAGTACACTCCATGAATTTGAGCTGCGCTTCCTAATGCAACAGCACACAAGCTTTTGTGTGTCTCAGAGAAAAAAAAAAGGTGGCTCATCTTCACTTGTGTGCATAATTCATACAATCCTTAATTTTTTTGTGGGAACAAAAGCCCTTTGTTTCCCCTTACCTTTCTAGGTTCTTGCCATCAAGCTTCTGTATTTCTGTTATAGGAGTATTGGAAACGGGGCTGACCTCAGTTAAGAATAGCTCTTTGTCATAATTAAAAAAAAAAAAAAAACTCGTAGGGGGTTAGACAGCCCTCAGCATTCTGCTTAAGATAGAAGGTAACCTTTTCATGCATGTCGAGAAAGCCCCGAACCTGCCTCACCCATATACACCGGCACCGTCGCCCATTTGAGAACCTGAGCTGGTTCTTTGACCTGTTTTGGCGTGTGACAGATGAAGGAACTTTAACCCCATCGTGATGTTTGCTCCCTGAGAATTACTAGAGCCATGTAACCAGTTTGGCTAGTCATAATTGATATTTTATGACGGTTATTATGGGAACTAGGAAGTTTGTATCTTTCGCTTGCAATGGAATTGTCTTTTGATAATACTATATACTTCCTCCGGGATGGTATTAGAAGTCATTTAGAACAGCGACACGGTCTCCAAAACACAACTTTGCCCTCTTATTATTATAAAAATATTTATGAAGATGTGATATATGTATACTTTTATCAAAGTATTTTTTAAGACAAATCTACTCATATAATTTTTATATTTACAAACTCAACAACTTAAAAGTTATTGATGATTTATATTCCCGATGTTTGACCCAAAAACCTTGTCCAAAACGACTTCTAATACCATCCCGGAGGGAGTATTATGAATGTTATTTGTTGGTGTGGAAATTAATGTTGAATGTTGCCTCTGTTTTTTGTTTTGAATTCTGGAAGGGTGGTACTCGTGGCAAAAATGCCCAGCAACTCCGTCAGAAAAGCAACTCAGGCCCAAAAGTCGAGAGTATGTTCTGTGTGCCTGATACCTTATTGAAAAAGTTTGATGCATACTTATGTTGCTGTATTTTGTTCTGCTGACCTTGACATCTTTTATGACTTACCAGGGGAAAGCACCAGGCCTTGACATGCGAACAAAGGTGAGCTAACAAAGCATTTGATATACTGTACATTGTTTCAAGTGTCTAACTCTGAAAATGTTGGTCGAAACTGAAAATCCAGATTTCAAAAACCTGTCACTTCACTTGTAATAAGGGTCCTATAAAACGCAGAATTTCACATGAACCAATTCGTTTTCACATGAAAAAACAGAAATAGAAAAAAAATCCCTATTCCAGATTAAGTTGACAATAACAGCACAGTAATCAGCACTAGCTATCCAGATTATGCAAAGCACCAGAATTTATGTGTCATTAATCGTTCAGTCCTCACAGTTTGTTTCTACCTTGCAGATCCGGAGAAAATCACGGTCGGAGCTTCGTGATTTCCAGAAGCGCTGGGACCGGGCTACAAGGGAAGATGGAACATGGGTTGATCCGTTTGCCCGCTCCCGAAGAAGGCGGAGGAATAGAAACCCACAGTAGATCAGCATAATCTTACACTTGCACAGAATTCCATTCGCACCTTCGATTTAGAGTGTATAATTGAATAATCAACGCTGTATAAAATCTCAAGGACGAAACGAAATAGATAACCACACACGTGAAATTCTGCGGGGCAGTGAATCCCAGTGGTCAGTGGACCGTTCACGCTCCTTGTATCTGAAACTGAATATGGCATGCACTCATGCTGACGAACTAGTTTGTGTTCCTAATCTCTCAACTGAGGCTCTCTGCTTTGGAAGAGCGTGGGCAGTGAGTGCAGCCGTAGCATAACTTCAGAGGCACCCACCCATTAGCAACGAAAATTAGTGGCTCGATGCCTCGATTGCTGATTGCTTTGTCATGTGGGCAAACAAGTTCAGTGGTGTTTTGTCGTTGGCTACTTGGCTGACTCTGCGTTTTGCTACACTGTGATGGATCTGTAGTTCTGTACTGTGCTGCCTTCGGAAACACCCGCGCACAGGACCTGGGTTGTTGGCTGGCACGCACGACGCACGAGCGAGTTAAACAGAAGTGAGAGAGACAGCCTATCCAAATCACTGTGGCGGCAGCGAATATGCATGGAGACCGTGGTGGGCCCGCACGAAGGTAAATCAGATACCAACACGTCAGTTTCGTGAGTTGACTTCTCTAGCAGCGATTTCTTTACCCAATGCCGCGTCATCATCGCTGTGTGTAAAGTGTAGTGACGCTTAAAATGCTACTAGTAGTCGTCACAAGAGAACAAAACACTGCTGTCATGAAGATAGGGGAAAAAGGATTAGTGAAATTTTGCTTATTAGGGCCATATAACAGACTTGGTATATGCTGATAGACATTATCAACTCCTAGATTTGTCTAGTGTATACTCCATCCCATCCCAAAAAAAGAACCTAATTATGGGGATCGTGTCGGTCAAATTTGCTAAAATTAACTAAATTTATAGTGATTAGTATTAATCTATTAAGTTGGTTGAGTACTTATTTGGTATAGTAAATGTTAGTAATTTTTGTAGAACTTTGATCAAAGATAAAAACGATTGACTCCTTGGGAAACTTTTTATTTTTGGGGAACAGAGGAAGTACCAATATAAAAAAGTGTGTTCCATTGCTTTAACAAATTGCATTGATTATTTTATTCATTTTTTAGATTTCAAGAGAAAGGAGCAGGAAATATCTTTTCTACTTTTGTCCTCAACCAGCTTTTTGTAGTTTTCCAGGAGTGAGGTGTTGATGATGGAATGAAACAAAATCAATAGTGCACAAATTCATATATCTAAATCTAAATATTTAAATGATGTATGGTGTTATGAAATGAAATACTCCTAGCAGAGTTCCACTAAGTCTCCAAAGAAATTAATAAGTTTTCAATGTGTGCATATTGGGTTTTATCCAGATGAAACACATCTCTCTCTCTCATATGCACCATCTTTTATGTGTCACCTTTTTAAATGGAATCAAACTTCCATTGACGCTAGCCTAAGTCGTATTCTCACATGACATGTCTCCCAAAGTACATTTTTGACCATTCACTTACTTCAGACTTCAAAGTATAATTTTTTTTTTAGATTATAAACTTATGATTATTGGATGGTATATTCGATTACAAAATCTAATCACATTAATTTGTATTTAGAACAATTAATCATTATTGGATAACCTGTTAATGGGCATTTCAAACTGCCTTTTTGTATCCCTTGTTTATGACTATATCTATTATATTATGAAGGTGTTGAAGTTGGACTGAACATCTTGGGATGCTCTTTGAAGCCTCATAAGTAAAAAAAAATTTACATTGGACATAAAATATTATAATTATCTTGAACGCTGCTATACAAAACTTATATACTCCCTCTATCCTAAAATAATTGTCGTTCTCACTTCTCAAAAAATAACTTTAACTAAATTTATATTAAAATATATTAATATTTAAATTACGTAACTAGTATCTTCGGAAAGATCTTTTAGTCTATTTTTTTTATAAATTTATTTAGAGATACAAATCATGTGTGTATTTTCTACAAACTATGAGGTTAAACTTACGGCACGAACACCCAAAAACGACATGGGTCGGATAGACCATCTAGATAAAACTTCACAGACACGAGGAAGAAGGAGGATGCCGAACATAAATGGTAATAAAAAACAACATTTTGTTCAATCTCCAGCACCCCCTCAAACTTCAGTCTTGCATGAATTTTGAGAGGGGTAGAGGGGCTTGTATCCGCCACTGCAAAAGCAATGACATGGTAGACAATGAATTTCAACATATGAACACAACTCCAATATCATTGTAGTTATGTACCTCTTCATTTTTTATTATTAAAAACAACTCTAACTTACAATTGCGCTCAAGATATGGAATTCTATTTATGGCCTGAGGTTAAGTTAGTAAATATCTTTAAGTTATAATAGATAGGAACTGAACATTGAGAAGAATAAAGTACTTCTCAGAATAACTACTTTCTTACTGTCAGAATTACTATTGTCTGAATAGAAAAAAAAGATATGGAATAACTATTGTCTGAATAGAAAAAAAGATATGCTATCCTCAAGTTAATTACAAGGGAATTACGTGGAACCTCTTGTTTCGATAAGCATTCTACCACTAATTATGATTTCGTAACTCTTACCTTTTGGTACGAGAACAGATGGTTAAAGGTTTAAGGATACACGGGTGGTGTCAGACTTCTCGGATTTCACTGGTAGAGGATTTTTGCTTTTAACATACAAAGACTATGTTAAGATTGATTAGCATAAAGAGCATGACTATGTTAAGCACACCACTTCGGTAAAAAGTGGAATGGAACAATGTTAAACCAAATTTTAAATTAACCAAATCTAAGAAAAAGTACAAACATTTATACATTATAAATATCACTAGATTAACCATGGAACATGTATTCATAGTATTATTTGGAGTAATTAATATAGTGTTTTTCATAAACTTAGTTAACCTTAGAGTAGTTTTACCTAATCCAAGTGCATAATTATATGAAGAAAAAATAGATTAGATGTAATGGATCTTGGCTTAATGGTTTGGTGGCTCAAAACACATGCCCGTCCAAGGCATTCAACAAGTTTTAACCCAAAGTCGGATGGGAGTTGCGCACAAGCATTAGCTTCTAATCTTAAATGATGAAACACGAACATTATGCCGTGGACAAGCAGTATGCCGTGACAAGGAAAGTATATCCCTGCGTTAAAAAAAGTTTCAGAGACGGTCCTGGCGATCTGCCTGCTGAAACTGAAAGCGTCTGAAGGCAAATCAGCCGAGCAGCGAGCGTGCGTGCGAGACAACCAGGTCCGATCCGAGCCGAGGACAGCAGCGGGGGCTCTCGGTCTCCTCCTCCTTCAGATCTCGCACCCCCTCCAGATCTCGCGCCCTCTCCATCCCATGCCCACCCCCTCCTCGGATCTAACCACTCCGCCCCTCCTCCCGTCTCCGCGGCCGGAGCTGAGATCCGCGGCCATGGCGGGCGCCGCGGGCGGATTCGTCACGCGGGCCTTCGAGGCCATGCTCAAGGAGTGCGCCGCCAACCGCGGCAAGTTCGCCACCTGCAGCAATCCATCCAGTCGTACCTCGGTGCGTGCGTGCGGCCCCTTTCCTCCCCCTCCTCCCGCGCATTGGGATTTCGTGGTGCCTGATGATGGAGCTAAGGTGGTGTCTGCGTGGCTCGTGTCGTTGCAGATAGCATCAAGGGGCTACGGCGGAGGGCGCGGTCATCACGGAGGCGCTCGCGTCGGCTGGGCGCGTGCTCGACGGGCCGCAGGCCGAGCTGGTGCTGCAGCCGCTCCGCCTCGCCGTCGAGACCAAGCATGTCAAGCTTGTCGAGCCCGCGCTCGACTGTCTCCACGTAATTACTAATCATCATCATCATCCCATTTCTGCTCTTCCTTTGCTTGCCTGAGGCTCATGAAGCGTCAGGCGTGTTGCATTGACGTCGAGCACCGTGTATAATAAATGCATGCAGCTGGAGGGATCATCCCACGGCTAGAAACACATTTCCTTGTCTAGGGTAGATACTCACATCCAGCAGTCCTCATTTTGTACGTCCAGAGCCCAAGTCCCTGAATTGATTGTTTGGGTTAGAGATGATAGATAGTTCCAGGTTTATGCCATTTGACTTATTCTTATTTACAATTTTGAGAAAATTGTGATGTACCTGAACCTTTGTTATATGAAGATGATATAACTCAGGATGGTAAAATGAGTGTGCAGTATGAACAAGTAGCTGTCTAGACATCAAGTTGATACATCAATATGCATTTTGCATTGACAAGGTTCAATAAGATAGGATGCTATGCTACACATTATCTAATATTCAGAAGAAATATGATGTATAAATACACCCATTTAAGTTCTATGTTGCCATCATATACATGTAACACTGAGTTTGGATCCTTGTGCAGCATGCATAAATCAATTTCCATAAATTTTCCCTTATACGGCGTGTTGACAGTTTTGGGCGTGCTCAATTACTTAGGGGTAGAATTAAATGTGTGGATTTTACGATAGTTGCAAAGCAGTTCAGACCAATGTGCTATTTTCCATTTTTTTTCCCACCACATTTCATTTTTTTAATCAAGAATCAATCTGCTAATATATCTGTAGATCTGTAACACCTTTGTTTTGTTTTATAAAATGTATATTAGATGAAACATCTTCAACAATCCATTCTGATTGAGTTGTCAATTTCTGTTACCAGAAACTTATTGCTTATGACCATTTAGAAGGTGATCCTGGTTTTAGAAGGTGGTAAAAATTCACCATTATTTACAGACATCCTGAACATGGTATGTGGCTGTGTCGATAACACCTCCTCTGACAGGTATGCATCAATTAACTGAGTTAATTCCGTGACACACTTTTGCACAATTACTAACATGAGTATCATTCTCTGTGCTATAGTACTGTTCTCCAAGTGTTGAAAGTGCTTCTGAATGCTGTTGCTTCAAATAGGTTTAGAGGTAACTTTTACAAGCATATTCTCTATACTCCTAGTATTTTGTTTATTAGCTAAGTTTAACTAATGCTGCTTTTTAAAAAAAATGGATTTATGAGATATGAGCATATATATAATGACATCATGCATTAGTCGGTTAAGATTACACATAACACTGCAACATGCATGTATTAGTTTGGACAATGTTTATTTTCATACTTTTTTTTTTTATGTATGTGCAAGTGTATAACAATCATATAAAAAAAAAATTGCAAGTTGCTAATAAATTCTTATTCTTATATTTTACTGCTACAAAGTACAATGTAAGCTGCAAGCCTCAATACATCTTTTACATTTGATTCTATTTTTTTGGAATGCAGTTCATGGAGAGCCATTGCTTGGGGTCATTAGAGTATGCTATAATATTGCTGCCTTTAATAGGTACCTGTTATATTGCTATCTTCTTGTTCGCAGTATGTTGCCTTGTTGCCCTTTGCACCATGTTTGATAATTTGTTCATTTGTATTTTCTTAGCAAGAGCCCAGTGAACCAGGCTACCTCAAAGGCTATGTTAACCCAGATGATCAGCATTGTATTTAGGAGAATGGAATCTGAGCCGGTAAAGAGTTTTTCGTATATCTTATCTTTTCTTGTGGGAAAATTATTCGTTGAGGTTGTTATTTTGCTTTCTTGGTTCCAGGTTTCTGTATCACCTACAAGCTCTGTGGTTAAAGATACGCCTTCATCTATCACAAAGGGAATCAGAAAATGGAGAAATATCTACTGATAGCCAAGATGAGGAAAAAGTTACTCTGGGGGATGCATTGTCCATGAATCGGCCTTCTGAAGCTCCTCCAACATCTGTTGAAGAGCTTCAGAATCTTGCAGGTGGAGCAGATATTAAGGTACTGAAACTGGATTTTTTGTTGCTATCGAACTTCCAAATGTGTCTCATGCATTGCATTGGTTCCATTTAATTCCAAGAGTTCTTTTACAGGGGTTGGAAGCTGTTCTAGATAAGGCTGTTGAACTTGAAGATGGGAAGAAAGTGTCACGGTTCGTTAAGCTTGTTTTAATTTGTGCTTAGTATCTGTTTTTTTGCATGTCTAAGTTGATGCACATCGGGGACTCAGATGTGGCAGTAACTAACTACCTCCCCCCCACCACCCCACCACCCCCACATCCCTTCTGTTTTTCCAGGAATTGACCTGGATACTGTGAATATAATACAGCGTGATGCACTGTTGCTCTTTCGAACTCTCTGCAAGGTTGGTTGCTTGAGTAATATTATTTTAGTGTGAGCTATAAGAAAGCAACAATTACATCCTTCCTGCATTTTGTCATCCTTTTAGATGAGCATGAAAGAAGAAAGCGATGAGGTTGCTACCAAGACAAGGCTGCTGTCACTTGAACTGCTACAGGTTAGCTTACTTCTTTGGGGCTGCTAATGTTTATTTTTTGTTTGTTATGATGTCATGGAGCCATTCTCTCAGGGATTGCTAGAGGAGTCAGCAATGCATTCACAAAAAATTTCCACTTCATTGATTCGGTCAAAGCATATCTTTCATACGCTCTTCTGCAGCATCTGTCTCTCCATCTCCAGTTGTTTTTCAGGTAAAAATTGAATTTCATTCAGTTTTTATTTTGATCGTATTGGTGTGACAGTAGTAATCATTTCTGTAATAAAAGTGGGTGTATCATCCTAAGTTGACATTTCTTTTTATTACAGTATGCTTATGGTATATTTTCAGTTCTGTTGCTCCGGGTTTAGAGAGAGTCTGAAGGTAAAATTATTAAGAGTCTCATGTATGGAAATATTGTTTTATTGTGTTGTGTTGCTTTTGGTGCCATTACATTTGATTTTTTTCAAATATTGCTGCAGGGGAAATTGGTGTCTTCTTTCCTCTGATAGTTCTAAGGTCTTTGGATAGCTCTGATAGCCCCTCAGCCAGAAGGCTAGTGTTCTTAGGTGATTTTCTTTTTTTCCTTTATGGAATCCCAGCTGTGTGCATTTGAGACATTTCATACATTTTTTTGATGTTATTTGACTGATTTTCCAATCAGGATGTTGGAGAAAGTTTGCAAAGATCCCCAAATGCTTGCAGATGTGTTTAGAACTATGACTGTGATCTTGAGGGACCAAATCTTTTTGAACGCACGGTAATCATATGTTTTTTTTCCCAAATGTCCACAAAACATAACTTCTGGATTTCTGATAAAACGTGTCTTTCTTTTCTTTTTGGCTTGTAAAAATCTAATTAATAATATAATATATCTCCTACCAGGTTAGTGCACTCTCAAGAATAGCACAAGGATCCCAAATTGCTGATACTAACTCGATTGCGTCATCCCAAACAGTTTCTGTAAAAGGCTCGTCTCTCCAGGTTACTATGATTCAGGTTACTCGGGCCTCCTTTTATAATTTCTTGTTTCTTGTTAGTTTGACATGATTTTTTTTTATTGCAGTGCTTGGTTAGTATTCTGAAAGCATTGGCTGATTGGGAGCAACTTCAAGAGATTCCTCAAAGCAAGGGAGCATTGTTGAATCTCATGAAGAGGATGCTTCAAGGAGCTTGACAACTGATGAGATGAAGAGCCAAGAGGATGGTCGGAATCAGTTCGAGAGAGCCAAAGCTCATAAGTCGACAATGGAGGCTGCAGTCTCGGAGGTGGAATGCCTTGGAACTGAAATATCACATTTTTTCTTGAATGTTATAGTTTGTAACTGACACCTTCACCAAAATCTTTTGCAGTTTAATCGTAAACCAACTAAAGGGATTGAGTATTTATTGTCAAATAAATTGATAGAAAATAAGGCGTCATCTGTAGCTCAGTTTCTGAAGAAGACATCCCAGCTTGGATAAGGTGATTCGAAGATTTCCTTAGCGTCTTGCTGTACCAATATAACTACTTCCTCCATTCCAAATTATAAGACGTTTTTGACTTTTCTAGACACATTGTTTTTGTTATGTACCTAAGATTATTTTATATACACTGTCTAGATACATAGCTAAATCAATATATCTAGAAAAGCCAAAAACATCTTGTAATTTGAATGAAGTATCATTTAATGTTATTTGTCAAAAGGTGTACATACATCTAACTTTTGTTAGCTATATGCAGGTTATGATTGGTGAATACTTGGGACAGCATGAGGAGTTCCCTCTTGCTGTGATGCATGCCTATGTTGACTCCATGAAGTTTTCAGGGTTGAAGTTTGATGCAGCAATTAGTGAGTTCCTCAAAGGATTTCGCCTTCCTGGTGAAGCGCAGAAGATAGATCGCATAATGGAAAAAAATTTGCTGAGCGGTAGGTGTATATGTATTTATTGAACTCACACATTTTTTCTGTAAGATTTTCCTGCAGTAACCCTCAGATTCTGATATGATTATTTGCAGGTACTGTGCTGATAATCCTGAGCTTTTCAAAAATGCAGATACTGCTTATGTTCTTGCTTATGCTGTTATAATGTTGAATACTGATGCACATAATCCAATGGTATGGCCTAAGATGTCAAAATCAGATTTTGTTAGTATGAACACCGCAAGTGATGCAGAAGAATGTGCCCCAAAGGAGCTCTTGGAAGAAATTTATGATTCCATTGTCAAGGAAGAGATAAAGATGAAAGATGAGTCTCATGATACTTCAAAAAACAAGACTGAAGAAAGAGGCCGTCTTGTCAATATCCTCAATTTAGCCCTTCCAAGACTGAAGTCAGCTAGTGATACAAAGGCAGAGAGTGAAAAGATTATCAAACAAACCCAGGCACTTTTCCAAGAACCAGGGACAGAAGAAAGGTGTTTTTTACTGCACAGCAGGTTGAGCTTGTTAGACCAATGCTTGAAGCTGTGGGATGGCCTTTGCTTGCAACATTTTCTGTGACAATGGAGGAAGGTGACAGTAAGCCTAGGGTTGTATCATGCATGGAAGGGTTTTGTGCTGGTATCCATCTTACTCGTGTTCTCGGGATGGACACCATGCGATATGCTTTCTTGACGTCCTTAGTGAGGTAGGTTTATCCTTTGTACTTATTCATATAATACTACTGCATTTACTTTTCATATAGCAATATGAATGTAATGCTATCCTTTTCTTTCATAACCATTTTGCAGGTTTACATTTTTGCATGCTCCCAAAGAGATGCGTAGTAAAAAAAACTCTAGGCGCACTGAGGACTCTTCTTGGTTTTAGCTGACACTGACATGGATGCTTTACAAGATACTTGGAATGCTGTTTTAGAATGTGTCTCGAGACTCGGTATATCACATCAAATCCTTCAATTTCTTCAACTGTAATGCTGGGATCAAATCAAATATCGAGGGATTCTGTTGTCCAATCGTTGAAAAGAGTTGGCTGGGAAGCCTGCTGAACAAATCTTTGTAAACAGTGTAAAACTGCCAAGTGATTCAATTGTTGAATTCTTCACACCGCCCTTTGTGGCGTTTCTGCTGAAAGAGCTAAAAACAAACACCTGCTCGTGTCTTTAGCTTGCAGAAGCTTGTAGAGATAAGCTATTATAACATGGCTCGTATACGGCTGGTATGCTCTGTTTCTTGTTCTCTGTCCATCCATTTTACACCATTTTCCTAGACAGCAATAATTGTGTGAAGCGATAAAAGTTGGTATAAACATGCAATCTGCCATTGCCCACAAAAACTCACCATTTATACATTGAAATGTAGGTGTGGGGCTAGAATATGGTCTGTGTTGGCCCAACATTTTATTGCTGCTGGAAGCCACCATGAGGAGAAAGTTGCAATGTATGCCATTGATTCGCTAAGACAGCTTGGTATGAAGTACTTGGAGCGTGCTGAATTAAACAACTTCACATTTCAGAGTGACATACTGAAGCCCTTTGTCATTTTAATGAGAAATAGCCACAACTCAAAAATCCGAGGTTTAATGTTGATTGCATTGTTCAGGTATGTCCTTATGCATGAATTTTGACACACCTATGAATGTAATGATCTGGTGTTTCTTATCAAATGATGCTACATATAAAAAGCAGCTGGATGTTCATGTAGTTGATCAAGTCAAAAGTTGGTAGCATAAAGTCAGGTTGGCGTTGCGTATTTATGATATTTACTGCAGCGGCTGATGATGAAGATGAATCAATTGTTGAGAGTGCTTTTTTTGAAAATGTAGAACAAGGTAACTAAGGAATTTATATAGCTGGCTTTAAAGTGCCTTATCCAGCTTATATCCTACCTATGTTGAAATTTTATTGGCTGACTTGCCGTGAATTAAATGATCTCTTACAGTTATCTTGGAACATTTTGACCAAGTTGTTGGCGATTGCATGGATTGTGTCAACTGTCTTGTTGGTTTTGCAAATAACAAGTGCACTCCTCGGATTAGTTTGAAGGCTATTGCTCTCCTGCGTATATGTGAAGATCGATTGGCAGAGGTTTGGATTATCTGTAACCTTCACCAGTTCACCTACATGTTCATGAGAATTGGGGATGACTTTTTATGTGTGTCATTTATCTCTCATCATACAGGGATTCATTCCAGGCGGTGCTGTTAAACCTATTGATGTTATTCCAGAGGCCAATTTTGATGTGACTGAGCACTACTGGTTTCCTATGCTGGCTGGTTTGTCTGATTTGACTTTGGACTCCAGACCAGAAGTGAGACACTGTGCACTGGAAGTGTTGTTTGATTTGTTGAATGAAAGAGGACATAAGTTCTCTTCTCCCTTCTGGGAGAGTATTTTTCATCGTGTACTATTTCCAATTTTTGATCATGTAAGGCATGCTGGAAGGGATGGTCTTTCTCCTTCTGGGGGATGATTGGCTTCGTGATACTAGCATTCATTCACTGCAGTTAATCTGCAACCTTTTCAATACATTCTATAAGGTGTGTTTCTTCTTCCTTTTAGTTGCTTCACGAACATCCTTTGCATACTTCAGGGAATATCAGTGTGATGAAACTGGTCATCCCCTACATTCCATAGACACTTGACACTCAAATTTGTTTGGTTGGTCATCATCCCAGTTGTGGAACTTACACAGGAGGTATCCTTTATGCTTCCACCTCTTCTCAGTTTGCTGCTTGAATGCCAAAAAAAACAGACCAAACTGTCGTTTTCAATTGCTCTTGGCGCTTTAGTTCATCGATTGAGTTGGTGGTCACCAATTCAGTGATGGTGATTGGGAAACATTACTAAAAGTATTAGGTATTTTCTGAAATTTTTGTTTCCTACCAAAGGTTTTTTTTTTCTCATTATTCATTTATTTATTCGTTATTGTTGATATCACTTGTCAGGGATGCATCCTACACAACTCAGCCTTTGAACTGCTCAATTCATTAGGATTTCAAATCAACCAACCAGCAGTTACTTTCAAGAGAAGAAGCAATACACATGGTAATAGTTACCATGGCAGCCAGGGGGAACCCTCCATTAGTAATGGTGGTGAACATAGTCATGCAGAGGCAGGGTCCACAAACTAGCCTGGAGAATTCAGAAGGTATCATAATCTGAGGTGTTCATATCTCTGTTTTTGATGCACTAATTTAGTAAATTCGATACAGATTGGAACATGAAGTTTTACGCAATTTGTGTATTCATTTAGGTTTACCGTCACCATCAGGGAGAACACAACCTGCTGCTTCCCTTTCCCCACGTGGCCAAAGTTTTGGACAAAAAATCGAATATATGGGCAATATGATGGATAATCTTCTTGTCAGAAGTCTTACATCCAAATCAAAAGGTCGAACAGATGATATTGCTCCACCCTCACCTGTGAAGGCCCTATGTATGCTCTTTCCTCCAGCACATGTTGATCATAGGTCACTATGGTTTTGTGCATTAGTAGTCTGGTACTCCCTCTATTCAAATTATAAAAGCGTCTAGGTATATATATATATATATAGAATATAGAATATAGATGCAAAAAGCTTTGTACTTAGAAAAGCCAAAAATAAAACATGATTTGGAGTTTTGGAACGGAGGGGGAGTAGTTGCTTTTAACAGCTTGGTTTATCTACAATTCTACACATTAATAAGTATTTGACCATGCATTCTAGAAAAGAATAAAAAATCAATTGCTTTATTTGGTCTTTCTCAAATTTTGTGTTGATCCATCCACAAAGGATGCTGGTTATTTTGTAATAGTTTGTATGTTAACTCGCTGACACCTGAGTCCATTTGGTATGTGAACAAAGATGTATTACATGGACTCATAATTATTGGTATGGTACCATGTATGGTTAATGAACTTATATATGCTACCCTATTGTTTTGATATGTTGTATGGGTCATTAGTACTCAATGTATTATTTTCAATAAGTTTTTAGTTAGTTTTACTTAACTCTGCTATTCCACTCTTCCAAAAATTTGGTCGTTGTCGAAGGCTCCGGTGTTCAGCTCATATGAGCTTTGTTTAGCTGTTTCTAACCCTCGTGTTGGTAGCTCATCTGGCATCCAAAAAGCTAGCTATGCACATTTCTTAATATGTCTGGTATGGGAGTCCTGACATTTCTCCTTTGCCTTTTTGTGCTTGTTGATCTAGGCCCCTGGTGATGATGAGGCTGACAAAGCTGAAGGGAAGAAGAGCCCTATGATGGAAAACTGTCAGGAGCAAATGTATCACACAGTTACTTCTACTTGGGGCAATTGACAGCATACAGGTAAGCAGTTTCCACTTTATATACATGCTCTTAGATCTGGTTCCATCCATTGTCTCTGACAATGTTGGTCTCTACACACCCTTGTCTGTGATACAATTGAGGATGCAGAATTCTAGTAGCAAATAAAGAATTCATCACCTAATATATTAGCCAGCCCTACTTGGGGTTGATATACTATGACTAACTATCGAGAAGAAACATTTCAGAAGAGGTACTGGGGCAGGCTAAAAGCTACACAACAGATAGCAATAATGGATATCTTGCTCTCACCTAGAGTTTGCTTCTTCAGATAATTCACCTTCAAATCTTCGGACAAGGATGCCCATATACCTCCAGAAAGGTAAGACCTGAAGGCAAATGATTTTTTTGCTTTGTTTGATCTAGAAATCAGTTTCTAACTTTTTAAATTTGTGTAGACCCCCACTGAATCTTCTCCGGCAGAACTAGCTGGAACAACAATTTATTGGATATCCTCCATAAAATCAATACCAGTGGAGCAGGATCTAAAAGGACTCACCGAGAAAACAAATGGTTTTAAATGTGGAATCCGGTGACCAGGAAAGATCAAGTACCTAGCAGAAGGGAAGCTGGTTTCTTTTTGGACAGATTTTGAAAGAGGCATCTGATCTCAGCCCTAGCACAGGGGAGGCTGCCAGTGCAGACATACATCGTGTATTAGACTTGAGGCGCCTGTTATTGTCAAGGTATATATCTGGATCCTGGAATTATTGTTAGTTCTTTTGAAATTCTCATCCTGTCAAAAAAAAAAAAAATCTCATCCATATTTTAGGATAATCTGTTTATGCTCTGACATGAAATTTTGTTTGCATTTCAGGTTTTTGAAGGAATGTGCATCATGGATGCTCAGATCTTCAAAAGGCACCTTAAAGAGTTCTATCCATTAATTACCAAACTTATCTGTTGTGATCAGGTATGTACTTTCTCAAATGAATGAAATATGTGATAAAGCCAGAGCATTAATTTGTGGTTATTATGCTTCAGGATGGATGTTCGTGGGAGCCCTTGGTGATCTCTTTAGCAAACAGCTTACTCCCTCATGCCCTGAAGTATGGCAGTATTATTTCCTCTCTCTTGCATATATCTTGTTGGAATATATTCGCCATCAGCATTTTTGTGCAAACATGGAGCACTGGTAGGGTGCTTGGCATCCTTAAGGCACCATGTATGGTGCAACTGCTACTCCCTAGGAAATTACCAAAGAGCTTGGTCCTTGGAACAGCAAAATCAAATTGTAGGCCACATGTTTTTGGACGACGCAAAGGGAAGTAGTTTGACTGCTGCGCACACCATGTTTTCCTAGTTTGATTTTTGTAGCTATTTATCCGTGTGCTTGGACAGGGATGATGCTTCCATTATACAGTAGTAAAGTGTCGGCGTGATATGTACACATTATTTCCCAGGACATTGTACTTGAAACCTGTTATTATATGGCAATAGTAGATTATTTGCGGCAAGCCTCATTTTTTGTGCGTCAAATAAATGGAGCGTGAGGTATAGTGTTATCGGCCGATTGTTGAAGAATTGCGCCGGCAAATTCATATTGTCCTCGAGTTTCTGTAATGTTGACATGACACTTTAATTCATCTGTTGGTATTTTGTTCCGTAGGCACATGTGTTTTGGTACTGTATTTATCCGTAGCTGAGCGGGAACACAAATGTTATTATTATTACTATTCTGTATTTCCATCTACATTCATTTTGGTGCTTCCAAAGTAGGCGCATTGTGTATTGGCTTTCCATATTTTCAGTCACCTGTCGAGAATCGAAGTCAAGGGCGAATCCAGTATTTAATACTTTGTGTACCAGAATACAATCATTCATTTGCTGCTAACGCAGGTGCATTGTTTTTTATTTCAGACTTGGAAAAACTAAACTTATACCGTGGTCGGTTTTTGTATATATCTTGCAAAAACTTATCAAGTGAATAATTTTCAGTGACTGTTCAAAAGCAGAGTCGAATGAAGATAGCAAACAATTGAATACTAGTAACCTCACAAAAGTGTTTCCCCCAATACAAGCAGTTGAGACATTTGAATTGAAAAACAGGCAGACATCGCCGAATGAATCAAAGGGTAATTGCATTGCTGAAGGTTTGGCGCCAAGACGACAGGTCCACCTCAGTAGGGACAATACTCTGCATCCCACTTTTCCGAGAAGCACCTGATCATCTTCGGAGTGGGGGATCCAGCCACAACAAAATGTAGATAGAGTAGCCATTATTAATCCCAAGGAGCACCGTGCCGCTCCTCTCACCAAAGCACAATAGGATTAGGGGATATGTTGCCACTTCCCCCGGGCCTCCTTCCTTCTCGACCAGCTTGGCCAGGCCATCGTCCCGAACCCAAGGATCGTCTCGTTCTCTATGCACTGTGGCTGCGGCACACATCCTGGTGCCGCTCTTCCGACTGCTCCCGGGCGGAAACTTTATCGGTGTCGGCGACGAGCACGATGGGGTTCCCGCCCGCCGTAACGGTCGCCAGAAGTACTGGTACCACGGTACTGGTTCATACCATTGCGGGAAGCTCGTCGGGAGAGATGTCGTTCACACGCCGCCTTGCGCCCGCACCTGGACTGGATGGATCGGTTCGGTGGTTTGCGTGGCAAATGGTCGTGGTCTGGGATCGCCGCCGCTCCATGACCGTTAATACGAAAATCGATGCCGTCACACGCACAAGTTGGGCCTGGCTTATTTGGGCCGTGTCTCCGACTCCCTTTCAAACCCGGCCTAATAATCTGGTACAGAACACCAGTGAACTTAATCTCCTCTCAAGAGAGAGAGAGACCAGTAAAAACTAATCCTTCTGATTTCTCAAATAGAGTGCTTGATCTTGTGAAAACAGCAGAGAGAAGAGAAGGTGCTTGTGCGTACCCAACTCTCGCGAGCACGCGAAGCACCTCAAATATGATTTTCGAGCACGCTGCGAGGAAGCCGTTCGTGAGGCCCAAACTTAATACACGTACTGTACGCGTAGTTTTCACTAGTAGATTACCACCTTGGTTCTTCTCACATTGATTATATACCTTGGTCCACTAACGAGGTGCCTGCGATGAGTTGACTCGCGTACGTGCTGATCGAAAATATATATATAGTATAGCAGAGATAGAAAATATTTGTTAGACCTCCTCACCTCGAACCGTGTGGACCTAACTTTTCCTATAAAACAATGGAAAAAGTCCACATTCCTCCCCCAACTATCGAAATTCACTTTCCTCCCTCATCTCTAACAAGACAAATCAC
This sequence comes from Hyparrhenia diplandra, assembly GCA_015847255.1. Lineage (NCBI taxonomy): Eukaryota > Viridiplantae > Streptophyta > Magnoliopsida > Poales > Poaceae > Hyparrhenia > Hyparrhenia diplandra. The sequence goes on along the minus strand of JADLZK010005675.1, from coordinate 496 downwards.
CTCCCTCAACTTTTAACCATGCATTTTACACTCCTCGGCCGGTTTTGAAGGCCGGGTTTTGCTACCGATAACCGTTGGTTCTGCTACGTACCGACGTGCCTTTGTCTTTTTCTCAAAATTCAGGTTGAATCTTTGAAAAATCATAGTAAATGCACAGATCTATCAAAAATCTAGTTTTCAGTTTGGACTCCACATAGCAGGTAGATTCTACCGCAGTGAGGTACCATAATATGATAATGCTTTGAGCGCAAAAGTGCTGCATGAAGGTTTTGTCTCTATTTATTTGGCTGAATCTTTGAGATCGCATAGTAAATCACAGAAAAATTATAAAATATCAGTTTTTATCGGACTCCCACATGAGTAGATCTACACAGTGAATATATAATATAGCAGGTATACTTTTAGTTCAACAAAATAATTATAGGAGTCGCGACTACGAATTATTTCCAAATTAATTATATATTCAGTACTGTGTGGGAGCTTTGTACTAAAGCAT